>WAAB01025294.1:143682-206669 GCA_013389865.1 Piaya cayana
GCCCCGCCCGAGCGGCCCCGCGCCCGCTGTCAGCGCCCCGCGCCGCCCCCTCATTCATTGGTCACCGGCCCCGCTCCCATCTTCCCCCCCGGCCCTGCTCCCGCTCCGGCCGCCGGCGTTTCCCTCGCTGACCCGTGCCTTGCCCCGGCTCCATCTATTTTTATCTTCTTTTCGCCTTCTTTTGCCCTCCCCCAACTCCCCTTTCTCAACCCTTTCCCTTTTCTCACCCTTTTCCTTTTCTCCACTCTGTTCACCCTTTTCCTTACCTCCACTCTGCTCTTTCTCTTCCTCCACTCTGCTCTTCCCTTTCCTTTTCTCCACGTTCCTCACCCCTTTCCTCCACAGTCCTCACTCCTTTTCCTCCACGCTTCTCACCCCTTTCTTCCCCCTTTCCCTCTGCATCTCACTCTTTCCTCTTTCCCTTCTCACCGTTTCCCTTCTCACTCTTTCCCCTTTCCCTTCCCACTCTTTCCCACTTCCCTTCTCACTTTCCCACTTCCCTTCCCACTCGTCCCCCTTTTCTCCCTTCTTGTCTCCCTTTCCCACTCTTCACCCCTTCTCTCAACTCTCCTCACTCCTTCCCTCTTGCCTTTCCCCACCTCCTCTTGACCCTTCCCTCCCCTCTCCTTACTCCTCTCCTCAGCCTTTCCTGCCCCATTTATCTCCCCTTCCCTTTTTCCTCACCCCTTCCTGCCCCCCTCCCCACCCTTTCCTTCCCTCCTCACTTTTTTTTGGGTGCTTGTGTGTGTTTCAGGCCTTCAAGGAAAAGTTGCAAACTCCCAAGTTTTGTCGCTGTGTTTGAGGGAGCAGGTGTGGAAAGGAGGGAGCTATGTAGGAGGTGCCTGGGCGCGCAGGGAGGTGTCGAGGAGACCGATGGAGAGGATGTGGGAATGGAAGGGGTAGGCTTGTCAGGCCTCTCAAGGGTGTTCCAGGGGAGAGACTCCCAATCCCCCCTCCGAGGGAAGGGGGATTGATCAGGTATTTCTTTTTTATTAAACAAACAAAAAAATTGAAGAAAAAAAACCCAGACCAAACCCAACTCCGCTGCCCAAGGATGGAGTTTCAGTAGCCACCCACGGCTGGACTCTTGGGGAAGAGGGTTCGTGCACTCTGGCTCACGCACACATGAAGAGATTCTCCAAATTGTTTGCCTTCGCGAAGAGATAAGGCCAGTTGGGCTCAATGTTTTTAAAGGTGGGCCGTGTATGATGAAACCCAACTTCTTTTAAAGTGTAGCAGATTTAATTTTTATGGCCAAATGACAGCTTGACCCGGTGGTTATCCGATCAAAGGGCATTTTTTTGAATGTCTCTTTGTGGCACAACAGCCAACGCAAAAATGATGGCGGCTTACAATGGCGGTACGTCTGCGGCAGCAGCAGGTCACCACCACCACCATCACCACCACCTTCCTCACCTCCCTCCTCCTCACCTCCATCACCACCACCACCCTCAACATCACTTGCATCCAGGCTCTGCAGCTGCGGTGCATCCCGTACAGCAGCATGCCTCTTCGGCAGCCGCAGCCGCGGCAGCTGCGGCCGCGGCGATGTTAAACCCCGGGCAGCAGCAGCCGTATTTCCCATCACCGGCACCGGGTCAGGCCCCTGGACCAGCTGCAGCAGCCCCAGCTCAGGTACAAGCTGCAGCAGCTGCTGCAGTTAAAGCGCACCATCATCAGCACTCACAACATCCACAACAGCAACTGGATATTGAGCCGGACAGACCTATTGGATATGGAGCCTTTGGTGTTGTCTGGTGAGTAAAGAAAAAAAACTGAACCGATTTTTCCTTTTCATTTTTTACCAGATCATAATTCATTCTTGGGTTTGTCATTTGAATCGGAATACAAGAGAGCTGCTTACTATGCTTTTTTATTTTTTTTTCTGGTTCTCCTCCGTTCTTAGAAAGTTGGCTTCTCTTGTTTTTGTTGGCAGAAGGAGGGTTAGAGTGGTGAGGAACAACCTCTGACTAACAGGCCGCACCATCAATCTCTTTTGAGACAAGTGCAGCATCTTTATGTATATTCTGCACATTTTATTAGAATATGCATGTTGTGTAGCTAATCTGTGCTTCCTAAAGTTTCAGGTTAACAAATGAGCATTAGAATAGATGTTTTGACCTGACTTAAGAGGTAGGAATTAAAAGCCTATGAAAATGTCTTCTTTCTTCAGTCACTTGTCAAGATCTTTGTCTAGGAGACTGTCTGACCTGCGGTAGTGCACTGTATGCTGCCCTAAGCAGAATATCTGAACTTTGCTCTCCTCTCCTAAATGTAAATGGGATTTTCTGCTTTACTGTCATCCTGCCTGCAGTCCTTTTACTCCCCCAGCTGCTGTTTCCGTCAGCCGAGTGTAATCTCCAAATACCTATTGTGACCACCTTAGTATAATGTATGTAATTATTGCCCATCAGGATCGCTGAAGCAAAGCTGACATGATTTTTTATGTTTCTTTTTATAAACTCTTGTCAGTTTACCCTGTTCTGAAACGTTTGTTAGAAGCACCAGTGCTGCCTTGGTAGTGTTGCTGAGAGCAAGTAAGCCCGTGACACGCTTCCTGTGTCGCAAAGACAAAGTTTGAAGTGTGCAACTGTGTCCTGCCCCTACAGAACTTCCCGTAGCGTTCGTCCGAGAGGACTTTCTGCAGTGCTTCAGGAGTTGTTCTTTCAGTGCTGTCCGTAGGTCGGTTTGACTGGGACAGCAGTGTTAACGTGGCTGAGGCTGCGTCCCTACTGGCATATGGTGGCGTATGCTTTGCAGGATGGGCCTCGGGAGAGCAGACGCATTATTCCTTCCTCTCAGCCCTTCAAGCCGGTCACCCGTAACCAGAGCGGTGTTTGTAATAAAGTTGTGCTTTGGGAGAAGCCTGCTCAAGCTGGGTGTGGGTTAATGTTGTAGTTGGTCTCATGTCCCTTAGTTCAGAAGGCCTGAGAGTTAATTTGAATGCTGAGTTTCTGAAGTTGGAGGGAGGGGTGCCGCTGTACAGCGAGCGCTGCTGTCTTCTTGCTATGATACAGAATGAAAAAGAACATCAAAGAATGAAAACTGACAAGAGATCTGCCGTAAAAAAATGATCTAAAGATTATTTCCATCTGTTCATGTATTTTTTGATGAAGTGTGGATTTTTTTAACTTAATTGTTACAGGCTTGCCTAAATTTAGATAGTTACGTAAGATCAGACCTTGTTATCATTTCTACAAACATTTTATTTATCTGGATATACTTCCTGGGTCTCTATTTTCCCAGTTTTAATTGCAAAAAATAAGGTGTAGAGAGAGATCTGCTTTCATAATATTCAGCAGAACAAAAGGTCAAGCTTGCATAGTTAATATCATTAAGAATGCTGAGGGCAGGAAAGGAGCATGGAGAGAAGGGGAGTCTGCTCCTGACTTACATCAGGTAGGAGGGTGCCAAGAGTATCCACCTGTCCAGAGACCCCTAAATGTGGAACTCTGCCCACACAAGCAGCAATTGCTGCTGGTGGAATTGCACTGGCAGAGTTGTAACTGTAGCTTTTTCTTCAAGGTAACAATAGCTTAAAAAAAAAAGGAAAAAAAATAAAAAAAGAGAGGGAGGTTGTTGAATAAAATAAAAGCAGAAGCTTGGAGGTCAGATCTGGTAAAGTTGTGAGGCTGCGTGGGCTGAGAGTGTAATTGGCTGAAATGAGTTCCTCTTTACTCATGTATATTTGTATTCAGTGGTCGCTGTTAAGCTTTTGGCATTTCATATTAACTTCTGTAAGTGAATGCTGACTGAGTGTACGGGTCTGTAAGCAATAATTACGGTGAATTTTAGATTTCTATCAAAAAGTGAAAGAATGTGCGTGTAATTTAATTTTAGCTGTGTGAGATAATGTGGCTGAACCTAAACATTGGTTTGGATATTTAAGTTGACTTAGATATTAAAAATGTGTACTTTGATACAAGCGTAACTCAGAGTTTTTGGTAACAGAGCCTAAGCGAATTCTGAGCAAGGATTCTGTTGCTTGTCTGTCTGCCTGTCTTGGCATAATAGATAACTGGGAAGTTTGTATCAGAACTTCTGAGGGAAATAGTTGTTATTCCTCAGACAGCTTGAGTATTTGAAGAAGTAGTCTTTCATCTTGCTACTCAGATGTGTCATTGCATTGTCTAGAAAGATACAGCTTACCCTGCAGATAAGTTTAGCTCAAAATAAGTGATCAGTAGCATGTGGTATTGAGTTTCCCGTTAGCTTACTGAGAGAGATTTCGACTTGGCAGTTGAATTAGCATTTGTCGTTAGTTCATTTGTCTGGTACGCTGTGATGTTTTGGGGTGGCTAATGTGCTGCTGGAGTTTTTCACTCATGAAGAGCCAAAGCATCGTGCTTCAGCATTTTCATTATTAACTCCTGCTGCCGCTAGGATTTGCAAACTGTATCCTTGCTCATCTGCTCACTATTAGGTTTTAAATTGACTGCCCTTGGCACTCCATGTCCTTTGACTACGTGTAGGTTTTAAAGTGAACTTAACCCAAGCTGGCAAAGTAGAAAAGAATTTCTTGAACAATCAGCATTAAATTGAAGTGTTTATCTGTTTTCTTTGTGCTTTAACGTAAAGGTGTGCGTCTTCATGCAATACCGACCCTTGGTGCCTCTGAACTGTGACAAAGAGGGGTCAGGAGCCGCTGAAGCAGGAGATGTGTAGGTGCCTTCCCCAGGCTCTGTGGGTTTCCTTCTCTGTATTCCAGTTTGGCACATCGGCACAAGCCAAGTTACATTCCTGATTTGCTGAAAACACACCAATTCGCTTTTTAAGTCTTCACCGTTAACGTGTTCATAAAGTGTTGAAAAAAACCCTGAGTTTCGATTTCAGCGACAAGTTCTGTTTATGCCCCAAGTTTCAAGTTGTCTATCTGATTTTTGGAAATCCTGTGTGCGTTCTCAGAATAAGGAGCTGTCCTTTGCAGAAGTGCTCCCTGCTTTGCTGGGGAGACATGCTGCTGCCATCTGGTGGGGTTCTAAGTGATAATAATAATAATAATAATAATAATAATAATAATAATAATAATAATCCCCATTGTACCTGTCAAGGCTCATAAGTTTTGGAGTGAGAGGTAAAGCCTTAATACCTCCAGGAGAGGTACTCGTGCTGTTTTCATTCAGGATTCCTAGACCGATGAAGAGGAACTGCAACTTCTGTGGAGGCAGACAGGGAATATTGACTTTTGTTGCAGGTTCAAGCTGTTAACAGTGCTGAAATTTTACGAAAATATCTTGTTTGTTGGTTCATATCTGCTCCCGTGGGATAGGAATCCATGGCTCTGTGAGGTGTGTGTGGGTTGTATTTGTCTTACCTGTGTCTCTAATTTTGAAAAGTTATTGTCGTTCATCAAAGACTGTGAAATGAAGCAATCTGTTTTATTATCACCAAAGCTATGTTAAAAGGTATCTCTGTGGGAAATCTGTTACAAGTGACAACAGGAAAAAGTATATGGATTCTTTTTTTTAAAAAAAAATCTCTATTTATACAATATCAAACTGCAGCAAAAATATATTTGCTTCTAAGACTTGTAATTCAGAAAGTCAAGCAGGAGTATCGTCCTCCAAATAGTTCATCTGTTGATGTTGAGACAGGACATTATGTACTCGCTGGCATAACTTTTAAAGGCAGAAATAATTTATTCTAGATCTGCTGTTCATTCCTGGCCTTCAAAGACCTGAAATCATTACGGTCATTGCTAAATACAAATTTAAAGAATATTGCATACAGTTGAATATTGCCTGGATCCTAGAACTATTTTAAGAGGGGTTTATTACTATACTGATACTAATCACAGCAGTTGGAAAGGCGTTTCTAGGATAAACCAGTAATCTCCTAAGTGTTACCTTAAAGGAACCTGTCAGATCAAGTGTATATTCAATACAGATAATTTCTTTTGAACAAAATTGCTAGAATGTGTATTGAGTGAGGGGAAAGACGTTACAGCTTCAAAAAAGTGTGAATAACTGCAGGGTAAGTTCCCCTTCGAATGTGGGATGTCGCTGTGAGCCACAATGATGTTTTGCGTAATTCATGCAAATAATAATGCAAAAGTCCTGTTTGGTAAGCATGAAACGTTTAGAAAAAGGTGAATTGTGAAAAGTTGGTTTGAGAAACCCTTTAAGACTTCTTGGTGTGAGATATTATTAAAAACTGTAAGCAGGAGGTGAGATCTGCAGGAGATAGAACAGAATATCCACCCGAATTGGATAAAGAGGCTCTGGGAGGAGTAATCCACACCAATAATGCTATATGGAGAGAAGATCCCTACAAAACACTCAAACTAAGCAAATCCAAGACAAATCCAAATAGCCTTTTAGAGTGCTGATATTGCAGCTGGCTAAGATGCAGCAACAGTACTAATCAAGGATGGAACTAGGGTTTTTTGTCAAGAGTGGAAAACATCTCCAATGTGACATATTGATTTGCTTTTGGTAATGGACAACACAAATTATTTAAATTAATTAATTAAATGGTCAGAAATAGTTTCTAAAAAAATCCTTTCCAGGGTGTTTGGAGGGCTTGGCTGTCTGTATTGACTGTTGTGTTTGGCATTGCCAGTGGTCTTCGTTTATCTAGGTAAAGGCGAAGTTCCTTCATTCACACGGTGCATCTACTTTGTTTACATAGGCTGTAACAGAAAAATCTGAACAGAAGTTTCCAGTTAGGAAAGATCACCCCTCTGGTACTTTTTAGATCCAGTATGCAAACAGTTTCCATTGGAAGCTGTGATATAAATGTCGTTACAATTGCCTGACTCCTTATGCATGACACATTCAATAATGATGTTGCCTTTCATTGTAGAGTCTCTTTACTACTATCCTGAGCGGGCTGTGGGTTCCGGACAGGACCATTCCACAGCATTGGATATTGGCTTTTTGGTTTCCCACTTTTTCTCCTATACCTCAGTGAGTTTTTCTGTTGTCCAAGGCATATGATGCAGACAGGTAGTGATTGCCTAAGGAAGAGACTAAGTCATTTTTATCCAGTTATTTCTTGGAGGAAACTGTGAGGACGCCTAAGGCAAAGAGGCAATAGGCACATTTCAGAGCCGAGCGGGTATTGTGTTTCACACTCATCCAGCACAATTTAAGGATCTGCAGGTGATTATCTTTAATCACTGTGTCAGTATTTTTTAAACCATTGCTTTATCTAAATTGGATTCTGACTCTATTTGTGAAGAAATACAGCAGAACAATGACCTCATTCAGTGTTTTTATATGGGGAATTTTGCAAAGTTTATATCTTTGAGTTGGGCTGGAATTTTTTTTTTCAAATTTCATGAGAAGAAAAATTCTGTTAATGTTTAACTGACTATTCCCCAAACGCACTGAATTAAACGGAATGGATGTAATAACTCCTTGCATTTAAATTAGACGTTGGGAATTAGGTGAAATTCTATCTAAGTAATATGCTAGAGTGTTCATTATTGTCTTGTAAGATGATGCAAGGAGGAAGGAATGTGGATAACTTTTCTCCTCAAAGTTGTGCGAGGACCGTTTTGGATAAATTAGTTCCCTGTAAGTTATGCCAAGGTCAGCATTTCACAGGTCACTTGAAATTGTGTTGTTTTGCAGCACCTGCCAATCTTGATGTGGTTTGTATCCACATACAACTGCGTGCTGATTGTACAGTTAAAGCGTGGCAGCATCCAGTATTTTCTCTTCTTAGAATTCTGCAAATGCTACAGCAGAACAGCTTGTGGCTGGATCTGCAACATATTTCTTCAGAGAGGTATTTTGGGTGGTCTTTGCCCCTCTGCCCCTACATACTCCTTCACTTTTCTTAAGAGTGTTTGAATTGTTGATTCCGCTGATCTGAAAACACTTATGCCTTTAGTGTTTTTTAAATGGAGAGGGTGTACGTGTTCATACTGATTGTGTGTGATCAAATGGAGGAGTAAATAAAGGCGAGTAACAAGTGGTCGTGTGTTGTGTGAGGCTGCTTGATGTTGCCCGGCTGCTTGATTTCTTGGGGGAACTATGGGATTGAGAGTGAAAATAGCTTTTGGCAGGTAAAGTAGAAGGAAGCCTTTGGGATATGTTTGAAGTGTTTTTTGATGACTTGTAATGGTTGTATCTGGGTCTCATGTATCTTTAATCCTCTGGAAAGTTCTGCCTTCTAGTCTGGAATAGGTAACGTTCAGCTTTTCCTATGAGAAAAGCTAGCTCAAAGTTGAATAGAGCTTACTTAAACTGAATTTGTGTTTATTAAAATAAGCAATAATTTGTTAATATAATTGATAGTGGTTTTTAAAATGACATATTTTTAAAATTCACAAAGAACTGTAAATTAAGTGCTAGAAAATAAAGAGAATTGAGAAGCTGGCTTAGTCTTCAAAACTTAGCATAGGTGAATGAGTTTTATGATAGAGGGAGAGATTTGGGGGAAAAATGTTGTGTTTTAGGTCATACTATTTCTGTAGGCTCCTGTACGTAAGCAGACTCATCTGTTCTGTGTTTAAGGGTCAGCTTTTGAAGTCTTGTTTGTCCAAGTTAGTAAGCAAATACAGAATGAAGCTTCACTGCTGTGGTTTTTATACCAACAAGATTTAGCTTCCAGGATTTTTATATGGAAGCTTTGGCTGCTTCAAGACAGGGTGCTTTTGGTTTCTTAATACCAAAAGGTGCGGTGGAGTGTAGAATCATAGAATCATTTGGTTGAAAAAGACCTTTGAGATCATCAAGTCGAACTGTATCTGTTCACTGCTAAACCATATCCCTGAGCACCTTCTCTGCCGATCCTTTAAACACTTCCAGGGATGGGGACTCAACCACCTCCCTGTGCAGCCTCTGCCAGTGCCTGAGAACCCTTTTGGTGAAGCAGTACAGTCCTCTTTGAACACAGAATATGAAATATTTTCCCCTCTCAATTTCTAAAAGATGGAAATGGCACATAGGGAGCACTACAGTCTTCTTGCATGACCCGAGAATAATTTAATCTGGTGGAGTGTGCAGCTGAGTTGCAACATTTAATCATTTACATCTGTATTCTGCTGGGCCTAAGAAAGGTTCCCCATGCTGTTGGTGCAGTGGCCACACCGTAACTGTTCCCGTGTTCACAATTGCTTGGTAACACTTGTATACACATCCCAAGCTTGGAAAAAGGCATGTTACAAGACTGTTCTAACTGATTCAAATAGAATTTGAATTGAGAGAAAGAATACATTCATCTTTTTCTATCTTTGTTGGCTATAGCTCTGCTGTGTTTAGGTTTCTGTCAGTCTGGTTTCTGTGCTTATTTCCTAACTCTGGAGATCTCAAGAGAATAGAGCCGGCTACTTTGTTGAATTTGTTGAAAAATTAAAGTCCTTGGAGCAGAGAATAAGATGATACAGGGGCGATTTAGATTTTTAAATCCTTCTGGAATATGAGAAGTAATGTAAAAAGTAGGATCTGTACTCAGAACAGCTTCTAGGGTTTACTGAAACCCATTTATTTCTGGTCAAAAGAATTCAATAAAAGAAGCTTGGCTCAGTTACTGCAATTTCCTCTGTAACCTTTAGAATCTAAGTGCAAGGACTTGATTAAAGATTAAGTTATAACTTATTACGAGAGTTATCTATCTGAATATGTTTGGATTTTGTTTCTGAAACTCATGTGTGTAGTTTGCCTGGGTCTGGCTCAATAGCCGATGTCCTTTTTAAATTTCTGAAATAGATTATTTAATGGCTGGGATCACTGTCTGTGTTCTCTGTGGCTTAGTACCAGGTATTTACCATGATATAATCACTTTCTGTAAACAAAATTTGGTCTCGGTTTCCAAGCCGTAGCTTGGATTTCTGCCAGTTTGAGTCTGTCCTAAAGTACCTGCAAAGTTGGGAAATTCTTAAAGTAATAACTACTGGTTTTAGGTAATGCAGCTTTAGTGTTGATTACACTGGTAAACAGGCACATTGGCCCAGGGGTAAATGGTTGAGTTCGGAATTGTGTGAGTTTCCTTCCATGGTACCAGTATAGAACTTGCAGTATGAGGTGAGCTGTGTGCTGGGACAGGAG
The DNA here is from genome assembly GCA_013389865.1 of Piaya cayana. NCBI lineage: Eukaryota > Metazoa > Chordata > Aves > Cuculiformes > Coccyzidae > Piaya > Piaya cayana. The sequence continues at coordinate 153,681 of WAAB01025294.1, forward strand.
CAGAAGCCTGGGAGCTTCCCGGGGGAGAGAATTGGAATAAGGATGAGTTAACTGGAAAGGGGAGAATCCCTACTGCATGTGAAATAATCCACTGGCCAGAGCAAGAACTGTCTTGCATCTGTCTCTGATGGTGTTTCTCAAAGACGATGGTAACCCTGTATGTGTTGGAATAGTGCAGGTTGGTTTCCAAACACTGAAAGAAGCTTTGCAGCTCTCAAAGTTGTCTTGTGTGAATATGTTCAGCTGATCTACAGACAGTTAAATGCAGTCAGAATGGACAAAGTCCCAGCGCTGTAATTTGAAAATCCATCACGTAGTAGGTGCTGCAAGTTCTGTTTGATTGTGAGTCAGATTGACTATTGTGTACAGTTTGGTGACAGTAGACCCCTGAGTGAAGCAGTAGATGCTTAAAGAAATGGGGGTTATAACAAGCAGTACTAATATGTACGTAAAGGACAAAGGTGGGTAATGCATTCATTTATTAATAATTGTATTGGACCATAATAAACAATAACAAGGAAAAAAAGAATGTGAGTGGTAGTGGATGGGGTGGGTAGGGAATGGGATGGTAGCTAAAGGTGGTACAAACCATGGTAACTATCTGCTTGAGAGGGTGTAAAACTTAATGTTGTTGTTGTGGCAGTAAGCCATGCTTTTTAAAAACCAACATAGGTAACAAATTGTCTTTATTTTTTTCCCCACTATGTTCTGACTGTCCTTTTCATCACTCCACCCCTTTTTCTTCTTGTCCAGTATTGCTAGTGATACTTTGTATGACATGCAGCTTATTAACAGAGAGTTTAAATGAAGACAATAGTGTTTAGATACCAGGGCTAGATTGTAGAAAATAAATGCTGCTTCTCTGTGGAAGTCACTGGAGCTCCATCCATGAGGCATTGTAGGAGTAACCTGGAAAAGAAGGAAATCATCTGCTGTGCAGGAACAGGGAGTATCCCGTAGCATGTTGTACACGCGGTATGGATGTGCTGCTGACTGGCCTGTGGGTAACGCGTGCAAGGGTGTGTGAATCAAGCTTGGTGATCCCAGAACTGGGTATTGTTTAGGGAAATTCCCACCTTGCCTGTGGCCAGAAATGCCTTGACTTTGCCCTCGTGTAATATGTCAACATCTTTAAGGTACTGATACTTTTAATATTTGATTATATATTGTAGAGTACACTGGTAGCCTTGATCCATCCAGTTGTCAGCACGTTTTTCTAGGTTTCAGAGTTCTGTAATTTTGCTACACCTTGCCTGCTGGGGGTTTCAGTAATCATGGGAAAAAATGACAGCTGCATTCAGCTGAACTCGTGTGTGTAATGTGTGAGCGTGTACGATGTGGTACAAGTGCAGTGTTGGAGTACACGAGCAAATACAGCTTCATAGATGAGGGAAGAGGAGGCTGGGCTGTGCTAGGTGAATATAGCCCTTTACTGAATCACCATTCAATACACCGAACTACCACAACAGCCCTGATTCCATTTTAATTGTTAAAGCTGTATCATTTTACTTTTGTTATGTGAGAGTGATGGACAAATGAAGGTGGACAGATATCAGCCCTGATATTAAATGAGTTCCATGGTTATGACTGACTTTGGAACGTGGCCATTCTCAGTGTTTAGAAGTGCTTAGTAAGAATTTGAGCTTTAATCGTGAGGGCTGTTGCAGAATCAGTGTGTCATGGTAGTATCCTTTAATTTCCTGATGTGGTATTTTTCTATAAAGGCTTAGAAGTGTATGTGTGTAAGTGGAATTTTCATGTTGTTTATGGTGTTGGATATAACACCAGAATGGTTATAGCAGAATCATTTTGTAGAATGTTCTTTGATAAATTAGATGTTGTGATTTCTTTAATTTTCTTAGATAGTGACTTGTTGATGTTTATGTCATTTGAAACAAATGCAGAGCTTCCTGTTCAACAACTCTGCAGGAAATTTTGTGGAAAAGTACAAGTACTGGGAAACATAGAAATCCTTGGTCTCCAGAGAAGGATTTTCTTTCCCCTGTTCTCTTTCATATGAATTTTAATAGGTGCAAAAAAATGCTCACCAGAGAAACTGGTGGTTTAGTCTTCTTGTCATTTTTGAACAGCCCTATGCCAAATTTTAATCCAAAATCTACTCCTGGTTTGGTAATAATGTTTTTCTTCATTATTCTGGCACCACCAGGCAGTGCTCTTACAGTTTTCTTGATTTTGTAGTGTCAGAGTAGAGCCTTGGCTTAATGGGAGCAATAAAGCTGAACATGATATTGAGCTGGTGGTCAAGTGGTTGTTTTGGCTTGGAGCTATGTGATCATCCTTTTTTCTGAAAAACTACTTACTTTCCCTTCTCTCTTGAAAGTCTGCATAGGGTTTTTAATTTCAGACAGTGCATTTTGTTGTTTTAGTTAATATTGATTCATGTAACTATTGGAGAAAACTCGTCTATGAATAGTGAAACTTGTTCTATAAAGGGAGTAGCAGTTTTCAGAAGTGAGCAATCTTCTTCCTGTGAAGTAATTGCTGAGCTCTGTGCAAGTGCTGCTCTGCAAATGAGACTCGAAAACCAATCTGGTCAAAGATCAGGAAGGAGAGAGCCTAGCAGGTGGTCTGGGTCAGTGGACTTGGTTTCACTGAAAACCATTTTATTTTTCTTTTAACTGTTTTGGTCCCTGATTACTGGGTTAAGGTTTCTTACAGGAAATACAGGAAAATTATCATGGTCCATTTTGAACCCTTTTCACCTAGGTATAACACTTCTCTCTGGAGTGGAAGCTCCAAGTGCACTGACGTCTTAGGAGCAGTGTATGTCTCTCTTTTTGAAGAAAGTACCTTTTTGGCTTCCTTCTACCTTCGTTTTTAAAGGCCTTTGGCTATTAAAGCCCTAAATAAGAGCTTTCCCTCCCCTCAAGAGATTATGTAGTAAGCAGAAGCAAAGCGCTGTTAAAAAGACTGTTCTCACATAGCACTATAACTTTCCTTTGGATGTTTCTATTAGTTTCTGTTGGTGTGTTTACTTCAAATCTCCCATTTGGGTGGGAGAATATCTTGCAAATAAGCTTCATGCCAGAAGTAAGAGAATATATTGACTATTCCTAGATTGCTTGCAGTCCAACTTTCTTAATTTTATCAATTCCTAGGCTAGAGTTTTTCAGTAAAATGACCAAGGGAATTTTCTGAATCTCTTAGTGCTTTCCAAATTCATGTGTTCTCCCCAGGTGCTTTTGGAATCCCCTAGATCAGGCCTCCTTGATGTTAGTTTGTAGCTTGTGGATATGTTGATGGAGCAAAATTGTTCTTTTAGTTATTGTTCTGGCTGACTGAAGGGACATGGATCAAATAGGTCATGGAGAGACGTGGTATTCATAGAGTTGATATGCACAATGTCGTATTGTGCAAGGTTACAAATGTTGATTGAATGGAGAACCCAACATCCAAGTGTGTCTTAACTTCAACAGATCTTGCCTCTGGCTGGAGCTTTGGTAGCGGTGTAGGAAGGTGTGTCTGCAAAACAGCTTTTAGCTCATCATATACATTTAAAAGAATAAAAAGGTCATCAAAACAATACAAGAAATTAGCGTTCAGTTAGCGTTTTTCAAGTCATGATTCCTCTTTCTGTTGCAGGGATATATCAGGAACAAACAAGAGTAGATGCAGGCTGAAGTAGTTTTGTTCAGGGCAGGTCTTCTAAGTCATTGTTCTGGACATTGAACTTGTTAAAGGACAGTGGAGTTTAATGGTTTATGCTTTCTTGTAGTTCAGCAAAGGTAAATGAAAAAAACCAAACACAAAACCAGCCAAGGGTTGTATCAAGAAAAACACACAGCTCTTAAAGTGAAATAAGCAGCATGAGTAATAACTAGCTTCTAACCTTGTTTTTACCTCTAAATTCAAATTGTTGTGGAATGAAGCTCCCGGATAATAATTAATCTTAATTTGAATAGGGAAAACTCTGCTTTTCCTCATCCGTTATTCCTGTCACTGTTTTGAATTGACTGAATGAATTCACTGATGCTGCCCATGACATTTTCAGATTTTTTTTTTTTTAATGTGCCTTGTCCCTGCTGACAAGAGTAGTAAATATCTGACTTGAAAGACTCAGTTTCAATGGAGGAACAGTGTTCAGTTAAGGGTGCAGTTTCACCGCTGTGCCTGAGCCAGCATTCATGCGACAGTGTCCGAGATTGTTAGGCTTCTGCTCGGCGCGCCTTCACAAGGAATATCCAGATCATGAACTGGAACAAAGGAATTTGAAATTAAGACCTGCTAGAATTCTTCTAACGTTTAAATATTAAAGCCATTAATGTTGCCATTTATGAGCTGGCAGAACAAGACATTTATCTTCCGCATATAGATCCAACCTGCTTCTCGAGGGCAAGTCTCCACGCACGTTATGGGGAACACTTCTTTGTCAGTGGCTAAAGAACAACTTGCGCGTGCTCTCCGTCTTTATGCGTAATTACTCTTAACAGAGGCTCTCATAAAGCAAGGCACAATTGGGGTTTTTTTTTCAAATCTTTTATTGTAGGTGACCCAATTTAGTTGAAGTGAATAAGAGTTTGTTGTGGTGTAGCCCCAAGCTGGTAACAAAGAACCACTTGGCCACTTGGCTTAGCCCCGAGCTGGTAACAAAGAACCACGTGGCCTCTTGCTCTACCAACAGCTTAACTAAATTAACTAAAAGCAGTTGTTAATTATGAAGTAGAAAATACCTTTTATTTGTTTTTTTCTGAGTTATTACAGAAAGCTCAAGGTATCAAAGTGATTTTCTGAGCATATGTGTTCATTGATTATATTTGAAGAGTCAGGATTAAGGTCTTGCGCTATGCTTTTGACAGCAGGACATTGACATACTTGCCCAAGCCCATAATCTGGGTTGCAGCTTTCCTTTTGCCCTTACTGAAAGAGAAAAGCATTTATGTACTTTAGATTTGGATTGTTTATTGTTTTCTGAAGCACTTGAAGAAAAGTAGGTGAATGTTGACGGAATCAGGACCAGCCTTGACCTACTTGTGGCATTTTCTCTTATCTTTGTCTCGGGCATGTCACCGTATCATTTTTATGCTTCTGTTTACTCATCCAAAGCCTCATCAAAAACACGAAGAACTGACAGATGTTTGGTAATGTGACTATTAAATGTAGATATCATCACTCCCACAGCTGTTCCCAAGAAGATTTTGTCACCTATCGTATGACCCAGTAAAGGGAGTCCTTCTGTAAGCATTTTTATTTTGTACTGCACTATTGTTTAAACTTTGGGGTTGAAGAGGTTTAGAGACAGTAATTTTGTTCCCCTTTGAAATTCCTCCATGAGTCCGCATTTTACTTTAGAATGTCCCGAGGCTGGAATTACACCCGTGGGAGTGATTTGTGTTATCATCAGTTTTTTGTCTGACTCAGAACAGAGAAACACGTATTAGGATTTTCAGGTCAGTTCACGGAGATCATTTAAAACCAAATGTAGCTTTGAAACCAATGGGTGAGAGCAGGACCCTGCAGGTCAGACATCAGTGATTCTGGGGTTGAACTTGTGAAACCAAAACAGCTGTTACCTGGGTTGTGAATGAGTTTGGTTTGTAACAACTCAGGTTGATTTGTTTGAGGGGAAGGAGGGATCACGCTTTCCTTGAAATTCTGGTAATATTATTAAGCAGTTATCTCAGATCTCATCATGTAGTTAAGTTTTTAAATGACAGAAGGCCGAGTGTGATTGAGGCTGTGCTGCCTTCTCGAGGGTGCAGCCTCCTCAGCACCTCTGCGCTTGGCACTGGTACCGTGGGATTAGCTGGGTTGGTTGGCATTTGTGTTCTCCTGACAAGTCTTGTAGATGTTTACTAGTATAAAGGAATGAAACTTTTCTGTGCTGTGTGAGGATGCCATCCTGCCAGTGTCAGTGCTTGGAGGAGAGCAGAGGTCAAGGCATTTCAAAAGGCTTTTGAACTTCGCTACTGTGTCCTAGGACACCTATTGTAGCTGGAGCCAGTGGCTTTAATTGCTGGCCACTACATATTTCACACCTTCAGGCCCTAATCAAATGTTTTAAATGGAGACACAAAGCTAATGTAATAAATGTCATGAAAGGATGAGATTAAAGGAGCAAGACCAGTCTGAGTGATCTCTCCTTTATTTGTGAATGCCAGCAAAATGAATGTGCAAGATGCTGTTCAGCAATAGAAAATACACTGCTCAGCAGCCAACAGAGCTGGAGTAACATGGCTTTCATTTTATACCTGAAGTACATTTATATTTTAGTCTCTGAGGGTTTGGTATGGTTTATGATATCACTGATTAATGGTTCAGTTATTGATCATAATAATGAATTTACTACCAGTTCTACTTCAGTCTGAAAATACTGTCCTGGAAAAGGAAACAGTAATCAAGTCAGCAACAGAGACCCACAGAAATCAGTCCTCACTACTTTTACATTGATCATTGATTTTGTTACTGTATTATTATGCAATTATTAAACACTCAGGTAGGCTAGCAATGGAATAATTTCTCAGTTCTGAAGCTGGATGTTCATTCACTGGCTTTAACAAATCATCTGAAAAAGTATGCTTGGCTTCAGATGAGCATTAAAGTAACACTGGCAGACTGATGCTGTCCCGTCTTGCAAAAAACCTAATTATTTGTTTGAGTGATGGTCATATTCTTTATGGAGAGGGGAACACGCTAAGTCTTGTGAAGTGTTACATGTAGAAAGTTAATATTAAAGGATTTGTACTTTGACAAGATTGGTACTGCTTGCCAAATGCTCAGTACCAAGCAGTTACTTAAGAAAAATATATAGACAAGGACTTGCTTTCACCTGAAAATTTAGATTTTGCACATGTTGCAGTATTTCAGTCACTTGAGCAGTAAGCCAAACAATCGCTCATAGAGTCATCAACAAGATGAGAAATTGCATTGGTTCCACATTCTGCCTGTTGCAGCCGTGAAAGTATTTTAAAACGTCTTGTGTCGCTCTCAGCAGGCTGTTAATTCAAAGGTACTATTTACCTGTCTGTTTTAGTCTGTCACTCTAATATCTTAATATTTCTGAAATTGCCTTTTGAATATAATGAAAAGGAGTGGTTATGGCTCCGATGTAATTGAGACTGTCAAGGAAATAAGTGGAATTCTTACAGCACTGTGAGACTTGATGGTATGTGACAGAGGATCATTCACTTCACTGGTCCATGGTAATGGGAGACTCATGTCTCTTTAAACTCCCTGTTAATAAATATAAGCCTGATTTCTTTTTCTTTCTTTCTTTTTTTCCTCTTCTTTGCCATGTTGTGGGTCTTTCTCAAATCTTCATTAGTATGTACTAAAATAAAAGGCACTCCTTTCACATTCTAAAAATATCCCATAGCCCTGAAGTGTCCTCTGGACTTTGGCTTGCACAGGTTATGAGTTTATTTCACGCTTGTGTTTTGATGTGTCCTTCTGTTCCCGCAGTAATTCCAAGAAGGGATGACTGTGCAGTGTTGATCCTGTAGAAATCTTTGCAGAAAAACAAAATAGCATGGGAAAAACTGCTGTCTGGTGACCTTGTATACGACCAGGAAGCTACTATTAATTTAACCAGGCTCTTTACCAAGTAAATGAAGTATTATCTTCAGTTTGAGTTGACGTTACAAGGAAAAGATGTATTGTTTCTGATAGACATGTCCCTAAAAGAACTTTTGTCAGTTGTGCTGTTCATTTGGATTCTCAGCTCTTAGTTTTGTCTTGTTCTGTAGAAGATGAGTTGGGAGGTCTCTGGTCAGTGTTTACTGTGGCTGCTGTTAAATGATTGCATTGGGAATTACTGTACCTCACAAGCTTAATCTGTATTTTAAAGTGTTTCAAGGTTCTCTGTTCTAATATCCATTCTTGTGCAAAATAAATAAATGAATACACTGTTGTCTAATGTAATTTCTGGTAAAGGGAAGGGAAGAGAGAGCGGCAACTAAGAAGTTGGGGGCCTTGAGCAGCCTGGTCTAGTGGGAGGTGTCCCTGCCCATGGCACGGGGGCTGGAACTGGATGATTTTTAAGGTCCCTTCCAATCCAAACTATTCAATGATTCTATGATGATTCTAAGTATTCTGGGTTGCAGTACTGTATTCCGTATTGTTGCAATACATATTTATATTATTATAAATAGTGGGCAGGATATAAGTTGGAACTTGAGAGTAAATAAGATTAGTCTTTTCAATGTAAAAGCCTTGATGAATGTTCATAGATTTGCCATTACTACAGAATTTGGGGAGATTAATATAAATAGCAGTATTTAATAAAATTAAAAGGTACTGTGAGCCTCATACAACAAATGTATCACAGTCCTGAGGCTTAGTGCTTAATGGACAGATACAACGATTTCCCTTGGTGGTAGCAGCGAACACTGGAGTGTAATTACTTTGGAGTGAAGTGCTGCCTTTCAAATATTTGTTGCAGGCTTCGGTTTGAATTCTCCTCCGATTGTTTCATATGCTGGCAAACAGCCAAACAGGATAGCAGTGAAAAACATGAGTGGCCGCAATACGATAGCTTTAACCAGGAAGGTGAAGTACTGAGATATTAATTGAGATGAGGTGTGGTGCAGGGTCAGCGTGATTATTGTGTAGCTTCATTGGAGTAATGGGGCAAACAGGAGTTCAGTCACTGTTTGCTGTTGTTTTGCTTTGTCCCTGTCCCCCCTGCTCCAGTGAGATGCTGAGGGGTGCGCGGGAAAGCTGATCGTGAAACTTAAGGTGTTGAGGATGGTTGTTGCGGGAAGCTGATATCTATCTAGAGGATGTGACCAGAGAGGTTATTAACCTACTTTGCTGTGGAGGTGCAAAAATATTCTAGGAACTGTGCCAAAGCCCGGAGGCTTGTTGGACATGGAGAGGAAGGTTTTTCATCTGGGTTTTTCTTGGTTGGCTGTGGGGATGAGAGTAGAGGGCAGTCAGTTGGGACAGGTATGTTCATGAAATTGTGGTGTGCTCTTTAAAAATGAAGTAGTACAAAAAACCAGATTTGTATATTTGTTTGGCATGTTGTTTATTTATGAACATCAGCCTTGCAAAGCTGTGCCATTAAAAAAAAAAAGTGATTGCTTTTATGGAATTAAAAAAAATACATCCGAATAAACGTCCTGTATAGTGTAATAACTTATTCTATCTGTGGTTCATTTAGGCAGTTGAGAAGTAAATAAAAAGGCCTCGAGCATAGCCAGAAAATTTTGTGTAAATGGGGAAATAAATTTGATTTGGAAAGCAGTTTCAATTTTAAACTTCCATGAAGGAAGACAAATTAAACATTTTAAAAGATATTAACCATAACAGTATCCCTTTAATTTTCTATCCTTTCTCTTAAGTAAGATATTCTGAATTAATTCTTGTTCAAGGAGACAGATTTCTTGCAGTAATCAGTTTTGCTTTTAGCTCTGATTTTTAAAGAATAAGCGATAATGGCGCACATGCTTGAGGGTGTGATTAGAACCCAACATTAAAAGGCTTTTTAGGACATCTATGGTTGAAAAAAGAGCTCTGGAGAGGTCTGCATTTGGCAGCTGAGCAAGACTGAATAAAGCACACCTTTGAAGTGTGGTATGAGGAGCAGTCACTTAACCCTTTCACACATCATGCCTTGTAGTGAAAGTTAAGTCTGGGTGTTTTCTTCAGGCTCATCTGAAAGTTGCACATGAAATCTGTTTTCTTGTATTCAGCCTTTTCTTTCCCTGAATAAATTCTGTACGTCTACAAAGACCATCTGTCAAGAATATCTGTTAGAAAGACCTGGATTTTTGGAGTACCTTACAGTACATTTTTTTAGAGTGCCCTTGAGTATGTTTTGATTACCTTACAGGATTCTGTGGAGTACGTTGAGAAAACATGAAATGCTGAGACTGCACACTGGTAGTAAGTTAATTTAATTTTTTGATAATCTTCTAAGGGAACTTGTTTTCTTTTCAGTGTCTTTAGAACACAGACAAACCATTGTTCAAATGCAAATTGCTGGATATAAAACCTACTTTACTTGCCTAAATTTTAGGGATATATTTAGCTGATAGAATATATTGTTATAGGATCCAGATGTCTAGAAGTGTAAGAAGTATTTACTTGTGCCTGTTAATACCTTCACCCAACTTTTATCAATCCATATCAACCTTAAATCACTTGTTGTCTGTTCAGTATGAAGTGATCTGATATGTCAATGTGTGCTGGAACTGGTGCAGAACTGAAGCTGAACTCCAGGAATGGATAAAACAGGGGAGAACTTCTTGTCAGTGAATTGTCGCTGCTGGGTGCAATATTACTCTTTCATCTTAATGCAAGCTGATGGGACACTTGGCACTTTAGGTAGGCGACAAAACTTGAAACAAAGTGAACATCTGGATGGAAAATGTTCTGTTGTACAGTTGTAGCAGACAGACCTGTATTACCTTGCATCGTGGCCAAGAGTGCCACACAGATAAATTAGATTAAACAGAGAAATTATGTCTCTTATCACTCTACCATTAATGTAGAACTCAGAAAATGCTAACTGCTAGTGAAGATTTCTTAACAAAACCTAGTTGAGTTGCAGATATTGAACAGCCAGTATGATGTCGCTTCTTCCTCAAGATCACTCTCCCTTTGAACTGTAGCATCTCTCCCTGGGTTGCCAATTGCAATGGCTTCAGGAGAGAGAAACCAAGCATTCCTGCAGCATACAGACCTTAGCAGGTTAAGCTCACAGAGAGATGCTCTGAGTCTGGAGTTATCCTTAGTGTGATTTTCAATTTTCTGTAGCTTTGGCTAGTTCTTGTTTTACTTGATCTGTGCTGCAACACAGCTCATGCTTCCCGTGTTAGGTAGAATGTGTCACTTTGACTTTAAATGAAATATATTTCCCAAGTGTGGGCCAGTCTTAACAGTAGGTGCAGGGCAGGTAAGAGGTGAGCTGAGGAAGAGAAGGAATACTGAAATGTATTAAAACAATCAGGACTTTCAGATTTACTTGAAAAGGGAATTGGAAATAGTTTTTTGAAATATGTTTGCTGTCACCATTCATAAATCAATTGCAACACATTTTAGTTTGTTTGAGTAAATAACAGCTTCCAAGCTATTTTTCTACTTTCTTATACTTTTTTTTTAATGTTTAGCTTTGAAGACTGCTGCACATGTTACACTTTACTTCTTTAAACTTCTAATAACTTCGTTTTCTTAGCTGAAAGTTAACTCTAAGACATTATGAACACCTCCCGTATCTTATTGTACTTATTAAAAATCATATAACCAGCCAGATGTGCTCTCAAAATTTAATTAATACAGGGAACATGAACCTGTAAATCAATAACTAATAGTAAATATCTCTCTGTAGAGTAAACACGTACTCTTGCTTCTTCCTCTACTTTTTACCCTGACTTGTTTTAAATTAGACCAGTCCCTTCAAGATACTTACTAATATTATTTGTAACCGCAACACAGCCTGGGCTCAGTTTTGAGTGGGGCTTTTCAGCAGCACTTCAGATCACAGGTAAAAAAGACACAACAGAAAGGCAAACAAACCAACCAACACCCTCCCCCCATCCAAGAAGTGGCTGTTAGATGTGTCAATTCACTACATCCACCATTTGGAGAAAAAAGGGGTTTATGTCAAACAGTTAAATAAAAGGAACTTAAACAGTTAGTTGTAGGGGCAGAGTGCGCCATTACCAAAAGACAATAAAGCAAGTTCCTTCCTTTTGCTGCCAGGGTTATTTGGTAAGAGTAAAACATACCTCCAAGAGAGGGCGGTTAGTGTTGTGTCATCCAGGGTAGCGATGCTGTCACATCCTCCAGCACAGCTGCTGAGCCCTTCGCTCTGACTGTCATTGTGCTGTCAGCATAGTTCCTTGTTACTTTTACCCTGACTGGTCTTGGATGTCTGTGTCTTGAAGTTAAATCTGACTGAAATCAAAGTTTGGCTCAGCAGTATCTCCTCAGCTATCTCTTTCACTTTGCTTGCATATCATATCTCTCAAATTTAAGGATTTTTTTTCCCCCACCATTAGTATTTCATTTTAGCATCTTTGAAGCATTGCCAGCTGGAGGCTGCTGCAGAGCAATAGCGACCTGAAAATCATTATCAGCACATCCATCTTTTAAATATCTCAAAAAGCAACAGCTGGCCTTTTTGATAATGTCCTTTAACAATTAAATCTTTTTCTTATTCTTCCAGGCTTGTGTGCTAAAATTCTGCTATCAGTGCCAACTTCTGCTCAGTGTATTCTTTCAAGCTCTGTTAGAAATGGGTTAATTTTCTGTGCTGCAGGTACTGGGGGCTCATTGTAGGCAATGATTTGCAGTAGGACAGTAAACAGTCTGTGGAAACTGTGAACTGGAAAATGTTTTAAGTCCACAAACTGCTGGTAAAAATATATGGTTGCACTTCATAAGTGTCAGTGTTTGTGTTAGATGTGTCTGTCTTGTAAGGCCTGATCAGCTACTTGGGGTCAGCAGATTTCCAGTGTAGCTCGCAGGTGGTATAATAAGAAATCATTGAATCACCGGGTCGGAAAAGACCCACCGGATCATCGAGTCCGAGTCCAACCATTCCCATCAATCACTAAACCATGTCGCTCAGCACCTTGTCCACCCATTCCTTAAACCCCTCCAGGGAAGGTCACCCAACCACCTCCCTGGGCAGCCTGTTCCAGTGCCCAATGACCCTTTCCGTGAAAAATTTTTTCCTAATGTTCAGCCTGAACCTCCCCTGGCAGAGCTTGAGGCCATTAATTGATGTAATTTATCCCTGGACTCGTGTCTCTGGCCACAGCATGAGTGTAGGATCCACCTTTTGGCAGCGTCCTTCCTTGCTCCAATGCGTCGTCATCCTCAGATTCGGTGTACTTCTCTTAACTACTTCTTAGCATTGGTGATGCTCTGTCTGACCTGTTGAGTTTCCATTAGTTTAATCTTCCTTAGTGGTGACAAGCCTCACACTATAAGTTTAAAACAGTGTTCTAGAGGGCTCTCGTCACTGCTGTAAAGTGAAGCTGCACATGGCACTGCTGCACTGTTTTCCTCCTCATAACTGTGTGGGGATTTTCCTTTAAAAAGTATAGATAAAATGGTTATTAATATCTCCTTTAAATGAGATTGTATCAGCTTTTGCGTCACTTAAACAATACATGTGCAGCCAGAGGGTAAAAAACATTATAATACTGTGCTAATTGCATGAGTGTGTATGCTAAAATTCTCTTGTTGTGAAAGACCCAACAAAATCAAAACTTAACTCCCTTCTAGTGTACAGCTCTGTTAGCCACCTCTCCTGTTTCTCACTCGAAGGGAAGCTGAGTCACTCCACTGCTGGGACAGGATTTCAAGTGGTTTGTAGCATAAAGCACTGACTCTCAATTCAGACTTGGCACGCAAGGGAAGTGAAGGCTCATGTAAAATTAAAAAAAATAAGGTACTCAAATCAGCAAGCTTTGGTTACCTACAGATATGATGTCATTTTAAGCTGGTTCTCCGCAGTTTACTGGTAGAGTGAGGCATTTCTGGAGAAACAGTTCGTGTGTTACCTAAGAGACCACTGAAAGAGATTAATCCCACCTATGCCCTTCCTTATTGACATGGCAGAGCCACTGTGGCTGACCTAGATCATATGTGACATACGCATTGTCACTGAAAAAGCAGCCTGGCTGTCTTCCCCTTTGTTTCAGTTTCTTGTTTCCCTGCTTTCTGCTTGGTTGTGCCAGCACAGCTGTTTGCAGGGCCACGGGGTGAGCTGGACCTGTGAGCCTGGCAGCAGCCAGTAGGCAGGTTAAGAATGCCACACTTGGAGCCCTTAGGCTGCAAAATTGATTTAGGGTACTTGATAAAATTGATAGGAATGGTTGGACTCAATGATCCAGTGGGTCTCTTCCAACCTGGTGATTCTATGACTCTATAGTTAGACAAAATGATTTAGCATTTGAGTAATTTAACTTCCATTAAGCATTGTCACAAAACCTTAAAATGTGTATTCTGTGTGTGTCGGTGAACAGCACACTAGCAGTCATGAGCAAGGATGGAAGATGAACTCTTCAGTCTGTGACTGCAGAAAATACTTCTCTGTATTAGGCAAGGTCACTGGAGATTCTCAAACGTTACCTATGTCCTGGGTCACTGGTATTTGAGTGTTTATAACAGCAGAATTGTTAAAACAACTGTTATACTTTGCTTAAAAACTCAGTATGTGTGAATTAATTTCCTTTTTATTCTTCCATAAGAAACCTATAGTTAAACACAAATTTGTTTTATTTTCTGAATGATTTCACATATTATGTGTGTGCTTTCCTCACCTCTCCCCTCTGCTAGCAGTCCAGTAAGAGTTGTTGATCGGTTTTTGTTGTGTTTCAGTGGGGCTGGTTGCCTGTCAGTAATTCCAGAGAGCAGATACCCTGGATCTGAGGGCCTATTCCTGCATGTAAACTTGATGTGCCCCATCTAACATTTCCCAGATAGCTGATTTGATAATAACTGCACGCCCTCTTCCTGCCCTTTCACTTCATTCTCAGGAATCTTTTGGGTTTATGAGCTTTTTTTAAAAAAACCTTCTTTTAAAAGGGTTTTTTATTCCATCCCATGCTCAAATGTATTTTGAGATATGCCAAGATGTGATTGATTGCAGTGCCATGTGCTGGAGAAGTGGAATATTGAGCATCACGTGCCCTTCAATATGAGCTGCATTATTTGTTTAAAAGTGGCTTATCAAATAATGCTTGGGTGAGCAGCTGCAATGCTTGTGGGACCAGGTTTGTTATAACTTAGAGTAAGGCGTTCCGGAAAAAGTCTGCTTGATTAAGAGTCAAACAACAGAGGAGAAAAATTCACTGACTAATAGGAGAAACTTGAGAGATAATCCTATTACGTCCCCCCTTCTGATAAGCCCTGATGTAAATTTATAGGTGTTCTCCTAAACACAGGGGAAGGTTTACTTCTGTCTTAGAACAAACTCCATCAGCAGTTTCCCACACTGCCCCTGAGAACATTCTTTCATTATCTTGTTTCTATGTAATAATTGCCATTGAATAGGCACAAATTTGTTTTTCTACCAGTTGAAACTATAGAACAATGTGTATGCGATGACCTGGATTCAGGGGGAGAAAAAGTCACTGTTGGCGTAGTCTGCACCTTGAAAATTTGCCATCAGTGTGGTAGAGAGTTGCTGAAGACTTATAATGCGTAACTGAAAAGGCTAAATGCCTGCAAGGATTCTTTGAGATAAGAATTGGCTTTGAAAATATTTTAACTAGAGGTCTGGGTTGTATCATTAATCCTTTCTGTAGTTCTATTACTCTTTAAAGTTTCATTATTTCTGGAGTGATTAGCCTGCAATGTAAATAGAAGCTACAGTTTTGTGAAATATCTTTTTTCTTGATATGTTTTATGTCGGACTTTAAAAATCTTGTTATATAGATCTTAAATAGAATGAGACTTATATATTTGTTATATAAAAAGAGTTTTTTGGTGGACAGAAGAATGACCCTGCAGCGGGTGAGAGCAGGACTCCCTCACGTGCAGTTGTATCTCAGTGTGAAATCACACTGTCATTAAATCCCTTGGACAAGTACCTCCTTATCTAGCTCACCTGCTGAAAGGATAGAAGTCTCTTCCTTAGGATAGTGCTGTTGTCTGTGATGGTTTGGGGACACAGGCAGAGCAAGGACTGGTGTGCCTGGAAGCTTTTGGGCTGCTTTTTTCTGTCCTGGTGGGCCAAGTACTAATTGTTCTGGTGAAGCTGTTACCTGCAAGGTCAGCTTGGTCTCTGGTGACACAGAGCTGAGTTATTCCTAGAGAGAGGGGAGTCGGTGTTCTGGCAGGCTTGGCCATCTGTTAAGATAAAGCAAAAAATAGAGTTGTTTTGTGGTCTAATAGGCAGGTTTGCATTTGTTAGTGAATGTAGGACGAGATATTGAAGAATTAAACAGAATGGACTGCAAGTGCCTTGAAGCCTTTAGTCCAGAACACGTGTAATATATTCTGGTTGGGAAAGCAAACTGAACTTTCAACTTGATTGAGGATTTGATAAAGGATTTTGTAAAATTTTGGTGTCTGGGAAAAATGGGCAATATTTGAAGAGGAATGTTTCAATCTCATGTTAAGCATTCAAATATATGTGTATTTGATTTTCTCTTTTCCCACAAGAGCCGAAGTCTGAAATAAGACAAATTGTCTTGTTTCACTACGTCTTATCTCTTATCTCTTTCCTTTCGTGTTTGTATTTCTTTTCCCTTTTTCTGACTAGAGGGATTGTTCTCATCAGATCTGGCCAAGCTGACGTTACAGAGGAAGCAAACTCTTCAAACTGCCAGCACATTATTAAATACATGAAGCAATCAAGAAAAAGGAAATAACCTCATGTAATATTTTATCTGCAGTAATCTTGGTGTTACCTGTGCCAGCAGATGATGGGGCTACGACAAAGAGTTGTTGCAGTTGGCCACTGGGTTGAAATGGCTGAATCATGAAGTCAGTTAGTTTAAGTGGAAATATATAGAAAAGTTTTCTTTAAGTCTTGCATTTCTCTCAAGTACTAAAATCCTGGGAAGGTGACAAGGAGAACATCTTCCAATAAACCTTTTAAAACGTTTCCAGAGGTATTGTTTGATAATTTTTACAACCTGATGTTCTATCCTTATGTTGAGAAGGCGTGAGTGAGAAGGGGAGGCCGCTGGACACCGTTACTAGTGGCCAGAGGTGGTGGCCGTGATCCCAGTTCTGGTGGCAAACACACAGCCAAGCAGCCTGCTGCCCTGACAGCAACCAGCTGCTGGTTGAGCCCAAGGTAATCATAGTGAAAGACTGGTAATTGCTGTGAAAGCAAAATGTGTGGCTTGGTTTAAGAGTATTAAAAGTAGCTTTTTGCAGTGGTTTGTACGGTATAATAAAGAATTCTAAATGTCTGGGTGTTCTCACAGAAACATCTGGGATCACATAATTCTTAGAGGCATGATTAAAGCCCGACTAGATATTCCTTGATATCCCCCCCTGCCAAATTATATTTATTAACTTATTTTTGCCCCATAGCCATCTACAATTTTTTGCCGAGTTATTTCTGCTTTAAATCTTGCTCTCTCATCTCTTCATCCCCAGCTACAGCTGATGCTTAATAAGTGAAACCTTTGCAGACTTCAGTAGTAGGTTGAAAGAGTGCCCGTTGACTCCATGTGGAGTGATGGATAGATTCCCTGCCTGCTGTTCACTTTACTGCTAGGTTCACCTAGGGTGTAATATCCTAACAAAGCAGAGGAGGGAATTGAAATGTGTTCTTCTGAGAACAGCAGAAAGTAAAGCTGCCTTTCTAGTTGTTCTCTCAATTAGCTCCTAGGAGATTTTCCTGCTTTTCGAGTTTCTCTTGGGGGTATGTGACCTGATAGCATATTGCTATAAATAATTATTTCACTGGTATCAAAGCAGGTACTGTACACAAACACAAAGCAACATTTTCAGCATATTTATTGGATGCTGTAAATACCAGTTTTTCAGTCAGGCTTTTTCATTTTTCTGTTCTTCTTTGGAATACAGACCTGACATTTCTGATCTTCATGACTTTGATTGTTAGTTTTGTGCTGCCCCTTGAAGTGAAATTGCTCGTGAGTAGTATAAAGCTCACCAGCTAAGGCATGGAGGTGAGGAGTAGTGTGAAATTGTTGCAGCTACACAGGAAAGAGTAGAGGAATGGCTTTCCAATGGGATATTGCAGTGATTATTACTTGTTTGTAGAAGTGGGTTATTTAAAAGAAAAAAGAAACTGGCCTTAAAAGTATATGACATGGCAACCCCATTTAACTCGTTGCTTTATGAGAAGCTACACCCAGAGCACTGGGAAAAGACTTTTCACCTGAACTTGTTTTTGCTGTGAGAAAGCATCTGAAAAATCAGAGGAGAACGAACATGCCAGGCCTTGCTTACACAGACGGGATGAGTTTAACAGTTGTGCAGTACGTTTAGCTCTTTGTTCACCAAAATGGGTCCCACAGCCAGTAAAAAAGAGCATTGATAAATCTGTGGTAGCTATCACTATAAATTGATAATCAATATTATTTGATTACAGACTACCCATTTTATCAAGTCTTTCACTCTTGCTAATGAGGCTGCGTGACAGCCACATCCACGGGGGGAGAGCAAGAATGAATAGGATGCTGATGTTCACTGGCATCGGTTGCCTGATTTGGCTCTGACTTAACTGAACTTTGTGTTCTCAGATAAGTGCTGTTGTGGAGACCACACTGAAGAGCTGTGGTGCTTTAAGGTACAAAGCACTGTCAGCTTTCTCAAGTGAGACTCCACTACAGAAGTGTCTCGGGAATCAGTCCTCAAAAGTTTTAAATATTACCTTCAGTTGGAGCAAAAATGGTGGATATTCATTTAATATTGGGGGGGGGGGGCAGTGGTTGGAGTGATTTTTAGGCATTCAGCAATTATTTTCATATCCATATAATCTTTCTAAGATAACTTTTTTTTTCTTTTTAATAAAGGGACTAGGAAGGCAGTTAGACAAAGTACAGGCTTGGTAGCGATAGGGGAAGAAGATTTCTGCAATTTGTGTTCCTGTTCATGTGTAATTAACAGTGATTTATGAAAACTTCAATTTAGGCAACTACAAACTGCCTCGTGACTCTGCAGAGCAGATAGGAACTTGTTCAACTGCACATGGTCAGCATTCACATACTAATATTTATTTTCAGTCTGAACTAGTTTCTGTAAAAGCTGACTGTTGACTTCTTGTGTTTGGCTGCAATGAATATTATTTTGTAGCAGTGCAGCTGAAGAAAGTGAGTGCTTGGAATCCATAAAAAGTCCTATATTGAGTATCTTTTTTACAACAATCTGCACTTCAAACTGCCTGATTTTTATTTGTCTGTTGGAAATCCAAAAGTGATTTACCCTAAATTTGTGTCTTGGATTCAGATTTTTAATGGCAAATATGAGACTTTCATGGTCTTGACCCATGTCACCGCTATTGCTACTGGTGATGCAGGTCAGAGGCAACTGGGAGAAGTGGAAGGTGTGCACTTGGCTGTTGTTCTCACATGTAGATGCCATTTGAAGGAGATGATAAGGTCAGACTGCTTACTTCAACTAGTTGTTAAGGCTAACTTCAAATATCGCCACAGGCATAAGTGCAGAGGCAGTGTAACTGAACAAGTAATTTTGTGTTTAATGCATTTCTGTATTTTAATATTTCCATAGTTTTGAACAGTGTGAGGAGTAGTTATTTTTAAATAATATATTCTATTTCAGACTTTGCCCGAAGGTGTTTCAGGTCACTAGTCTAAAACTAGATTCTGTTATTCTATCTCAATATTTTATTAGAATTGGGAGTGACTGCTTTAATCTGTAATTCAAGTAAAAGGACACCTTTTGAGGCCTTCTGGTAGTTTTGCGTGGAGGTGTCACACTTTCTGAGTAGTATACGTGAGCGTAGGTTATAGTTTTTAGTTGATTTTTAATCTAATAGAACGGAAACACTAGTAATTTTTACTTTAAATTCCACTTTAGTAGATAGGACTATGTAGTAGGTGACTGTAAAAAGCAGATGCTTGTTGAGTACATGCACTGAAAGCACACTGTACATAACACTTAAATAATTGATGTGCAGTTTAGTTTGACAAGTAACTGGTGGTTAGGACAAAGAAACATTTTGAACGGGGCCGTTTTCACTGGGGATCGCGGAGCTGCCTTCCGAGCAGTTCGTTATCTGTACAGCCGGAGATTCATTAGCTAATACAGATGGGATAACCCGTGTGTTGCAGAACCAGAAGAGCTCAGCCCAGCAAGCCTTTCAGCAACAAAGAAATAAAAGCATTCCTCTGTAACAGGCTTCAGCACTTATCTCTGTTCTCGGGTACTGTTTGTGCTGAACCAAAGCAGCTGCTACCCCGAGTTAAGGGAGAACAAACTCAACACGGCGTGAAATTGCTGCGCTCCCATTCACAACCATCAGAGTTATATTGTTACCGACTACAAGCATGACTGCTCTGTGCATGAATAATTACAAGAAATGCTACTTCGTGAGTTTTACCTTAAAACATTAACAAGACACAATGCAAATTGCGAAACCATGTGTATTGTGGTCTATCTAATAGTATATATTATTGCAGTTTTCTTGTCACTTTCTGGAATAATATTTATAGAATCATAGAGTGGTTTGGGCTGGAAGGAACCTCAAAGCCCACCCAGTTCCAACCCCCTTGGCATGGGCAAGGACACCTCCCACTGGATCAGGGTGCTCAGATCCTCATCCAGCCTGGCCTTGAGCAGGGCTGGGGCAGCCTTGACTTCGCTGGGCAACCTGGGCCAGGACCTCCCCACCCTCACAGGAAAACATTTATTCCTAAAATCTCCTCTAAATCTTCCCTCTTTCAGCTTAAAACCATTCCCCTCCTCCTGTCCCTGCACTCCCTGATGAAGATTCCCCTCCCCAGCTTTCCAGGAGCCCCTTTCAGTACTGGAGGCTGCTCTAAGGTCTCCCCATAGCCTTCTCTTCTCCAGGCTGAACAAGTCCATCTCTCAATGCCTGTCCGTGTATGGGAGGTGCTCCAGCCCTCAGATCATCTTTGTGGCCCCCTGTGGGCTTGCTCCAACAGATCCATGTCCTTCCTGTCCTTACACAATTTGGAAAAAGGCAATTAGGAAGTTTCTAAATGGAAATATGGTTAAAAGGTGTCTATTGAAATATAATTCCAAAAGGTCTTGCGTGTTGGTTCCCAAAGCTGTGTTGCTGTTGCTAAAACAGGGAACCTCTGAGGTGTTTGTTATGGGGGAGGAGAATTGGTATTCAAATCTTCAAGTCCCAAGCATGATTCCCCCTTGCTCAATTAGAGATGAGCCAGCAAACAAGTGGGAACTAGTTTTGTATTTCTTCCTCTTCCAGCAGATTGGTTTCATCCTGCTTCCAAACCAACTTCCACTTGTAAGCGGCTGAAGTGATGCCCAAGTTTTGGGTGGCAGGTTTTTATCGATCCTGGAAGGCTGTGTTACTTGTTGACATCTCAGTCGTCACGAGTGCTGTTGTTGGTAGCTTCTGATCGGTTTAGGTCTGTCTGTGTCAGGTTCTAGCGAGCCGGTGTGCTTTGAGATAAAAAGCAAACAAAAACCTGTTCAGTCTGTGACTCCACAGCTGATTTCCTCATGGAAGTAACCTGGCTGATTGCCATCATTTTTACCTTATGCTGTTTTTCTGTTGTACAACCCTGGATGTTATCAAGAAAGACTTTTTAGTCTTTTGTTAGAGAAGTTTCTGTATGCTTACTGCACTAATTTATTACAGGTAATAGAAATGGTAGAAGTTGATGTGAACTCTCTCACTTCATCTGTCTGGAACTTAAGCATAATTTCATTTTGTCTTCAGACAAATGTGGTAGCGATGTGAGTGTTGGTCTCTTCTGCCTAGACAGGACAAGGCAAAATGGCCTCCAGATACGCCAGGGGAGAGTTTCGTTCGGTATTAGGAGTATTATCTTTACTGAAAGAGTGGTGAAGCACTGGCAGAGGCTGCCCAGGGAGGCAGTGGAGTCACCATCCCTGGAGGTGTTTAAAAGACAGGTAGATGTACCTGGGGACATGGTCTTGTGGCAGACTTAGCAGGGCTGGATCGAGGGCTGGACTTGATGATCTTAAGAGTCTTTCCCAACCAAAACCATTCTGAAACTGAAACAATTTTAGAATATTAATTTGTTCACAGTGTGAAACAGCAGTTGTGTCTTATTTAGAGAAAATTCTCTTTTTGCAGTTATGTTTTTGAAATATGTTTCTGAAGAAAAATAACTAAACAAGCCCACATATTCGATTTTCTTTGCCTTATTCAAAAGCAGAGTGTGCTCTAAGTATTCCATAATATAGCATAAAATAAATTTTGAAGGTTTTAGATTGAATATTTTTCAGAGCCAAGGTGGCTGTTTAACTCTTGTTTTAACTCTACTGATACCAGTAACATAGCTGAGGAAGGTGCTTGTGGTTTCCCTGGGTATTGACAGTCATTTGTGAGGAAATTCCATGTGGCAAAAGGTCTCAGGGCTTGCATCCATATGATACTTTAGCCTATCACCATTGCTGTCTCCTGGTGGGATTTCTTCCAGAGCTGTGAATATCCTCTTGGAAGCTGTTGTGTGTGCGCAGCGGTCAGCAGCAGTGGTCAGAACTGCAAAGGGAAGATTAATTCAGTAGCATCTACAGTGCAAGTGGTGGGGAATTTTGTGAATAAAATTCTACAACTTTGTTTTTGCAGCAAGAATATATCTATAATTCCCAGGAATCATCAGCTTTAAAGTTTTCTTTTACAGGTTAGAGGTTTAGTGGCTTGCCTTCTTTTCATTATTGTATTTTTATTTATTTAAAAGCTGGTATCAACTTGGCAGAGGCCAGAAATGCAGTCTTGTAAAGAGAATACCAGTAATTAGCTGATCAGTGGTGCTTGACCTTGGGAGCTCTCGGCTCATGCTGGGATCAGATTTATATGGATCCGTGAGCCCCTGCCTGGTGTTGTTCAGGATCTGCTTCAGCTGTAATCGCGAGGCCGTGGGCCGGCCCGAAATATCTCCTGCTCATGATGAATAGTACCTTGTTTTGCAAATAGCCTCGCGGAGGTTAACCACCATCTCGGAATGAAGCCACCGTAGTGTGAGGGAGGGTGTTTCCGTCTGGCCTGTGGCGAGTGCCGAGTTGCACTAACAGAGGATTTTCTGTAGCTCTTCCAGTTTTCATTCTCTTTCTTTCCTATTTAGGCTAGAGGCAAGAGGCAAAGTTCCTGGAGAAAATAGGACACATATTGTGAATTACAAGACCTTTTCAGATTCTTTCTAGCTCTGTTTCCCACCATAGGAATAGTCTGGTATTGACTTTCCTGTGTCCCCTTCCACCCTTGATTTAAAATATCAATACGGAGTGTTAACTAGTGTCCTAGTGCGAGTGTGGTATAGATTATCTTGGATGCCCAACCACTACTATTGGTGGTTACTTTGGACTTTTTGGATTGATGGAATTGTCTTGTATCTTGAAGTCAGATGTGGTACTTGGAGGTGCTTGATTGCCTCATTCTAATCTTTTTATTTAGATACTTAAAGCAACATGGATCTGAGACAAAAGCAGCAGCCTCTGTGTCATCTGTAGGAGAGTCACATGGTAGAAAATCCAGCAACTTTTTCAGGACAGATGTAGTCGTTAGGGTTCATGGCTGCATGTAGATTCTTACATGGTTACAAGCTTTGTGATCAGAAGAAAGTTGTTTTTCATCCCAATAAAAATATTCAAAAAAGAAAAATGAAGCTTTCCTAACAACTAGAGATCCAGAAACCCTGTTTTGTAGCGAGGTTTGAGACGCTTCACCTTAAAAACTGTGATTGGGAATTGAAGCACCATAATCTCCTTGCTCTAGTTTTATGGTTCTCATTATAAAATTCTATTTTCAGAATCTAATTATTTTAAACTAAAATACTTGCCATTTGCAAAGCACCTTATAATTTCTGAACTACTATACTTGCATCTCATGAGCTCTATGGGAGAAAGACAGGTACGATGCCTGTTTTGCTATAGTAGAAACTTAGATACCGTGTGCTGTTTCTTCTCCAGGTGTAAAGTGATTTAGTGGTAGATCAAGCAATAGTATTAACACTTGCAAGCATTCTGTCAGAATGGAATTATTAATATTTTCGCCCTCTTAGGAGAGGAAGAAAGCAGTAGACCCGACAAAATCAGATCTGTGTAACTGAGAAAGTGTTTTACACTCAATATGGTCCTTTTTGGGAGGCGAAGGACATGTTTATCATCCTGTCTGCTCCTCAGCTTCCAACTTTGAGCTGCAGCATATGCTGGTGTCAGGCAGTGTGTGCCCTGGTGAACACGTATCCAGCCACCTCAGAGCTAGCAAGAGTGACTAGGTGTCTGTGTATGTACTCTGACTGAAGAACGATCGCACTGCATTTAATACAGACTCTAGCACAGTGCATAATGCCCTTTGCTTAATACTTCTTTTCCCTAGAAGTGTCTTCACATTGTTTTGACTCACCATCTAAGTTGAGAATGATAAGAACTCTAAAATATTCTTTACTGATTTAGAAAAAAATGTCTAACAGTAGTATGTGATGTTCTAAATTTTTTATTCTGTAGGTCAGTAACAGATCCACGAGATGGAAAGAGAGTTGCACTCAAAAAGATGCCCAACGTCTTCCAAAATTTGGTCTCTTGTAAAAGGGTCTTCCGGGAGTTGAAGATGTTGTGTTTTTTTAAGCATGACAATGTAAGTAAATTCCAAGTAATTTTGAAGTCTTTGATAAAGCCTAATTGTAAGATGGAACTATCTACAACACAAGTATATTTTTCTTTTAAGTTATAGAATATTTTAAAAAATGCTTTAAAAGCTCTCTAATTTTATGGTTATCAATTTTCCTGGAAATTGAGATATTACTGTTGCAAACATTATAAAAATCAAGTTATCAAGAATCTAAGGATGTTCAATAATTTCCCTTCCAAAAATGTTTGCAGATAGATAGGCAGTGCACTTCCACCTAATCTTATTTTAGGCTGTAGATCAATGTCAGTCTGCACAAAGCTATGCCAGCTGGAGATGCTTTCGCCTCCAAGCTATTTCTTACTCCTTCTTCCTCTCCCCTTTGTTCGAGTTTATTGCTCTCTCAGCTCTTCTAGCACTGTAGTTGTACAAGCACTCCCAAATCTGCTTTAGGTGAAACCAGCTAGGTTAAGTTAAAGCATTTTTAAAGAATTGTTTGAATTGACCTACATGGTTGTGTCTGAAGTGAATAAAAAAGCGCTTAAAGGAACTGTTCCACAAGTCACCTGTGGATGCAGTAACCTCTCCCATTGATGAGCAGTAACAAGCGTCTTGGGAGTACTGTCTCCTGGAGGAAAGGGGTCAGGAACCTTGTTCCATTGCTTTTCCTCCTGTTTTAAAGTTTATCTTTTTATTATTATTATTATCTGAGGGTATCGTAGTCCAAGAAAGATTTTATTTGTTGTTAAACCCTGAATTCAGATCCGTGTTGTCAGTGGGATGCCACAGAGATGGACTGCCTGGCAAGCTTGTACAGCATTGTAGAATCCCACCAGTGCCGCCAGTCCTTGGCAGATGGGTTCTGGGGCAGGATTCCTTTAGAACTGGTATCTTAAACTGCTCCTCACCAGGGCCTTCATTATGGAGAAGATTTTACTGCAGACTATGAAGTTAAATAAAAGCATCTCTGTAAGCAGTTAGAAATGTAGCCGGCTAACAACTGAAATTCATGTGCTTCACCTAAATGTCAGAGATATTCCTAGGACAGGATCTAAAAGACTACACCAAGGCACTACTGTTCCCTGTGAGAGGAGCTAAATTCAGTGCTGCTGCTTTTCCTACCTTTCTGCTTTGCACAGAGCGCTGAGCTTCTGATTCAGAATGTGAAAAACTTGGGTTTTTTGTAACTCCCTTGTGGAAGCAGCGTATCACAGAATTCTTAAAGATGAAAGGTAGAACAAAGTATAATGTCTTTTGCTTTTGCATTTCTCTGCTAGATTGATTTCTTACAAATATTTTGTGGACATATATGTTTAAAATAAAGCAATTTTTATTTGGTACATAAACTTATGCTTTTAAGCTTGAGCAGCTGGGAAAAGCTGTTAAATTCGCATATTGGTCTGTCTGTGTACGATAGAACAAAGCTAAGAAAAGTGCAGTCTTGACTGTTTTTTGAAAGGGATTTGGTTTTGTTTGACTGGGGTAGGTCTTGATCTTGTGTGGTATTTCCTAGGTACTCTCTGCCCTCGACATACTCCAGCCTCCACACATTGACTATTTTGAAGAAATGTATCCTAAATATAAAATAGAACATCTTATTTGAGGTAGGTGTAATTTTTGTTAGCTTAGAAACTGCAAGTAGTTGGTGGACTCTGAAACAGGACCACAAAAACCTTGAGCCCACACCTGAACAGCTTTGTTTAAAGTGAATCCAGACCATCGAGAACTCTTAGTTACTGTGAATACTGGAGGTCAAATGGTGCAGGATTGAACATGCAGCTTTAAATATGTAAGAGCCAGTAAATGCAGGGCATCGGGGTATTTCCCAACAGATACTGATGCTACTAGTGGTGATTCCCCCAAAATAGTTTTTGAAAACTATATCTAGTAACTAACTTCCTCTCAGTTATCAGTACCTTAAAATACTTCCTGGTGCTTTCAGAGTGTGCTACTGTCATGCTTTGGGACCATGACTTCTCAGGGACGTTTCAGCAGACTGGCTGGGTTGTGGTTTTCCTTGTTCAGCCTCTGTCTTGATCAAGAAAACAGATTTCACACAAATGCATGTGCTGTTTAATGTGTCCCTGATGCAAAGCACATGCTCTCTGTGGATAAGTATTGTAAAATTGAATCTTAGTACATAACTTGACATGAGAATGTCATGCTTTGTTTTGTGTTTTTCTTATTTGTTTTGTGTTTTTCCTTTTTTAGACTCTGGGTTCTACTTTTTGAGGTTGGGAATTTCTGTGTTCTTAAATACTGAACAGTCAGTGACTGACCTGGGTAGGCTCTTACTGTAGTTGGAATAGAAGTTCTGTGACTCAAAGCAGGTTGGTTTAGTAGTTCCTATAGTTTTTAAACTGCTAGAAATTACTCTGATGCAATGAATTAAATGCAGATTCTTGTGATGTATAAAGTACCTAGAAATATTGTGAGATTTAGAACAAAAAAAAAAAATTCAATTAGGGTAATTCCGTTCTCTGCAGAGACTTCACTAGCTACAGAGCAGGACTCCTCATCAAGATTGTCTGCCTACATTAATCCCACTGTCAGTTCTCTTCTTTATGCTATCTTAAGAATTTAACATGCTAAGGTCCAATTTTTGAGAAGTTTTTAGCTAATAAAAAATGAACTTGATAATTAGTACCAAAAGAGGTTATTTGTTCATATTTTATTTTTTATGTGTGCAGGAAAAAAAAGCTCTTCACCAGACTCCTGCCCATAACAGTTTTAAGATTATTTGCAGAGCTTTATGAACTGTTCACATAATTTTACAACATGCTGTTAATAACAAAATATCCTTTGTAGACTTCAGTAAAAGTGGTATTTTAGAGAGCAGATAATCAACTAAGGATTCCTAACACATTGACATTTCCATTATCGAATTAGCATTTCAGTGCAGAGATCTGACACGCATCTGAGGTCGCCTAATAGACTGCTCTGTTTTCTATGGAAAAACCCAAAAGCAAACACCGAAAATTAAACTCTGCTGAACTGCTGAAAACAAACACTTGAATCATAGCACATTCCGTTATGTGTCACACTGCTGCTCCTTGTACAGCTTTGGTCTTTCAAGTTTATAATTCACAGCTTCCTCTCAAATCCAAAATTGTTACCAAAAATCTCTTCAGACACCAGGTGGGGCACAAGGAAACGTCTGTTCCAAGAATAGGTAGGCTGCCAGTCAATTTTCATTTAAAAATGTATGCATATACATTCAGGAATGTATATAAAATGTTCTGAGTGAGGGGTTGGGTTTATTTTCTGAAGTTATCTAGTCTTCATATAATAGTAAGTGGGACCTAAGAGCTTTTCCTGTTACCTGTAATACCTTAAGTAATAGTTAGGTTTAAAAAAACCCTCCCACATCGCATGTTCTGCTTATCCTGCAAGCAGCTTTATTACTTTCGTGTCAAGACTTCAGTGGAGCTGCCTGAGGTTTGAGTGCATCAGCTCACTCTTACGGTTAGAATTTGGAAGGGTATTTCTTAAATGCTGATAGGTTTTAGCTCCTTTTTTGTATGACCCACTTTACAAGACAATTAGTAGGTGGAAAACTGATGTTCTTTATTTTTAGATAAACTGAACTTTCTGAAATATGGTTTGATCTATATATAATACTTTGAATTGACTGGTGAAGAAAGTACGTGCAGTTTAAACTCGGTGATTCTAACTGAAGTACAGCATGATTTACTGATTGGCTGAAAGTACTGCTATACTATAGTAGGGCTTTTCATATGAAATATTAGACAAAGCTCTTAAATTTAGCTTTGATATTTCTTTCATGTGATCAGCATATGAGCAGTCTTCAGGCACTGGATTTTGGTTACTTGGACAAGTTCAGTGCGCTCATTTTATAACAAGTCATGAGAGTTACAAATCTGATCAAGGTTAAGAGTTACTCCTGTATAATTCTACAATCGAGAATATTTAAATGGGATAAGTTTATTTTTACGAGCTTAGCTACTGCCAGATTTTGTAATTAAACCCAGAAATGTTCGTTTCCTTCATGGTTAACCGATTGGGAGCCATTCTGATGAGTGCTTTATAGGGCTGTCTTTTTTTATTTTTAATTTCTTTGAATTTGTTGACTCTGTATTGGCAACAGAAGACTGTTTTCTTTGTCATCTTCTTTCTCCTTTCTGTTTAAATAATTGTAGAAAGTGCACTTATGACCCTTCATTAGGAGAGTGAATGAATAAGCATTTCAGCTTATGTGCACATTTTAATTGCATGTGCTTCTGCTTGCTGTAGTGTAAGAAGAGCTTATTTCAGATTAATTTTAAGAGGACCAGGTAACTATTCCATATCTGGGGGATGTAGTTGTATAAACTGATTTTGTTGATCCTCTAGTATAGTTCTACAGATATCACAGTGATGTTCCCTTTCTACAATAAAGTTTATTGACCAGTGATGAAGGTGTATGGGGATTGAGGTGGTACTGCTAGGCTTCCTTTATCCTTTGGATAGAGTTGTAGTGCCCTTTTCTGGAAAGAAATAAAAATAGTAACAGAATCATTAAAACTATATGAACAACATGTTGCAAATGAACTGGTAGTTTGTTTTGGTTATTCAGTGTCTTGTAGGTACTGGCAAGCTCTTTGAAAGGGACTTAAAGTTCTGATGATAAATTAAAAGATTTCTTAGGAAACTGGTGATCCATAAAGGCATTTTAATCTAGTGAGATTTTTTGTTTATAATGCAAATTCTTTGCAAGCTCTTAGATTGAGTTCTAATTTGAAGGGATAGTGAGGTTTTTAGACTGACAATCTTTGTAAGCATTTAATGTCTTATATTGGTATTGATATTTTTGCCAATATCACTTCATGCAGAAAGGAACAGATAATGGAACACACATTCTTCTGGATGTCTGTCTTGAGAAAATAAATGAAAAAGAGGTTGCTAATGAATTTTAGATTTTATGTGTTAGTCATTGAGTTCATCATTACAGTGAAGTTCAAGGCCAGTCCCTGCAATCACCAGTTTACTTTGGTGGAACAGAGGTATGATCCCTGGTACACAAGCGTGGATGATGTTTTGGTTCTGTTGTGTGCCTGTGTTCCTCGGTGGACTGACCTAGCTTTAAAGTGTTATCAGTTTTAAAGGTAAACAGTGACTCTCAGGTTTTGCTAGAGCTTTTATAGCTCTTTTTTTTCCAATTACAAAATCTTGTATAATTGATTGTAATACTGAATTTGGCACCTGGAGATACACAGATGTTCTCTTAGAACTGTCCTAAGTTTCTATAGTAACTTTCAGAAGTAACTTGTCTATTCAAGTGAGTATTAGAAGCAGCTGAAAAGATATCACTTTTGTCAGTCTTGTGCTGACTTGGAAAGATTTTAATACTAGTAAAAGCAAAGGTGTGCAGGAATTCCTCCCCATTGATCTCTGAGAGGTGAAAGAGCTGTTTTATGGTGGATTATGGGGTAAATCCATCACACGTGTTGAGTGGAGGAGACTAGACACAGACAAGGTAAGATTCGGTTTCTCCAGCCAGTTAAAGGGACAATGACCATAGTGTTAGGGGATCGAGCAGCGTGTGCTCAGGCTTCCTCTTCTTTTACAGCATCCTTAGAAAGAGTTTCCTTGTTTGAGTGCTCCTCTGAAATGGCATTGCAGCTAGTTGCTCTGAGCAGACAGACACATGAATTGAGCGAAGACCTTGAGTATTAGGACTAGTACACTCCATAGAAGGCTATGGGATGTCAATTGGCAGCTGGTGACACAACAGTTTGTATTGTGAATCAGGCAGAATTGTAACTTAGCTTCTCACTAGATATTCAAGAAAACAGGAGAGCTTGATGTACTTTGTACTGGTAACGAAAGTGTGGCAGTGTCATTGTCAAACCAGTAAACTGTTCTAGAGAGAGTCTGAGATGTCCGCTTGAATGAACCCTCTGCCAGAATGGCTCGACTCTCTCTATGACACGAGGCTTTTTTTGCCTTGGTTTGAAATTTTGCTTCATTCAGCAGTAAAGTTGTAATACTTTCATTCCAGTATTTGCAAAATCTACTTGAATAATATTACCTGGAACTGACGATGTTTTACCCGGTATGCATTGATATGAAAGGATTTCTATGGAGATGGTTGTGTAGACACAGGAAAATACAGGGAGGTTTTGAAGTTGAATATCACATGCTGTTAGCAGTTGTCTCTCAGGTAGACTCTGCCGGCAGTGTATGCCTGGCTGCCAGTGATTCAGTGAAAATAGGTGGAAATTTTCCCCTTATTAATTTTAAGCCTTTTCTAGGTACTCAATAGAATCATAAAATGGTTTGGGTAGGAAGGGACCTTAAAGATCATCCAGTTCCAGCCCCCCGTGCTAATTATCCTTATTCTAAGTTTAAGGATTATGACTTGACTTTTGAACAGCCTGAATAGATGCTAGGATAGAAGGTTTTACAATGTCAGCTTTGACTGGGAGCTCTTCACATCATGTGTTTGATGTTTGAAGTTGCTTTTTAAAAAATCTATTTTAAAAATTATTTGTAGAATAAATTATCAATGGTGCTTAGTAATTTATCCACAGATCTCCTACCGATTAATGCACATTTCCCTTTGCTCTGTTCTGCTTTTTTCTCTACTCATGTGGAAGTATTTGATAATGTTACTGTGTCTGCCCAGATGTATCAGTAATTTTACCTGTAACAGAAAAGTCAACAGATTTTAAACATAAAAATTATTTGGACAGGTGTTAGGGTTTGGGGTTTTTTTTAAATAATTGTTGCACTGTTTTTACATGGATTAGATCTTTTTTTGTATGTATTCTGAGTATTGATATGAAATGAGGATGTTATATAAACATTTCTACTAGGGAGCTATAAAGTTTGCAAAGAGTTAGACGGGAACAGAGGTGGTATCACAAATTAAGCTTGAGAGGATCCTGATCTAAATCCAAGTATAATTAAAGCATACTAAAATAACAGAAAACCTCGTTTCGTATCTTATAGAAAATCTTGAAGTATATGTGGAAGAGTTTTGTTTTGTTGTAAAAAAAGCACATTTCTTATAGTGTCGTGCAGATAGACACCTCCACTCCACCGTTAGCATCCAGCTAATCCACCTGCCCCAGAATTTGTTTACAGAATGTTGACGTCTTCCCAGACAAACAAGAATCAAGCTTTAAGGTGTGTGGAGCCCTAATAAGGAAGGATCCCAGTCGTTACGAGAACACCACATCACAGAGTGTTCTTTATTCCTTTTTAAAATGTGCCTGTCACTTCGAGAAGTTTATCAACTCAGCAGGGCTCCCAGTCAACAGAGTAAGTGAAGATCTTTTGCGCTGTGCATTTGCCTTGATAATTATTCTGAAGCAAATTGGTACATTTGTAGTTCTAATTCCATACAGCTACTTAACTAATTACTGCTGTCAGTAGCAATTTTTATCTGGTAGTAACGTTCAGCTTAGCTGGATGTTGCAGCTCTGGTGACCACCTCTGAGGCAGCGTGTTTTATGGTTCGACTTAAAAAAAGAGCAGTGCAGGTACCTGTTGGAACAGTTGATAGGAATCCCACAGGGGTTTGCAGTTTGTTTTTGCTAAACATTTGTAGCGCTGGCCGGAGCAAAGTCATTGACCCGCTTGGGTACCAGCTGTTCAAGACGCTGCTGCGTTTGTAAAAGGCAGGAACACCAAGCAAGTGCTGCTTTTTGCTCTTGTTTTGAGGCCCTCATTAAATTATCTAGAGACAATAATCAGATAGCTGCTGTTCAAGGTAATGGCACCTCTGAGCCCTTGTCAAGAGAGCTTTATTTAATGCGCAACAGACCTGGAGTGGTGCAGGTGCCATTTCAGGCCCTCATTTAATTTAAGCTGCTTTAGTTGGCATGGCAACTAGTTGAGACATCTGGGAGACATTATGCTTGGGATTGAGATTTAGGAGGATTTGTGGCATAGCAAAACAAAAATCTTATCATAATAAAATGCAGAGTAATGCTTTTGCTTTTTAAAAAAAATATTTTACATTAAAAATTAAATGTAAAGGTTTGTTGCAGCCATAATGTAAAAAACCAAATTTTAAAAGACTGGTATAAATATTTAAGAGGGCCTTTGCGAAAGGAAATGAAAAATTAGAGGACTAGAGACTATGGTGCTGCAGGCTTGGGTTTTTCCTTTATGAATTTTTTATGAAAGCAGTTTTAATTTGGAGGGTTTTTTGGTCAAAAAGTGGGCAATATTCCATTTATAAAATTAATTTGTGTGTGGTGTGCTGGTGGCAGCTGAACAGTTTGGCTGGTAGGGATTTGGCCGGATAGGGTTTGCAGAGCAACAGATGGAAGGAGAACATTGATTAGGGAAAGATGAAAGGAAGTGTAAGTTTTCTCTTGTTAAAAGTGCAGCGTGACCTGGGCCTGTTAATCGGTGCTGATGATAAGAACGAGTAGCAGCTTCTGCTGAAGTTGACTTGCTTACATTGCTACTGAGAGATAAATATCTGAACTGAAGTCAGGGTTTGCTGTTATATTTCAGACTTGACATGTAGCAGAGCTGGTTCTGAAGAGCGTTGAACCAGCTGATAGGCTCCTGCAGGCTAGTGGCGAGATTTAAAACCAGAGCAAACCAACCCCGTGAAGCTGACCTGGTTGGCTTTGCTTTCGGAGGTGAGATCAGGACGACATACGTACACGCCACCACGAAGGTCAGGGAGTTCATGAAGTTGAGCAGAGGACAAGTGGAACTGAAGCATGTGATTTCCTCCTGCACGGCTTCAGCCTGTGAGTGGCAGGGAAACCTGGGCACACTCCTGCGTCCTGGTCCCACCCGGTTAGAGCCGGGCAGCTGAGCTGCTGCCAGTTTACACAGCAGATCAGTTTGTGGGTTTGGGAGGCTGAGAGCCGACTGCTGCCTTACCTTGAACTGTGAATGAACCTGGATGTACAAGGGAGGTACTAGACAGGGGCCCAGGAGATGCAGTTTTATTTCTAACTCTCTCCTTGATCTTTTCTGTGACCTTGGCAGCACCACCTCTGCTACATTTTTGTCCATTTTGAACATCACAAAGATTGCTGTGACTCGTAATGCTTACCTGATGCAGAGGGACCAGGGAGACATTTGATACCTGCTGTAAAGCAGAAGTTCAGTTAACAGATGGCTCCTGTATTTTATCTTCTTCAACCACAAATGGAATAATATCAGAGATTTTTGTTTCAAATAATACTGCTAAAGGTAGCTTTTAAAGCAGTAATGTTTCTTAATTATCAAGGTTACTTGTAAAAGCTGAAGATTCTCAGTATTGTGAGTTCAACTATTCTTGGAAGTTGAGGTGTTGTAGTTTTGCTTTAAACTCTGCACTGAACTGCTCTAAAATTAAAACTTAATCTACTAGTGGTGTTCATTAGTGCAGCAGGGGCCGGCAGGGGCAGCTACTCTGCACCTTGTAGGCAGCAAAGGGCTGAGGTGTCCCCAAGTATTTATTGTAATGTTTTTTGCATGTGTTTTATAACTAAGATGTTCAGGCAGTTGCCACAATTATGTTGGTTTTGTGAGTTAAGATATGCTGCTGGTGTCTCCCATGTTTCTCCTTTTTTAGGATTTTTAGTGCTTCCTGAATAAACACAACACCCCAATTAATCCACACCTTCACTGAAGCATATACAACTCTGTATCTTCAGGTGTTTGTGTAAATTATCACTGAGCGTGGTTTTTGCTGTGCTCTGCACCTCTGTGAGTGCCTGGTTTATCTTAGCTTTTCCTCCAGGTGGAAATTGTTTGTTTTCTTTTCCTTTTTCTTCTCCTTTTATAACAGAAGAGATTTTATGACTGGGATTTGTGTGCATGCGTATTATGATGCTTGAGAAGATAAAATAGTGGGTGCTGGGTAGATCTAGGGAAGCATATGTGTTTCGAGAAGTTGTTATTACTGATCGTGTAGCTGCCTGCAAAGTTTTTCTGGCAATCAGCTGTCACAGACACACAGTGCTAGGCTCTCTGGTTAAACCGTGTTGATCTGTGTGCACTATGAAGACGCTTCTTTAGTCGTTTGTAATCTGTGCCTTACCGACTGTAAAGAAAGATTTAAAGGTTTCAAGATGCCACTAATCGTATTAAAATTTTGTCTTGTTTTCCAAGTCGTAATTTGACTTTGAAATAATTTTGCAACAGCTACCTTAATGCAAACACTACTTTATTGAGTAACCTGTTTTCTTTCACAACCACTTTTTTATTTTCATTACTGTAAGACTCTGGAGACTTGGCCTCTGAAGAAGCTTTATTCTTTTTCACTCGATAGCTCTGACCTGTAAGAGCTCAGATTCCTAGGAGCTAGAGTAAATGTTTCAAGAGATTGTGTGCTGGACTTTCTGCTTTTGCCTTAACTAATAAATTGAAGATATGTTGTCACTGAATTGATGCAGAGTGACCTCCATAAGATTATCGTCTCTCCTCAGCCACTCAGCTCGGATCATGTCAAAGTTTTTCTTTACCAGATTTTAAGAGGTAACTTTTCTTCTTTTAAATTTAATGACAATTATGTAGTAGTAGTATATATTTTTTTTTACTCTGTTTATTAATGTTTATTTTCACAACATCCTCATCTTGAATAAGTTTCCTGTGGAAACTTTTTATTTCATATTATGAATGAACAGCAAGCGTTAATTATCCTAGTTATACAAATGTGGCAGCTCTGCTACTTTCCATCATAGTCATGGGGAAATATTGTAAGACTTACACTTCAGCTGCAAAGGCTTTTTCGATGGCCTGTGTGAGTCTTAAGGTCAGTGGGAGTGTTTTACTGTCCTCCAGTGCTTTTCGAATCAAGGTGCAGGAAAGATGCCTAGATGGAGCCAAACTGATAAACATTTGTTACTGTGCACACTTAAGTTATAACAGAGAACAGTCCAGTTAAACTTGTTGTGGTACAGCCCACTCAAGTGTGAATTTTAGCTAAAACAATATACCATAATAATTATTTTAAACTTCATTTATTTCTTTTTAGTCTATTTGGAAACTTTAATCCAAGAAATTAAATTATTGAGCTTATCTTTTGAACATCTGGCCACTGTTAGTTGAGTTGTTTTTTCATTGCCTTTATCTGAGTATTTTCACTGGAATAAGGTGAAAGTAAACAGTTTTATCTGGCAGTAAAAAAATAGCAGATCATATTCATAAAGAGAAGAGCAAAGAAATATAAATTATAACCAGAATTAGCCTGGGCCGTTCCAGGTACTTGTTGTGCTAGAGAAAAGATTTACAGTCCTAAAGGACAAAAGGCGTTTGTGCCTCTGTGATTACTGAATTTATGGTGACTGGGAGACCGCACAGAATTCTAATTTCTACCCGATTGGCAATGCTAAACTGTCAGTTCAAGTTTGTTCAAGAGTTACTTCTTGTTCTGTTGGACCCGAGAGCTCAGTGTTCCCCAGTTTAATGCTATTATTTATTTTTGCTCTATCTGACCCTACTTGAATTCTGGCCATTTTCCATGCTCTGTCTCCTACAGCAGTTCACGTGCACAAACAGCTCCACATCGATGTATGTACGTCCTTCCACCGTGCTTTTTAGTGAGGTGCTTTCTGCATTACTTTCATTTTCTTAAAAACATCAGAATCACAACTTCAGGGACTGCGAAAGCACGCAGGAAGCACTGGTTGTCTCTTTCTTAACCACCAAAAAGGTTTGAAACATCCCCAACGGCTGTGATCAGAAGTCCTAAGTTCATCAGCTCTAGCTTTGAATTTTTGTACTAATAAATTTAAGGACAGAGCTTAGGCTTTACTGTAACTTGGGCCTGGATTCTCTTAGCCATATTTTACATTATCTGCTGCTGGCTTAGGAGGATTTAGTTGTTTTTTTTGTTTTTTGGGTTTTTTTAAAGTGATTTAAAAAATAGTAACATGCAAATTAGCTTGGGTTTAGTCTGAATTTATTTCCGAAGTGCAGCTGTTACCTAGGAAATTGTTAAATCAGATTTTAGGACTGCAGAAGTTAAAATTGTTACTGGGGAAACAGCAGTAAGAGGTATATGTCAATATTCCAGTGTTGTGATTAGCAGAGGATCCAGGTCACAACCAGGGAGATGATGGTTTGGGTTTGTTTTGATTAAAAACCAAACAAAGGAAAACAACAAAACAAACCCTGCTTACTTTACCTGCTCTGCGTAGTACCCTCCAATGATTCTGTCCTTTCATTGAGTGACTGAGTGCCCACTAGAGACTGGAATTTAGAATCATATTGAAAATGGGCCAGTGGCAAAGTCTTTGCTGATCAGGAGTTGCAAAACCTTCCAGGAAAATGTTGTAAGCCTTAAACTTATTTTAAAAGAGGGGGGAAAAAAGGTATTTATTTTAATTTCGTTTAACATTTCAGGTCTGAAATATCTACATTCTGCTGGCATTTTACATCGAGACATTAAACCAGGGAACCTACTTGTGAACAGCAACTGTGTTCTTAAGGTGCTACTTAAATTTATTGAAACTGTACATATGTGTATGCTGTTCATGATAAATCAGTTGTTATTTTTTAAACAAAAGCATTTCATATGGACACTTTTCCTGAAAGTCATTTGAAAAGAAAGAAATCCCACAGATGCTTTGAAAGTTGGAAATGAAACAAACTTCTTCCTTTCCCCTTTTCTCGCTCCCTCTCCCCAAATCTGTGAAAGCAGGATAGATGTGATTCTTTTGTTTGCCCTGCTTGGGATCTCTCATGCCCTCAGCAGCTGGGAGAGGCAGGCAGTGTCTTCAGGTATTAATTACAACATCATTGGGCAGTGAGCAAGTCAAAGTCGAGGCAATACAGAATACCCAAGGCTCTCCCATTAACTTCTCAGACATATGAAATTGTGGAGGGCTTTGGTGTGTTGTGTAACTGTGCCAAGTGTAAAAACATTTTGTTTAGCCCTGTTTGCTAAGCGTTCCAATGGTGCAAGTTTTTCTTAACCCTCTGGTTCAAGAAATGTTTAAAAGTTCTCAAAGCCAAAGCAGAAGGCTGAACCTCTCTGTAATGTTTTGGGGTAT
This sequence comes from Piaya cayana, assembly GCA_013389865.1. Taxonomy (NCBI): domain Eukaryota; kingdom Metazoa; phylum Chordata; class Aves; order Cuculiformes; family Coccyzidae; genus Piaya; species Piaya cayana. The sequence goes on from WAAB01025294.1 coordinate 190,803, forward strand.
ATCATGAACAAATGGAATCTGGTTTGGGATGGAATATTCTGTACCCAGAGATTGGCAACATATATATATTTTTTATCTTTTAGATTATAAATATTGTAATGCCAACTAAAAATGTATTGTGATTTCAAACAAAATTGTACACAGTTTAAATGGATGTGGAATAAAATAGTATAATCTCTTCCCCTTTCCCTTTGCTTATGCAGTTACAGCTGATGATCTGATTTATTTAAATGCTGGTTTGGAAATTTCCTGCTTCGTTTCCAGAAGGTTACCTATTTGAAATGCATTAAGTGTTTTGGTTATTTTAATTTCTTTATTTACCTTCTCAATTTAGATTTGTGATTTTGGATTGGCCAGGGTGGAAGAATTAGATGAATCTCGTCACATGACTCAGGAAGTTGTCACTCAGTATTATCGAGCTCCAGAAATCCTGATGGGCAGCCGTCACTACAGCAATGCTATTGACATCTGGTCTGTAGGCTGTATCTTTGCAGAGTTACTTGGGCGAAGAATATTGTTTCAGGCACAGAGTCCCATACAGCAGGTATCATTCCATTTCCCTTTAAATTTTTTTTTCTACTGCATGGTTTTGTGGAATTGGTTATACTGGTGAATTTTGAACCTCAAACTTGCTTTTACATGCAGACAAAACCCCCAAGCTACTCTGAAACTCTGAGCTTCCAGACAGTACTAAGAGTAGTGGTTATGAACGTTGGCTTTTGAAATGTGTTATTTTTTGTAATCCCATGTAATCTGCTGCTGTACAAAGCCTGCTGTAGCATTTGGCTGAGATAAAGGTGATATAACTGGCATAAATCTTTTTGTAACAACTAATACAAGAAAGTATTACAGTCTTATTACTTTACTTATTCATTCATTAACTTATTCATTTAACTTATTACTTAAGTTTTGTGTCAGTATATTACTGGAGATACACGACGGGCACTTGAACTGTTTAACCTGCCGTTTAGTAGTGTTGCTCAGACTACTTCATTTTAGGAACAATCAAATGTATAAGAAGGTATTGAATATTTTTTTAAGTTGTATAGTTGTAGCTAGATATAAAAACATGAGATGCACCAGAATACTTCAGCACCATTCCAGCAGTAAGCAAACGAGTACAATATACTTGTGTATCTAATAATTCTCAAATGCTGTTTCTACAGTATATAGAAAATAATGTCTGCAGCAAGGTGTTACAGATGGATACACGTATATTTTTAAGAGAAGAAATAAAATGTGCTGATGTGAAAGTGTTTCTCTTCACTGTTGCTAGTATTGATCTATCGATTAGAAACTACATAGCATTAAATTTGTGAGATTATTTATGTTGATCTACAAGAAGTAAAAACAGATTCCAAACTTCTGTTAAAGGTGACATTCCAATTCTATACTTCTCCTGCTTGTTTATGCCCATAGTGTTCTCTTGGGTTTGAGAGACATTCAGATTAGCACGCTGCTTTCAACAGTCGGATATTTAAGATGTTGTTTTGTGTACGTATCTCTTCAATGCTATGTCCTGTCTAGTCGTACTTGTCACATCACTGCAGTGCTGCTCTCCAGGAGGGACTTAGCGCTGTCTAGAGTGACCAGCAATACTCTGTATGGTCACAGAAATACGCTTCCTCCCCAGATACTCCCCTCTCCCACTCTTGTGAAGAGGCTGTGAAGGAAAAAAGCAGTTCTATGATCAGAACTGCTGGTTAAATTGGCAGCTATTCTCTTGCAATCTGAAAAATACTTAAGATCTCCTGGGTTTTGCATCTTTGATCTTTTGCTATACCAAAGTTAAATGTATGTGTGATATTAACAGCCTTACCTATCCTCGAAATTTAAAGTGCAAAGACATCCATCGGATGACTCTAGAGTAGCATCATGGGGCCGGCTTCTTGGGTGGTGTTCACTTCATTCGATCGGAAAGTTGTATAAAGTTAATTCAGAGTTCCTAGACCATTGTTAATCCCTGTGCAGTAGGGCTGTTTAAGAAGTGACACCACATGTATTTTGATTATGTTCTGAGGAACTCGGTGCTGCTGAAAGGTGGATGGAGCCGTAGGAATGCCTTGGCTGGCCGAGGTACAGTCTTTCCTGGTACTTGTGCCATGCCCCATAATGCAGGCTGTCCACTCAAAAAGGTTTTCCACCCACACCAGCAGAGCTCACCGGGCCAGCAAAAGCTCTGACATCGGGGTAACCATCACCAGAAGTTTTCCTGTTAGAAAAAAAACAGGGAAGAAATTGTTTCAAAACTCACTGGACTGGAATTTGTAGCTCAAATCTGTGATGGGCAAAGTTAATAAAGCTGTACATTGTAAACCAGGCTGGAACTGGTGATTCTGGTATTTTAAACTTTGGATGGCATCGTGTGGAAAGTGGTGAATGTGTCCAGTTTACTTCCTTGAGTTACAATAGGTAACGTCTGATAAGGATTTTTCGGGATTTCTTACAATGGGAAGAAATGAGATAATCTGCACTGAGACTTACATCATCAGAAGAAACATTTTCAAATACAGGATTTCCTACACCACCTATTTTTCCTTTTTACTGCTAATATTTAAAATAGTTAGCATTTTTGTATTATACAGTCTTTCTATTTTTATTTTAAAATGCATTTCTAAAGGTGCAAATACAGGTTATTTTTAGCTTGTATAATTGGCCAGAAACATTTAATACACGTAATTTTATCTTCTAGAGCATCTGTGGTGCAGGAAGGCTGATCTCTTGACTTTCTGACTTTCTCCAATTGCTCTGAAGCCTGGCCTGCACACTCTTTTAGAATCATATAATCATAGAATCACCAGGTTGGAAAAGGCCCACAGGATCATCAAGTCCAACCATTCCCATTAATCACTAAACCATGTCCCTCAGCACCTCGTCCACCCATCCCTTAAACACCTTCAGGGAAGGTGAATCAACCTCCTCCCTGGGCAGCCTCTGCCAGTGCCCAATGATCCTTTCTGTGAAAAATTTCTTCTTAATGTCTAGCCTAAATCTCCCCTGGCGGAGCTTGAGACCATTCCCTCTTGTCCTGTCCCCTGTCCCTTGGCAGAAGAGCCCAGCTCCCTCCTCTCCACAACCTCCTTTCAGGTAGTTGTAGAGAGCAATGAGGTCTCCTCTCAGCCTCCTCTTCTCCAGGCTCCTTTTGTGAAAGGCAGGTTACAGAGTGCTAAGTTTTAACCACTGTCCTAGATTAGCCAGTTCCTCTAGTCTGATTTTGCTGATTATGACTTAATCCTCCTTAAAGATAACTGGTTCCGTGCCTGAGAAAGCAGTGGCAGTAGCAGAGAAGTTGGCTTTGAAAGTGCCCTTCTGACCTAAAATAATAATGTACGGGTGTAGATTCAGCATGTGTCCCCAAAAGACTTGAGGTCAGTTGAATCCAAAATTAATGTTTTGTAATATTTTTTTTCTAGTTTTACACTGAAACTTCAGAATATATTTTATCCTACTTCAGAAAATTGTGTTTAATGCCTGCTGACGTGCATCTAGATAAATGAAATCAGACCTCTTAAAGTGTGTATTGGAAATGTATGGGATGAGACAAGAGAATTTATATCTTGAGAGACGTTAAGCATCAGCTTTCAGGAGATCATTATGAAAATTGTTTTCAGTGTTTTTTTCTTGTAACCATTTGAATGAAGTCTGTATATTTATATGCATATCTATATATATAGATACAAACATGCATTAACATATCACTGCTGCGTGCTTCAGGAAGAGCTGGCTGAAAAATGCAGGTGTTTATGCAATCTGTATTCCCTGAGACGCTAGTATAATTTTTGCATTACTTCCCACTTTTTCTAAATACGTTTATCTTTTAGTATATCAGCACCATGTCCCTGTTTCTCAATTATTTTTCCACATCTAAACCCCTAAAGGTTTAGGACATTTTCACTGTCTGGTTTTCCATCACATTCTCTGTAGTTTTATTCCTATTCATGACAAAATATTTTGCGGAAAGTAGTAGTTGACCTGGTTTTGGGGTATAATCTTGTGTGACGTACTGGTGTGGGATGCTGACATGCAGTTCAGATATTTGGGTTTTAGAATGAGTAACACACTGTGAACTGTACTTACTATTTTCGTAATGATGTAAAATTGATGAATTTATTTGAATGGCAATAAAGTATTTTATTAATAAAGCCGTACAGAAAAAAATCTCCCAAACTTGAAAACCATCTTCCATCAGGGCTTTTTTGGTGAAATTACAAATGTTTGTATTTGCTATCTACATTAATATGTGTAATTTAATATGAATAGAAAGAGGTTTGGAATGGATTCGTACCTTAAATGTCATTTACATTAGCTTAAGAATCTGCTGTCATAGTGAAATATATTAATATATGCCTAAGATCTCCAACATCTATGTTCTCTACCTACAGCTGGATTTGATCACAGACCTGTTGGGAACGCCGTCGCTGGAAGCAATGAGGACGGCGTGTGAAGGCGCCAAGGCACATATACTCAGGGGTCCTCATAAACAGGTACGGCTGGTGAAGGCTGCCTTTTCTGTACAAGTGGTCAAGACAGTCCTTCAGGCAGCCCCCTAAGTTAGGATTTCCTCTGTGCAGGATTCTACCGCTCCTTCATTGCAGTGTTTCACATCCTGATTAAATTCTCATGGCAGTTTGGCTCACACATGCTTTGTTTGGATATTTGATCTCAGTGCTGTCTCTGCCTGTAAACAGTTTACAGAGTTTACCAAAAGCGGTTGTGGTGTTAAGGTGGCGTGAGTTAATGGGGTAGATATTGAAACTACCATTGAGATAAAGTGAGTTTTCTCTTGTTTTTGTCCTGCATGCGTGCTTTATTGTGATGGTATAGGCAAAAGACTCTTTTCTGAAGCGACAGCATTTAGATTGCTATTTTGAATGAAGATGTTAAATTTAAGTGATAATATTGGCAAGGGATGTAAATTAAAATCGACAGTACAGCTCAGAAAGCCCCAGAGGGGCTCCTGTGCTGGCAGCGTCTAGAGTGTTAGAAGTGGAAATCACCCTTTATCCAGATCTGTAAACAGAACAGCCCAGCAACTCCTCACCAAAGGGTCCCCTCACACATCTGTGCGGTGACCTGAGCACTCTGTGAAGGGCCTACCAAGGTATTGAAAACTGGGATATGACATTTGACAGAACTGAAGTGAAACCTAAAATAAAAAAATTAAAAAAAAAAAAACTAACAGAAAAAAAGACAAGATGATGTCACCATGCCGACTGGACAATAAAAACAGGACAAATGAAATGTACTGTTAATAGACAGAAAGAAATGCTTATGCAGGAATCCATAGGGCAGTCATTTTTATGATTGTTGGGTAGTCAAAATTAACAAAATTAATAACCTGTGCATGATAATACATCAAATCTTTCTAGTAGTTAAGTTTGCATCTTTATGTTCCGCATGTCAAAGTAATCTCTCAAACGTCTACTCACCACAATAGTAGTTACCATAGAAATGAGCGTTGAATATATATTCTGCTATATCATTAACATGTGGGAGTTCTGCCTCCTTGGCACTTTTGATTCACTATATCAAATTGTCTCTGTTCCGTTCTGTGACATGTTTTTTACTTTTAACATTAATAAGAGAAGAATTTCCTTAAGACCTTTTCTACTGGTTTTAAAGCAAATCAAGAGTAATTTTTTTTTTTTTTTGCTGTCACATGCTGGAAGAGTTGTAACTTTTCAGCCTCTAGACCAGCAGTTCAAGATCTGAGAGGTTAAGGAAAAAAAATAGTATTGGAGTGACTGAAGCTGGGAGAAATTCAACTGCTACACCTTAGATAAAAATAGGTAACAGTAGACAAATGCACCCAGCTACATTCTAGAATGTGTTGGTTTAAAATCCTGATAATTTATAATTTCTTGGCATTTCCAAAGTGCAGTAATTGTGCTCTTGGCAGTACCAAGCAAGAACTCTGGAATTTGTTGTTCTTGTTTGGTTTGTTAAACCAGGATGTTTTACCAAGAACTGAGATGGGTACAAGTGACCCCAGTGCTGAGTAAAGAAGCTGTGTAGTCTCTGGAGTCAATTTGTTCGTTTGCAGCTTGGAAATAGGGGGCTACAGGCATCCAGTTGATTTCTTGAATGGTATTTCTCTGTTTTCGACTTCAAGCATGCTTTGTTTTTGAATGCGAATTCATGGCTTTTCATCTTTTCAGATGGAGATTTGGTGGTTATGAGTAGCTAAATGTTACCAGTTCTTAATTAGATTAACAGGGGGAGAAAACCAAGCTAGAAACTGGTGATTACTTTGTCGCACAAACTATTTTTACTTGATGTAGGTGAGCGTAGTAGGAGTTAAGGGGTAAAGCAGTTTGCTGCTTTATGTAAAAATAGATTAATGTATCAAGTTTCTGAATAAAAAACCCACCCTGCTGCGTGTTGGCATAAGGAAAACCCACATATTTTGTAGACTTCTTTTTCAGTTTTGTTTTTTAAAAATTTACTTCAAACTAAATGTAAGTGAATTGATAAAGTTGTTTAACAGGCAGCCCCGGGCAAAGTGTCTCCTCCCACGTTCACAGTGGTTTGGGCTCCACTGGCAGCTGTGCACTGACCCACTTCTACAGGTCAAATGTGTGGGAGTTGATTCCCTCCCTGTTGCAGTTCCTGCACTCTCCCTTATAGAAGAGAGATCCAGTGTGATGCACGTTACTTGCTAGGACACCTGACTGTTGATTCTGTGGTAATTGAACCTTACAGCAATTCCATTTTTACCGGTTTCTTCCATCCTTGCTAGCACTCTTGTCAGGGCCACTTCTGATCTCAAGCAATGGGCTTGATTGTGGTTTGCTGAGTCCCCAAAAGCTGGACTTAAGCAGATGCTCTTGGAATGGCAGTTGAGCTGCAGGCAAGGGGCATAAATGGAGCAAAACCAGTGCATCCCTCATTTATATTGGATGCAACAGCTTCCATAAGTGAGAAGTGTTATCATATTTTTTCTGACCCAGTGTATGGATGAAACCAAATTAATCATGGTGTTTGGATGGCCCTGCTTCTTTGTGTAAAAGGTGCTTACTGACTGGAAAGATCATATGAAGTTACCAAGAATTATAGATTTATATTCTATAGGCTGCACTTAGAAACTAAGGCTGAGGAGTACCTAGTGCTGTATTTGGTAGCTCAGGCTTCGCTTAGAGTGATGTCACCGTGAAGGGGTAGTTTTTATATATACTGACAAATTTACAGCGACTCATTAACTTAGATTCATTTGCTTTGCTGATCAGGTAGAAGCCACAGTTGCCTGGCAAATATTAGCATTGCGTACCAGCTGAAAGTCTGTGGAGAGTAAAAGCAGCTCTGGAATTCCTGTGGATCTGAGCAAATGTAATATAATGTCTAAGTTTGCCAGTGACTGTTGTCCCATAAATACACTAGCTTAGCTTTCAATTGATTTGTTATATTTTACGCAGAATGTGTTAGTTGTTTCTGTCAGCTGCCGAGTACGTTCTTCCCATATCACAGTAGTAATTAATCACAGGTGCCAGTGAAGCACTCGCTATCATTCTTCCTGTCCTAATGGCTCTTCCTCACACCTGCATTCACTGGCTAATATGAACGCCAGTTGAATTTTCATGGGAAGCATACCAAGGTGTGTGTTTATGTGGCTGCACACAGATGTGCTGGTTTATTCTATTAAAAAAAAATATATATAAGGAATCATGGAATCACCAGGTTGGAAAAGACCCATCAGATCATCGAGTCCAACTCAGCAGTGCCACACTCCATAGTAGGAATTTTCTTTGCATCAGTGCCTGTCCTGATATCTACGGGGCTCTTTTCTCTTCAGATGGGGCTTTTCGTTTCTTTTTTCAATAGGTTTCTGGGTTTGTTTTTTTCTCAGTGTGAGAATCAAAACTCAGTTTCCCCAACTTACTCTTTCTTTCCCCCTTTCCCTTTAGAGGAGTGGCTGCTCACTTGTTTTACAGCACTTTACAGTGAGTCTTCTACCACCGTTCTTTAATTGGAACGGGTATAGAAATAATGTCAATTAAGCAGGAAAATATTTTATTTTATTTTATTTTGGAAGCTGGTATTATTGTGATTTTAAAGAAATACATCTTTGAAGCTAATTCCAGAGACTGTAGGACACAGCTAATGATTTCAAATGAATAGCTTGTAACATTAATATAAACTGGAGAGGGGCAGATTTAGACTAGACATAAGGAGGAATTTCTTCCCGATGTGAGCGATGAGGCGCTGGAATGGGTTGCCCAGGGCTGTGGCTGCCCCATCCCTGGAGGTGTTCAAGGCCAGGCTGAATGGGGCTTGGGCAGCCTGATCCAGTGGGATGTCCCTGTGGGGGGCTGGAAGTAGATGATCTTTAAGTAGATGATCAGGCTATTCTATGATTAACAGCATTGTTGGTACTGGCAGCGGCCAGGCTGCTCCTGTGTTTTTACCCCATGGTTTGTGCCTCAGGAATGCCTTACCCCCTCCCCCAGTCCGACAAGCCCTGGGAGCTGGCCTATTTATCTCTGTGTAAAGTGCTGTATGCCTGAAGGTCGTTTTAATTGTACGGGATGTCACTGTCAGTTAGATATGGATCGTCTGGGTAAGGAAAAGCAAAATAATCCATAGTTTGGCAGTGATTGAGATCAGAAAAATGAAACACTGGAAATGATGTGGTTAATCAAACCACTGAGCAGCTACAGCTTAAAGTGGTGTCTATAGAGAAAAATAAATAAATAAAACAGATTTGTCCAGGGATTACATCTGAACTAAGGAAACAAATAATCAATTAGATCTCTGTTACAATTGCTGAGTGTTGTAATAGTAATTAAAGCCTTGTTGGAAAGCATTAGGCAGAGCATGTCCTTTTCAGCAAGAAGTTTGTCCTTGATGACTATAAAATAATGTGTGCTATAACAGTGTTTTCTTGCTGATGGATCTGACAGGACAATTATCTGTACTTTTCTTTCTCCTGTTTCCCCTACAGCCATCCCTTCCTGTCCTATATACGCTTTCCAGTCAAGCTACACATGAAGCAGTTCATCTCCTTTGCAGAATGTTGGTCTTTGATCCAGTAAGTGTGATTTAAAATAATTTCTTACACGTTCCGTTGTAACAGTTTCTGTTGTCTGTTACTTAAATGAATATTTTAACTAAAGAATTGCATTCACTGGTTTCTTCTCCATTGCAATTCAGTACTTTAGGATCTGTAAAAGGCATTAAATTATCATCTTATAATTAATTTCCCCCTGGGATGGGGGTTTCGCATTTAAAAGCTAGTGGTCTTTTGAAGCGAGCTATGACAGAGTGGGAAAGATGAGGGTGTTTGTGAATCATGCTATCTTTTCCTGGCTAGGTGTAGGTAGCAGAACACCAGATACTTTGATGCAGTTCTAATTAGAGACGCGTGGGTGTTCGTGGTCTTGCAACACACAAAAAAATGCCTTCTGCATCCACACAGTCACATAACGGGGTCTTTTTTTCTCACCGAGCATCTATTTTTCTAATAGAAATGTGCTGCTGTGGATTTTGGATTTCATCTCTTGGGCTTACTGTATAAAATTGTCACTGGAAAATCCAATACCTGAATCAAGGATCTTGGTTATTGAATCTTTACAGGAGAATCTCTAGCATTTCAAGTGAAAAATGAACAAACAGACTGAACTGCAAAGGAGGAAGCTCGCAAATGATAGAAGTATTTAGAAGCCAGTACCTTTTGGTTTTCTTTTTTAAACCTGAAGATCTCTTTACTGAACAAAACCATAAATGTGTTAAATCAGAGCTTCCATGTGAACAAACTTAAGATTTTCCTTTCTAACTCCCCGCAACACTCAGAACACCGTTATCCCCAAAGCACATTTAAATAAATGTAGGTTTTGGGTTTTTTAGGGCATCAGGACAGTCCTTTAGAACAGGTGATTTTAATTTCATCTTAAAAATGCCCTGGGAATTGGGACGGTTGGGTTGTACTTCAGGCTTTGTCACTTCCTTTGCTCCATAGCTTTGAGCAAATAACTCCTGTTCTGTTAGTTTGTGCATGGTCTTGGGTTTTTTAATTCACCTGTAACAACAGATTTCACTACGGTGAGCATTTGCAGTAGCTCTTGTGCCTGCAGTTCTTTAGAAACGGGTAGTACTCTCCCTTTTTGGCAGGATGGTGTTGGACACTGGGAGAGTGAGGACTTTGAGTTGTCATTAAAAAGTCTTACTCTGTAATTTACACCATTGTCTGAACGCCTTCTCCCCTGCATTTCCTTCACCACTTGTTTTCTGAAATTTGATGTGGAAAAGTATTTCTCAGAACTTCAGAAGCCACCTCCTGAATGATTCCGTTAGCAATGGTGCTTGGATTTGTTTTTCACTTTACATATGTTCTTAAGGACACATTAAAATGTTTTACAGGGTGTGGACTGACAAAATGCAGTATTTGCTAACGTTATGGTCTTCGGGCTTATTTTAATTTATTGTAGCAGTCATAATTTTAAGAGTATCTGAAGAAAGTACTTATGGAAAAAGATGTATTTCTTCAAAATCACATTAGCATTTCCTGTCATTAGCTGTAGTACGGAAAGGTCAATGTCATCCTAGCAACGACGCTCATTTGTGAGTAAAACCTTCCCTCTAGTGGCAGCATCTGCAGATGTAAAACATTTTCTGACTTGAACAAACCCTTTAGTGTGATCTGACTTTTATAAAACAATTTAGAATGAATTGATGAGTCAGTATTCTTTAGACTGTTTCAATATATCTGAAATTATCCTAACTCTTTCTCTTTTTTTTTCCTTTAAATGCAATATTTCAGTCCAAAAGAATATCCGCTAAGGATGCCTTAGCTCACCCATATCTTGATGAAGGGCGGTTGCGATACCACACTTGTATGTGTAAATGTTGTTTTTCCACATCGACTGGAAGAGTTTATACTAGTGATTTTGAACCCATCACTAATCCCAAATTTGATGACACTTTTGAAAAGAACCTCAGTTCTGTTCGGCAGGTTAAAGGTGAGTAGTAGTTCACCTTTGCGTCTACATTTATCTTTCTGCTCCATCCTTTTGCAGTGCGTAGTTTGGCCGTGCAGTTGGCATTCATTTACTAACCTGGGCTTTTTTGGGGGGAGGGGCATTTTTCTATAGTAGATACTGGAAAGAATTTCTTTTTACCGAAAGAACAGGATTGCTTGTAGATGTTCTGACGTATTTTAGTATCACATGTGTTAGCTGACACGCAGTCTATTGATTTCAAAGCTTTTAAAATGTTGTTGGTGCTCCCCACACCGCTCTCTTGCTGAAGGATTGTGCCAAGGAGGAAAGAGAAATCGCTGTTCCTGCCTTTTCAGGGTGCGAGGTCTTATCCTGGTAACTGCCCCATAGAAGGGGTCAGCACCACCAGGGAACTGAAGCCATATTGCTAACAAGTTCAAGCTCAGAAGTCTTGTTTATTTCAAGAAGTTCTTACCTGAAATTAGTATTTAATTAGTAACTGGTGATTAGCAGTTCAGGATTAAGAGTGGTAAATGTGGTTTTATTTTACACACATTTCTGTCAGCGAGCATATAAGAGTTTGGTGTGAATTTGTGCTATGAGGTATGACTTCAAATTAGATTTAAGAAAGCTAGAGTTCTTTTATCCTTACTAAAATGTACTTTACTAAGGAAGCTGTATTCTCCTGCCTTGCATTTAACTGAAGTAAAAAGTGTTAATGGTGTGGTGGTTTTTATTTTTCTCCTGTGTACAGAAATAATTCATCAGTTCATTTTGGAACAGCAGAAAGGAAACAGAGTGCCTCTCTGCATCAACCCTCAGTCTGCTGCTTTTAAGAGCTTTATTAGGTAACTGTATGTAATCACATCTGATATTAATTCACATTTATTAGTAGTTCAGAATTCACACATCCAAAATGTTTTTGTGCTTTAAGTTTCTGAGAGCAGGAGAGGCCACAGATAACTTCTACCAAAAAATACCTTAAAGACATGTGTGGTTGTTTTTAAAAATACTTCTAAGAATTCATCTAGAATTTAAGTGAAATTTCAAAGTAATATTTTTGTATAAAATGCACAAGTCAGATTAAAATTGAGAATTGACAGATTGAATTCTGATTGTATTATTGCACTGTAAAAGCACTAAAATTAATGACTGATAGATGAAGAATCATTAAGGAAATAAGTAGAGCAAGTATAGCAAAACGTTCGTTGTCCACAGTGTTAATTGTTGGTCCAGGGGTGTTTGGGATCATTTGGTGTGGGCTTGGTGGGGTTTTTTGTTTTCCTTGCAATGTTTGTTTACCAGTTGAGCGTTAACGTTCTTGTCTATGAGCTCTTGCAAATGAACACTGATTTTCTGTGTCGCCTGCATTCTAGTTCCACAGTTGCTCAACCATCTGAGATGCCGCCATCTCCTCTGGTTTGGGAATGAAGTGGATGACAATATACTACTGAAGATGTAATGTAGCTTTCCACTGGAGTCTGGGATTTGTAATTCTGGAGGTTAATCATGCTTGTACTGTAATTTTACTAATGAAGTTTTAAATTAACAACCACTACTTGTACAATATGAATAATATTTAGAAATGTACTAGACTTTTAATCTTGTAAAGTGGTTGTGCTTTTAGAAGAAAATATTTTACCCAGAGTTGCACGTGTTTTATGAATTCTAGTGCAGCTGTGATGGCTCAGCTCAGAACAAACAGAATTGAACCAAATTTGGGGAGGTTTTTTTCTTGTTTTCTTTCCTTTTTTCCTTTTTTTTTTTTTTTAATTTTTTTTTTAATTGAAGTGAGAATGTACAAACGGATAGACATACATTTTGATATTGAGCCATTCCTGAAGATTTGGGGTTTTCTAAAACTAAGGAATACAGAAAACTTGACTGCGACCAATCATGAAGTCACATCAGATGACCGTGACCACAGTAAGTGGCCGTGGCACCTGATGATAAATCCTATAAATAGCTTCTCACTAGAGCTGTGATGGTGATGTGTGCTGTTCTAAAATCAAATGTTGTGAGTAGAGAGAATGAGTTTGTGACTAGGAGAGACTAAACTTCTGTTTCCTTACCCAGTATAAATATATATATATATTTAATCTATTTTTATTAGAAGTTTTTCTGCTCTTTCTTACATAAAACCCCCCAGCATGCATCTTCTATGTGTGTAAATAATTCCATTTATGGGCTAATTTCAGAGATCCCTAACATCATTGCTGTATAGAGAGAAACTAGCTTGCACATTTTAGGTCTGTGAAATTTTGTGAGAACTTTTTCCTGCACTGGACAGTTGAGAGAGTTAAAAAAATAGAAAAGAAAAAAAAAAGCACATAGGGAATTCTGTTAATTGTGTTGTGTCCTTAGGCAGAGCTGTGGAAGTCTTGAAATGTCACAGTAGTAAATAACTTCTATTACTTTTTGGCTAATTCTTTTTTCTGTTGGAACACTGAATTCTGTGCATATGTATATATGAACACAAATTGAAGGCCTCTACCTCCTGGAGTTATACAACTTGGTTTGTTTACCTCCACATGATTTTTTTTTTTTTTTTTTNTTTTTTTTTTTTTTTAAGTTCAGTGTGGAGACTTGAAACTTGAATGTCCCTTCCAACTTTTATATTTAAAACAAGACTAGAAAATCGAAGACTGTTTTTCACCTGTACAAAGAAATACTGAAGGGTGGTCTTAAAATTTGAGCATTGATCTGGAGAAAACCGTGGTGTTTGTTATGGACAATTAACTGTTAAAGTTATTGTAAGTTATCTGTATTTAGCAGAGTATTTTCAACAAGAGTGATCTGAGCTGAAATTGGAGACTATTAGTAACTTATGTTTGGAAGTTTTAACTTCAATGAAGTAATTATTTGCTGTGAAAGAGACAAACATTGAATAACTGAACAAAGATGGTGCAATATCTTTGTTTTTTATGAGGCTCCTGAGAATAAAACCAACGGAAGCATTTCAATTCACTTGAATGAGAACGTGTTTAATTAAAAGAGCCCAAGAAGACACTGGTATGAAAGGTAAAATCTCAGAGGTTGGTCAGTTAATGTGGCACACTTGCTGGTCACTTTGTAAAATGTAGATTTGAAGTACAGTGGTGAAAACATTAAATGTGACATTTGAAAAAGAAGCTGTGTTATCTTCGTTTCCTGTCTGATCTCCCACCTTTATTTAAGAACAAGTTGTTACAATCTTGATTAAGTACTGTCTAAAAGAATGCAAGTAAAAAGAGTTTATAACATCTTGGTTTGGGCATGGTTTTGATTTTTACACACACGTGCATACACGCACACCCCTATATGTGCACATAGATGAGAATTCTTAAACAAAATTCCCTGCCCACCGCAGGAGGGTTGGAACTGGATGATCTTTAAGGTCCCTTCCAACCCAAACTATTCTTTGATTCTATGAAAATATTCATTTACTCTTTGAGCTTGACCCTGGATAAAGGCAGAACTTGCTGGTTAAATCAGAACAAGCAGTTGGCTGGCACTTTATTGGGAGCCTGACAGCCATTCAATCAAGTATGGATTTTACTAAATTTGCCAAGTTCGTGTTATTTTTTTCAGCACAGATGCTTTCATGATTTTCTGCTGTCCTAATGCAGAGTCCAGCATGCAGTGGGGGTTGCATAACATGACTGACAATGTTCGTGGTTTACGGGTGTGCACATTTTAAAGATCAGGTGAATGGAGCTATACAGCTCAGGCCTCCAGACCTCACCAGGAATCAACCGCTACACACACCTCCTCGGCACACCCTCTCTCCCCAGGGCTTCCACAGTTCCCATTTGTAGCTTGGGTCTCTGCTGCTTCTTCAAGCTGCTTCCTAAAAGTCTCCATGCTGCTAGAAGCTAAACTTTAACATTTTAGAACTTGTGTTGGTGGTGTCATTACTGTTTCATGGTTCTTTGTTGTTTTGGACATCTCTGTTAATTCAGGGCCATTTTTACTCCATCTCTCACAGGATTCTTCTTCAGTTTGAGAACGTAGCACCAATGGGCAGCTTGCTGTTTGGATCTCCTTGCTTTGTTAGGCTGTGAGCAGGTATTGACTCAACTGACAAAGGCCGTGTTGTGCATCAGTGTATGATTTGGAGCTCATTGCTAGAGGTCCATGGGTTAATCTCATTCATAAACATAAAAAGAAATGTTTTGGACATCTGCCTTTCAGGGTGTCCAAATGACTGCAGGCACAGCAGTGTGCAGTGACTAAAATTGTGTGTGCAAAGATAAAAAACAATTATGGTCCTGTTTTCTGTAGACTTGATTGCATTTTACATGTTTAATGTGAATCAATTACAGTGAAAGTGGAATCTTCAACAAAGACGGTTCCATTTCTGAAGCGGACACACGTGTTTACATTTGAAGTGGTCTAAATGTGAGGTCATCAAGAGAGCTGTGCTGTCTCTCCGTTGAGGTTCAAGTCTGGCTTGCCCGTTTCAGAGTTGCATCTTAATTTTAGGCTTTGTTGATATTAATGTCAAACAAATTACAGATTGTAATCATAAGCTTTAAGCCCTCTGAGTACAGATTCTGCATCACCTTTGATTAATTGCACCTTGAGAAGAGCACAGAAGCACCAGGAGGGTGAAGAAAACTTCAGAACCATTTGCAAAGTCAAAGGACCATCCAGGTGTTGGAAGACCTGACCTCTGTGTGTGTCGTGTGATGCAGAGGAATGAAACAAGATCAGTTCTGGAAAGGTAAGTTGCCAAAATCAATTTCCTGGTGTACGGTGAAATAGAATCATAGATTCATTAGGTTGGAAGAGACCTTAGAGATCACTGACTCCAACCATACACGTCTGCTACTAAATCTCATCCCCAAGTATGTCATCTACCCGCCCTTTAAACACCTCCAGGGATCGTGACTCAACCACCTCTGCCAGTGCTTAATAACTTTCTGTGAAAGCGTTTTTCCTAATGTCCTGTCTA
>WAAB01025295.1:0-18246 GCA_013389865.1 Piaya cayana
AGCTGAAAAGTTAGAAAACTGTTTCCACTTCAGCTCAAATCAGAACAAGTGAAAACCTAATGATGAAGTTTTCATAGAGATCGGTCAAAAAAAATTAGATAAGAGGATATAAATCAAAAGGATGGGACTTCTGAAAAAAACAATCAACCAACAAACCTCTCCTTCCCTCAAAAAAAACTCCAGCTAGGACAAGAACTTCAGAAGTTCTTAGAATCTGGCTGTGAGCATTAATGACCTCTGCTTCCAGAGTACTTCATGTATTGGAACATATCCTAGCAGCATCCAGATTCCTTTCCTTGCCTTTCACCTCCTTCTCCCTCAAACCTTCCCCACCCCTTGGCTTTTGTGCAAAGAAGTTTCAGACACTGCAGGCTGAAGTGAAACAGTGAAATGGTCAGAGTTCCTCTGATCTGGGTGATTAGGAAATTTCAACCCTCAGGCACACTGCAGTTTGCCCCAGCAGGTAATTGTAAATTGGTACTTCAGGGACTAAGCCTTTTAGATTTAAATGGAGAAAGACAAAACAAGAACCACAGGCAGAAACTGATTTGCAAATTCACAGGAGAATTAAGAAATATTTTAAGGCAGCTTTGTTTTTTCTTTTTTTAAACGCTGAGGGATTTGCTAGTAGAACAAACTGCTAAGCAAAGTATTAAAACTTCAGTTGATGCTAGATGCTTTTCCTATGCATGTATTTCTGTCAGCTGGAAGATGTGGTAAATGCAAGATTATTTGGATTAAATTACTTAGTATAGCATGATACGAAAGTGATTATATCTTCTGGGGTTCCCCAGGGCTCAGTGCTAGGTCCAGCCCTGTTTAATGTGTTCATCAATGACCTGGATGAAGGCATTGAGTGCACCCTTAGCAAGCTTGCAGATGACACTAAGCTGGGTGGAAGTGTTGATCTGCTGGAAGGTAGGGAGGCTCTGCAAAGGGATCTGAACAGATTGGACCGCTGGGCTGAGTCTAACAGCATGAGGTTTAACACGGCCAAATGCCGGGTCCTGCACTTGGGGCACAACAACCCTANGAAAAGACCGCTTGCATCATCAAGTCCAACCATTCCTATCTGCCACTAAACCACGTCCCTGAGCACCTCACCTACATGTCTTTTAAATACCTCCAGGGATGGTGACTCAACCACCTCCCTGGGCAACTCCTTGAAGCTGGTGAAGGGACTGGAGAACAGGCCTTATGAGGAACGGCTGAGAAAGCTGGGGTTGTTTAGCCTGGAGAAGAGGAGGCTGAGAGGGAACCTCATTGCTCTCGACAGCTACCTGAGGGGAGGTTGTAGAGAGGAGGGAGCTGGCCTCTTCTCCCAAGTGACAGTGGACAGGACAAGAGGGAATGGCCTCAAGCTCTGCCAGGGGAGGTTCAGGCTTGACATCAGAAAAGGTACTTAAAAGATGAGTGGATGAGGTGCTGAGGAGCACCGTTTAGTGTTTGATAGGAATGGTTGGACTCAAAGATCCAGTGGGTCTCTTCCAACATAGTGATTCTGTGATACTGTGATTTGGTTTGTATTCAGATATATATAGATAGTGGGAGGTAAAATACTGAGAAGATACAATACAAAAGCTGATTTTTATTTTGTCTTTGACTCTTATTTGAGAATCTTAATTGTTAATGAGAATTTCATATGCACTTCTGTGTTATAACAGTTATTTCTGAGTTGTCTGATAGCCCATATTATTAATGCAGCAAAGTCAAAAAAATAATTGCTGCTGTTAATTCATCTATATGCTCCTTGACTTTTGTCTACCTCAAATACCATCACATCTATGAAATAATTTAGTGAGGGCTAGTGATTTTCTATCTTTTAAATCATGTTTCTTTTCTCTGACAAGAAAGAAGAATCATCTTAAAGACAGCTGCAGTTTGAAAGCACTTTTGACCTATATAAAGGCAATATGAACTGTTTCACCTGTTCTCACTTAATGAGAAGGAACAAAAATATAAGATATGGAGGGAATAAAGTATATTGTGGAATGATTACCTGTTTGCTGCTCTCTTTTAAAAACATCTATTATAAGCTTTTGTCATGATTCAGAAAACATGTATTTTATAAATGGAACATATATTTTGGAGTACTGTAGCACAAAGTGCACCTACAGAGGGACCTTCTGCCTGATTGTGAGATAGTTCCAGCCCTAAGTTAAAGTAGAATTAAAATTGCAGTTTGAAAGAGTCCCATATGCAGAAGTAAAGACAGTCCTGAGCTAATACCTTTTTTCACACACAGTTTCTGGCTTTGAGAAGATTTTAGTGTACAATGTCACTGAATGAAAAGTGCCACATCTCCTGTTCAGATCAGTCTTTTGAGTTCAGAGTGGCTATAATTTTCCTGTGCATAACCTTACCTTAACATACCAGCTAGTAAACCTACTACTGTAGGATACTCTGTACTTCTATAATCACAAGTTGACCAACCATCCTTTGATTTTAGCGTACCATATCCAGCNACTATATACAAAAAATTTTGAACTCACTCAGAAGTGCTGAGAAAGATGAAGTAGACCAGAGGAGAGGATAAGGACCAAGAGACAAAGAGAGATAGGGAGGGGAGAAAAAAATTAGGGGATGACACATAATGAAAAGATAGTTGACACTGAATAGTGTTGATCTTGGCTTCTGGTCTTCTGTCAGCATTCATGGTCCAAGGGGCAGCAGGTGTACACAAAGGCTTCTGTGCTGTACAAATTATAGACTATATCCTGCCCCTCATTATCTTATGATGTGTATGGAAGAGGAATCTTGCTGTGTTTGCTCAGTGTTATCACTGGAAAGTTCTAGAAAAAGTGTAGCCATAGAATTTCCTTCTGGAAGGTTCTGGAACTGAGTCAGGGGGATTTACAGGGTTTACTTCCAGTCCAAAATATCATGGCACAGGGTGACTGCTGCGTCAGCTTTCCAGATGTGCATATGCAGTTTGGGGCACTCTCTCTTTCCCCCTCCCTACCAGAATGATTCAGCATTTTCCATTCACTCACCAGCTGCAATCTCCTCCCTTGCTCAACTGGACCTTCCTGCTGCTGGGTGACAGGATGTTTAAGCAGCCCAAAACTTCAAGCACATACTCTGTTACAATAAGAGGAATGTTTAAGACATAAAATTTAGTTGTGTAATATTATTAATGAATTTTTGTCCTTAGATAGCTCATATACAGAAGAGTAGTTGAGTGTTTGAAGAGGAGAGGTATAGGAACAGACCAAAAAGACTGTCTTTATTCTGCCTCATAGATATATTCTAACTCATGGGCAATATCCTTATAAACAGAAACTTGAAAATATTGGTAGGTAGACTTTCTAACCAGACAAAGTAGCAGAGAAATTTCAGTCACTTAAAGTTAGAAGTAGAAATCTTCGATTAGTTTTTAAGATAGTAATATCTGTCTGATAAAAAAGTTAAATACGGTCCTTACTATTAAGACAGGCTCAGGATTTCTCAGTCATAGGACATTCTGAATATTGATGTACTGTTTGAAGTTTTCATGGAAAGAGCACGAGAATCAAAACTGAAATGATGTACAGAAAACATTCTTGTAGCTTTTGTCAGAATAAATGGTTATTTCTGAATTGTTAATCATTAAGGAATATATTTTAGCTGCTAAAATGAGTTCTATGTCATGGCAGCTCTAAACTATGGCTGTTATTTTGAAATTCCTAAATGATATGTACATCAATGCTGATTTCTTGGAACAATGCCAACATGTGCTCAAGGGAAAAAACCCATAAAACAAACATTGGCTAATCAGTCTTTATAACAGATAAATTAAGCTAGAAGTCTTTTGTATCACTTTGATTTTAAATTATCTTTATGCTATAATATTATACTTTTGCTGTAGGGAAAGCTTTCTCTTTTTTCTTTTCCAGCTAAGGTTCACTTTCTCCAATTTAGACTATGCAAAAGAAAAGACAGAGATAGAAAAGTGTAATTGACTTAATTTATTTTAATTAACTGCAAGAGAATGGAGACAATTATTTAATGCATCTTAATGAATTTAATTATGAAATGTATTACTCTCAATGGGAGCAAATGATCCCTGTAATGGGAAAAATGGGTACAGAACAAAAAAATAAAACAGTAGATTGCTTTTTTCCCTGTATTAAGATGACCATTCAAAAGCAACTAGAATGTTACAAATGCATCATGTGCTCTCTTGTAGCATTTAGCATCTTGCTGAAGAACTCAGCTTAGTGAGTTGCAGGGGAGGTCAACATCCTAAAATTACCTAATGGCATCAAATTCTTGATTTCTGGAAGATTGTCAGCCCTAATTCAGCTTTCAAGGTAGCTTAGTCACTAACTTAGTCAGTAATGTTAAAAGGGTAGATATCAGAACTGAACTGAAACAGAAAGAAATATTTACCAAAAAAAAAAAAAAAAAAAAAGAGAGAAAACTCATCTATCTTCCAGAGTTACTACAGAATAATTTAAAAAAATATTAAAAACTACACACTTAGTTGCACTAATCCTGAAGGTTCATCCATGATATCTGAAGTTCAGATCATCATCAAAATTAGCAATCAGAATATCTGAACTAGTGACCACTTACAAAGTAACATAATTGTGGCTTTTTCTACTTTTTCTAAGAGAAGTAAGTTCAAATATTTTAGGCACTATTAAATAAAATAAAGCCTACTTTAGGTAACTGAAAATTTTTTACCTTTTTGAGTGTATAAATAATTTTGTTGGGAAAAATCTCTTAAATCTTGGAAGGGCCTTATATGTTAATTTTGTCATTTTTCAGAACTGAGCTTTGCTGTGCAATTGTGGCAATCAGAATTAAAACATCTGGTTATTATTATCAACTACATACATATGTAGTATTGTCAATATGTTTTCTTCTAATATGTAATGTACTGTAGTCATTTAGTATAAAAAGTCAAACTAGAATCTTTTAGTAACTTCTAGACACTATAAATGTAACATTTGTATTGTGTGTTGAAGACAGGAAAGGAAAGGAAAAAGAGAAAAAGAGAAATGAAGAAAACACACTTCTTGGTGCTTAAAAAAATCAGCTTCTTTGTTTCTATTGGTGGTCTTTTGTTATGGGACATTGCAAAGAATCTTAATATAATTACTCTCTTACACAGCATGGGAAGAAACAGCACAATGCAAAATTACCCATAAAGCATTTTCTATGTAGTTTCCACATCTTTCGAAGTTCCTATAATTTTCTTTGAAAATTTATCATACTGCATAACTAGTAGAATGAAACTGCAAATCCATATCATAGAATAATAGAATCATAGAATTACCAGGTTGGAAGAGACCCACTGGATCACTGAGTCCAACCATTCCTATCAAACACTAAACCATGTCCCTAAGGACCTCATCCACCAGTGCCTTAAACACCTCCAGGGCAGATGAATCAACCACGTCCCTGGGCAGACTGTTCCAGTGCCAAATGACCCTTTCTGTGAAAAACTTTTTCCTAATGTCGAGCCTAAATCAACCTCCTTTCAGGTAGTTATAGAGAGCAATGAGGTCTCCTCTCAACATCCTCTTCTCCAGGCTAAACAACCCCAGCTCTCTCAGCCGTTCCTCNGTCACTCCTCCACGCAGCTTTCCAGTCAGGCTTCTCCTAGTCTGTAGCTCTGCATAGGGTTGTTGTGTCCCAAGTGCAGGAACTGGCATTTGGCCTTGTTAAACCTCATGCCATTGTTAAAGTGACTGTCTCATTGTTATCAACAAGAAGAGTACTGGCAATCTGCATAGCCAGTGCTGCAGGAGCTGCATTGCAGCACCCACTACAAAGTACCCATGCCACAGTACTAAACCTGTGTAGTTCTCTTGCTATGGTTTGCCCTTCCAAACAGCATTATGCTTGCCATTAAAGAACATTTTATCACATGTAAAATGAGCTGACAGCCACATCAGATAAAGTTTATGTGTGAGATTCATTTCATATGGAGGGCTAAAATTGAGCAAGACTCAAAATATTTCCAAAAATAATTACAATACTTCAGTGAGTTGCATTGCGTTGGGAGTTAGCTATATGATGCTAAAAGCTAGTCTTGTTGCTTCAACTAGTGTTAGCAGAAGCAACAATATTTCAGGTCAGAGGTGAGAATAAAATGGACCATTTGATTTGACTGCAAGTTGGCTTGCTGGGGTTGGAGGGAGATGTTAGAGTAGTTTAAATAAAACAAAATAGCTTCAGTATTGAAAGTAGTTGAAAATATAGCGGTAGGAAAATCAGTGCTTTGCATAGATTTGTCAGCTGAGTACTGAAACACCCAAATATCTCTTGAGGTTTCAGAAGAGGCATTTAAAATAACAGCTAGGAGGAGATAACTACTTTCACAATATTGATTGTACAAATCTAATTCACTACTTAGGCTTATAAGTTCATGATCAATCCTCTGTTAAAAAGAAGACTCACAGACAATGATTGAACTATTGAAAAAAGTCTTCCTGACAATAAGATCCAGTGTCTTATATGGGATTGAAACCAATGACTCTAAACAGGAAAAGCTGTTTCAAATATTTGGTGGTGTATCATTTCTTTGGGTCAAATAAAACTAGATGGATTTTAAAAATCAAAGGAAAATTAAATGCAAATTATTATCTTTAATGAACAAAAATGAAGATCTTTAGCTTTTAGTAATGTAGACAGCTGCCCTATTGTAGGCACATATTTATATGTGCATATGCATGTCAACAGTGATAAGAAACAAACCTATTGACACATTAACAAGTTTTGAACAAGTACTAAACCCTGTTGTTATATAATCTCATTCCAGTCATTGCCTTCCTTTTCAAAGGAGAAGAATGTGCCTCAGTTACATGTTCTTTTGCAGAACTGTGTCAACTCAGCAACAGCCTCTGCTGTTACCAGCAGCAGCAGCCAGTAAAGGATGCATTGCTGCTGTCACTCAAGTATTCTGTTTAAGGTTGTTTAGTCTTAAGCCAGTCAGACTTCCCAAGCAGAACAGAGAAAAATCAATCGGTAGTACACTAAAAGTAGTGTACTTCAGGCAGAAGTGGTTGGGAATTTTCTGCCATAATAGGTCTTCCAACAGAAAAAAATGAAAATCATAGTAGGGAAAAAAAATTGTGCATGAAACCTACCTGACAGAAGAAATAAGGAATATGAACTACACACCTGCTGGAAAAGGCTAGGACAGCTTAGGCACAGATAATTCATATCCAGCCCCTTCACCACTTCAGAAAAGAGAAATTATTTGGTTCAACAACTGTTCATTGAGCATGGTCTTGATAGTAGAAGAGATTTGAATTAGAGCTATTCTAAACTCTCTTCAGGAGCAGTAACTATCAAAGCCTGTGATGTGCACTTACAGAGAATTAAGCCATTTCTGCTGCTAGAAGACACTGTGGAGCAGGTCACACCTTGCTGGCAACCGCATTATTTCTCAGTAATGGACTGTGAGATAAGACATGGAGGGTGCATTTTGGTTCTTTGCAAAGTATTTCTTGGTCAAAAGTCCACTTCCCATTTTCAGTAAGGGAGAAAAGATTGTCTTGTTATGTGTAACTCAGTGCATATAGATTTCTGATCAGCTGTTATATTATGTTGGATAAGATCTAGCCAAAACGAATATTTTCCTATAATATACTTTTTAATAATGCCATAAGTCCTTATATACATACATAATTTGTAACAAAACTCAACATATAAACATTTGTGAACAGCTTTTTTTATTATCCTGAAGGTCATGCCAGAAAAGCTGAATTAGTTGCCTTGTTGAATTTCTCTTTAAACAGTTATTTTCAATTCCAGACAGATGTCTATCTCTCTCTCTCCTTTGCTTGTTATTTTTTTTTCTCATTTTATTTTCCTCCAAGCACAAAGGAGTCGAAAGCAACACTGTCTTTTGAAAGAAAATAACATACATTCCATTCATGCTGGAATCATGGTCATTCTTCATACATGTGAAAAGGTATTGTCTGAAAGTAAAACCTTATAATTTTGTAAAATTGTAATTTAAACATCTGGGTTTTAGATAATTTAGGTGCTATGCTACTCAAATTCACACATTAATTCATACCAGTACCATTTGTTAACACCAGTATCTTTGATGCAGTTATAATGTAGTTTGGAAATACAGTATGACAATAATTGATATCATAGCAAAGATGGGTCTAATATGCGTTTGAAGATCAGTAATTTCTCTATGTCTTTTCCAAAAATGTGCATTGTGAACAGTGTTACAACAATATCACATTTATTTAAAGGCTAAGCTCATTGCTATTGCTGTCTTCCTATTGCTGTTTTCCTTCAAAGAAGAACATATTTTTCATTTCTGGAACTTCAGCAAAGAGACTTCCCTGTACTGAAAGGAAACAAAGAATATAGTCACTTAGACTAGGGAAGACTTTTCCCTCTTTTTAGCTTCTTTTTCACAATGTGGTT
Source organism: Piaya cayana (assembly GCA_013389865.1). Classification (NCBI taxonomy): domain Eukaryota; kingdom Metazoa; phylum Chordata; class Aves; order Cuculiformes; family Coccyzidae; genus Piaya; species Piaya cayana. The sequence goes on from WAAB01025295.1 coordinate 8,383, forward strand.
AATGCTGAGAGAATGCATCATCATAGTTAACTAGGTTGCTACTTCTGCAATTCAGGTTATACAAATTGAGCTGTCTTTGTACGTATATTTTCCCTTACTAATCAAGAGATTGACAGAACATTTCCTTTCTTCTGAACCTTTAGTGTTTCTAGGAAAGCAGATACATCAGGATTCTTCTCCCCATTCACGGCTAAACAAGAACAGACAACTTTTTAGCAGCAAGTGTTACACTACAGTATTATGCTTTCAAGAGATAAAATGTATTCTCAGACAGTAAAGATTTGAAGCATCAGCCACATAATCTTTACTTCATTACACTAATCAGCCAGAGTGATACTGGACCACCAATTCTGATTTTTCATTTCAAACAAACTATGTCTCAGCAGGTAATTTCTAAGCTCCCTCAACAGAAATATAACCTACACTAATTATCATGCCGTGTAGAGAAATTAATTAATATTCACATTTGATATGACAGTACATGAGCAATTAATTTTATTATTCTGATCTGGAACAGTTTTTAACTCTTTAATTCAGTTAGTAGGTTTAGTCTAGCGATGGCAGCATGCATTTCAGCAGTGGCACTTGTGTTCCCCTAATGGCTTGTGCAACTTGCTCTGTTTATGAAATTAGACTGCTGCCTATGCCTGAGAGAATTCATTTAAAGTTGGTTTGATTATGTCTAGGCTGAATCACAGTCAGTGAAGCATAAAATGATTTTAGAGAAAGTTTTGACATAATAGCTTTCTGGTGAATATGTTTTCACAGCGAAGTTATTTGACCATGAAATAATTGCTGTACTAAGAAGGATCCTTTATCCTGGTCACATCACGACTGTAAATACTATCACACTAATCCAGAATTTGCATGCCTGCCTGACTGTGTATCAAGAGTATGAAATAGGACCAAACACTTTCTATGGTCAAGTGAACCATAGGCTACTGAAAAAAAAGAGGTGAGGATTCTGATTGGTAGCTGCTTGGTAGAAGGTTTGGAATCATGAGAGTGGTGTCCTTATTTGGGAGCAAAGGACACGTGGCATCCTGTGCCTGGGGCAAAACCTCAGTTTCCAAAGTCAGATGATGAAAATTTGAGACTATGTTTATCTATGGATTTTCTAGACAGAAGAGGAGGGATACACAGTCAAAACAAGTATTCAACAAATATTATCTTGATTGAATATTAAAAATTTGTGCACATGAAAATAAAATTGCTAGTACCTTCAGGGGGAAAAAAAGCCAAAAACCACAAACAAAACAAATCAAAATAAACACAAAACAACCTGAAGCTTCTAGGGAGCATTAGTCTTACATTTTCTTCAAGAATAGCCTGTATTTCTAAGTATATGGAAATTTGCTACTACTATATAAAGTAGCTCAGACTATGATGCCAGTTGTCTGCTCGACCAAGCACAGGACTTAAAAAACATCTTTTTGAGTGTTTTAGGTGGTGAAAGACAGAACATGCCAATTAAAATTCAGCTATATGCACATCTGGTGGATGTGGCCAAGGAACAAGAAACTTATCCTCTTGCAACAGTTACTGCATTAGACACCACTGCTGTTCATAGAGTACTAAAGGTAATCCAGTTTAGAAATCCCTGTATTGAAATAAAACATGTTTTCCAAAAAATTATTACTGAGAATTATTCATTGTCTCAGTAGCTGACATGTTATGTAAAAAAAAATCACTTTCATCTCAGCAGAATAATGAAAAGTCACCAGAAACTTGAAAATTTCCATGTCAGAAAAAGGTTTCTATGATCTGCAAGACTTCTTTTGGTAACTTTTAAGGTCTTGAGAATTAGGCCTCGTTGTTTTATATAGCTGTATGAAACAAAAATAAAATGAGCTAAAATTTATTTGTGGACTGGGTAAGACTCAAAAATTCAATTACAATGTGTTAGTATTATTAAAACCTCCTCACTGAGAAAACAAAGGAATAAATGACCAGTTTATATTTTGGTCTCAAATACATTGCAGTGCAGGCTGATGGGAACATCCCATTCAGTGTATAAGGAATCTGACTGTTGTGCAATTTTTTTTTCAGTTCTAAATCACTGCAGACTCTGATGGGAAAAAAAAATTTAAAAAACCCCTCTGGTACCTTGCACTAAATGCCAGAAAACAGCTTGATTTTCTCATCTTAGAAGAAAGATTTTGTTGATCAGTTTAAATAACAGATTATAAATCCTAGGGATGCACGTAGTATTATTCCTTCAAAGTCAGAGACACATATGGACATATCTCAAGAAATGTTTGGGTTTTTTTAAAAAAAGACAAACCAAAACCAGTAGTATATCTTCATACAGTTTCTGTGATTGACTTCTTTAAGCATTTCATAGCAACTGTCTTTGTCCTCATTTTGTCAGGATGAAGCATTCTGACGCACAGAGAATATCTTTGAAATATTCTTGAAGTTAAGAAATTAGTTATGATTTCATGGGTATATAGTAGTTTGTTCAGTTCTTAAACTCTCAGATAATAGAGAGGGATAAGCATATACTAAACATTAGATTTTGAGGTGATTCTGAACTCATTCATTTCTGAAGAATCTGAAATTCTTCCGATTTTCTGAAGAAATATCTCTACTTTCAAGCTCTTAAAACACACAGGAATGAGTGTGACAGGAACATACAGAATGGAAGGAAGATGAAGATTACCTCTTGTTTGTAATTAAGATTACACACATTGAACTTTCTTTTTGTATTAGAAATCTCTGAGAAAGGAATAGTATGCAACCACCACAAAGCATTGCTAAACAAAACCATTCATTCACGATATCATTCTTCTCATGTAAGAGAACAGTTGCTGAGGTAGTGTCAGGACCCCGAGTACACTGACAGGCTGTAATGGCTCTGACCACTGCTTCCTGGAATCTGCCCCATCTCTTTCAACATGGCCCAAGAACCTCATTTCAACTTAATTCAATTTTTACAACAATGTTCTGAGCTGTCACACTGGCTCCTAGGCTGCCTTCCCTTTTGTAACAGAACTTTTTTCTGCTGGTCCCTCACACACATTTATCTGTGAAGTAACTTACACTCTGTGATTGTTCAGCACTGTTGCTAAATCAAACCAACACAAATAACAATATCACCATTTAAACCATGTTAATGTTAAGGATTCCATATGAGTTTTTGTTAAATTAGTGTTGTTCCATTTTGGTTTGTTTGGTTTTATTTTAGTTCTTAATAAGAAAAATAAAATAGAACGTTTTCCTATTTACTTTCTTGTTTAGGTGCTAAAACCTATCCTTTTTGTCTGAGGCTAAACTCACCGTTTAATTTCTTAAAAATTTCTTTCTGAATCTTTAAATATAAAAAAGTGTTTGTAATCTTACCTGGAGCAAATGGATCATGAACATTTATGTCAGCAGAAACTGAAGGCTTATTATTAGATATGATAAATATGCATTTGTATTTAATAGCTAGGATTTTAATCTTAAAACTTACAGCAGCAAGCTTGGCTGCTTGTGTATCTTACTAAAGGTGGGTGATGCAATGTTACAGCCAACTGAACTTGTTCAGATACTAATTTTTAATTGATTTATTTTACTTCTTTTCCTTTCCTTTCATACTCTCTTCTTTTTTTTTCCTCCTGAAGGTTTAGTGTCTCTTATAATTGTTACTTCTGCACCTCTCTCCTTTTCCTCTAAAACAGTTCAGCATTTAACAGCTCTACTGGTCTACACCTCAACAACTAGACTTATTTACATCCCAGTGAGAGACAGAAGAAGCTATTAAACTATTGGGTGTTGGAAGGAGTGTCCTCTTCTCCTCTTCTTTACCTGTGGCAGATAGACTGGAGTATACAAAAATCTTGATAAAGGGAAGTCCAGAACAAGTATTTAAAAGCTCCTCCATGTTCACAGCAGGGAGAACAAATAATTGTTAAAAAAGTAGGTATCTTTATTTTTACAAGAAAAACTGTTCTCTAGGATGTTTTTTGTTCAGTGTATTCTTAAACTATTTGAAGACCAACAAAGACATATAATTAAAGAAGATAATTGATAGGTCCACATTTTTATTTAAAGAAAGCATAGATAGGCCACAGTCTTTTTTCTTAATCAAAATGCTAAAGGTTGTGAAAATACTATGATCAATCAAAAAGACTGAAGAGAAGCAGGAGAAATGTCTGTCAGGCACCTATACAATAGACACTACTTGCTGCATCTTATTTAGTCTTAAGTTCTCTGGAAGGTTACAATGGAAGTATTGTTGATGAAATAATTCAGTTATCACTGTCTTACCTACCTATTACAATTCTTCACATTGTGCTGAAAAACATATGATATTCACTGTGTTCCAAATATATATAATGAAATTAGGTGGACTGTGATATGAATGTATTCCCAAATGTAAGGTCCCAAATGAGGGACATGGTTTAATGTTTGATAGGAATGGTTGGACTCGGTGATTGGTGGGTCTCTTCCAACCTGGTTATTCAATGATTCTATGATTCTATGTATTAGAAAGACTTAGCTTTTTCTCATGTACCTTATTGAGTCAGGTGTAGACAATTGGTGTACTTTGGAAAACAGAAACAGAACTAGAGGAAAACAAAACTGAAGGAATTTTCACATAGAAGAATTGAAACTCTATTAGTTAAAAAAAATTTAAAAAATTCTAATATCTTCAGAGTGACAGGTATTGAGCAAAAGTGTCTGTATGCATCACAGTGCTAGTGAGAATGTTTTAGTATAATAGATAATAAACATATGAATGTGAAACAGGCACTGGGAACACTAAAAGATAATTTGAAGCTTTCATATCTGGGTATTATTTATCCTACTTCTTTATAATGTCAATCTTAAAGTTATTTTCTTTTACTTTTCTCTGTCCTTTACTCTTCTTGAAACAATGTAGTAAAAGTAACATGTTAAATCATCTATCACTACTCTGTTTAGAATTTTAAAGAGCAAGTCTCCAAAAGCCTCTGCAGTAAGCAAAAGGGAAATATAATGCAAAGTTTTTTATTCTTATAATGATAAGTATTCTCATTTGATTATTAACTTTATAAAAGCTAGATCAAGTAGACTCATCAAAAAGCTGTGATAAAAACATCTGAATCAACCCAGAAAGCTATATAAAGATTTAGAAACACCAATAGAAGCAAGAATACTTGGTTTGTTTTCTTAGGAAAACAATGAATTCTCTTGGGATTTCTTTTGGGAACAGAATATGGGAATTCCTGTTGGCTAAATTCTGTCATCTATACTTATTATGAACTGTTCCCTACTGAATGAGAAGTTATGCATACTGTATTTTAAATTTCAACTCACTAACATGAGAATTGTCAGAATGAAAAACTTAAATTCATATATTTATACCACACAGTTTAAAATTTACTTATACTAAACTGTAATCCAAATCCCTAGACTTTCATACTGCATTTTAAGCTTAATGCCCTAAATCAATAATTGACTTTCTTTTATACCTAAATAGTCTTTATATACTTAGATTAAGTATTAGTGTAATTCTCTGGACACTTCTAGTCTCCTTTTTAATGGTGTGATCAGAAAAAATGACTCTCCTTCTTTTGAAGAATTTTAATAACATTTCATTCCTCTTTTGAAGATTAAAACCACGCATCTATAAGGTACTATGTTGTCAATAAGACACAATAAGAGCTTTACAGTGGACTGGAAACACAGGTATGATCAAAGTATATCATGTTTATTTGTTAGCTTCAGCCACTGCAATCAGTAAGGTGCATAACCACCTGTCAAGTCAGACTGTATTTATCTATTTGCCTTAAACATTTTGTCTGAGGACTACCCACTTGTGGTACCAGCTTGTCTGTTGTGCCACGGTTCAGTGGGGTGCAGTGCAGGAGCAGGCACAGCTCTACCCCCACGTGCTGGTTTCCTGAGCCCAGCAAAAACACAGAGATAAAAAGGACTCAGAAGGGAGTGGTTGGGGGCTCACTGACTGGCACTGACTCACACACTTTGCTTGGAGCAACCTGGACCACGTGGCCTGGACCACGTGTTCCCAAGATCATCTACTGCCTTCGATGTGGTGATTTCTTTCCCTCTCTCTCTCTCTCTTTCTCTTTCTTCTCTCTCTCTACCCCTTCCCCCCACCCTACATTACCTCATGGTGTGCTTGTTGGGTCGGATTCTAGGGACTTGGGTTGTTTTGGGGGATTTGTTTCAGTAACTTTGGGTGGTTGCACCCCCCTGTGTCTTTGTTGTGCACCCTGGTATCTTGTGTTTTTAGGTTTGCTGGAGCCAGATATAAATACTGTTTTGACATTCACCCTGGGAGTGACCTTATTGCCCTCCAGATCACCACACAGACAAATGAATCCACTTTCCCCCATGACAGGGCCAGACACAAGCGTGTGGCTCGTGGGTCCTGGTTGTGACACCAACTTTAAGAGCAGTAATGCTTCGTACTGTTCTAATAGGAACTTGTACTGACTGACTATCAAACAAAAAATACTGAAATGTGTAGTCCCACCAACCTACAACTAGTAGCTACTACAACTATTTACTAATTAGGAAATGTCCAGGCAGGAAATCCTTTGTTTCAAAGGATCTCGAGCCTGAGGAACACAATATATTCCATACTTATGTGCCCTAATCTGCCAACTCCAACATATTTTAATGCAAAACCATCTTGATGTGTAGAACAGAATTAAAGTGTCTTAGAACTAGAAGAAAAAGGTAAGGTGTGACTCTATAGAGAAATATTGTATGCTGAGTGGGAAATATACTCAATTTTGGCTTTTAGTCTCACTTCTCAACAACAGCATTTTGTCATTGTTTTTCCCAAAATGGCACTCAGCCATCACATCACCCACCAGTCCTTCTCTTTCTAAGCAATGGGTCCGGCAAAGCACCCTTCCTAATTGGCTTCCTCACCAACTGAGTCAGCGTGTTCTCTTCCACACAGTCCAGTAACCTCCCAGACCATTGCCTCTTTGCTCTATTGCATTTCCAGCAGATTTCTGATAAGATGAAGTCCCATACAAGAACAAGGGCTATTGACTGTGAGACTTCTCCCATATGCTTATAAGAGAAACCATCTGCCTCTTCATCCTGGCTGGCTGGTCTATAGCAAACTCCTACCATGATATCTGCCTTGTTGGCTTTTCCCCCTTATTCATACCCAACACTCTGCCTTATCATCACCATCATCAAGCTCTGGACAATCCAAACAGTCCCTAACATACTGTGCTACCTCACTGCCTCTTTACCTATCCTTTCTGAACAGTTTATAGCCACCAGTCTCAACATTCTAGTTATGTGAGTCACCCCCCCCCCGGGTTTATGTGATGGCAACTATATTGTAGCTGTCCAACTGCACAATGGCTTCCAGCTCCTCCAGTTTGTTCCCTGTGTTTTATGCATGGATGTAGATGTTCTTCAGTGGGGCTATTGACCCCACCACCTTTTAAGTGAGATCTAAGTCTAATTCCTATGTAACCTTTCTCAGGCACTTCTATGATTTCTAACTTATCAATAATCCTTGTGTCTTTGCTGCTGCATAGATCTCCATCCCCTGACTTCACAGAGACAGCAGACCAAAGGACCACACTAGCATATCAATTGTCAAACATTGGCATATTACCTTCATGCCTATCTCCAGTAAACCTTTGGATTTTGTGTTCCAACATCCTTGATGCCTACCTTAAAAATCAACAATAGGTATTAATCCAAGGGCCATACATGGGCAGGAATTTTTTTCCTTACAAGGGAGGCAGCAGACTTCTCTAAGCAACAGGTTCAGTCTGCATGTCAGGCCATCTAATTTATATTTACCACAAATATTCCTGATATTTATGCCAACTTCCATTGACGGACTTCATCAAAACAATTCTGATTTTCATTGATATCTTATTTTAAGATAATGCTTGAGTTTTTAAATAAGGTTAATAATTGGCTCTCTGTGAGAAGCAAGATTTTAGTTGATTCAAAAATTTTAGCTTTCAAAAGTAACCAAATACCATCCTAAAATGGTGTTTCCTATTGGTAAATTATGCTGACAATATTCCTTGAGAAACAGCTGACAGATGCCAATCAAATTTGAAAAATGTGTTTTTTCAGCTGTTCAACATTCTATCTCTTGGGAATTCCAAACTGTGGATAAAAAGTTTTACACATCAAATGTCTAATTTTGCTCTGTGTTACAACAATAGACTTCCTTTAAGGATCACTAAAAACATTTTGTCAGGCAATTAAAAAAATTTCAATGACTTGTCAGAATGCAAGGGTTTTTTTCCTGTTGTGATAAATTTCATGCAGAGCTTAAGTTGATATTTTAGTAAAGATACAAAAAATAAGTGGTTTTGAATTTTACAAAAACATTGTAATTTATGATTGTGGTTTTTGACTACTAGTAGAACATTAAAAGTGGGAAAAAAATTAATTTCCTGGTCTCCAGTTCCCCTAGAAATAGGTAATGTCAGGAAAACATATGGGATAAAAACTATAAGAAGTAATGCATGTACAGAAAAGAAGGAAAAAAATAAAACAAACTCTGAAGGGAGGTTCAGGAACAACTTCATAAATATAGGTTTTTTTAAGATTCGGAAATACTTGAGGTAAAATATCAGGCATAGCTTACTCAAAAGAATTAACATTTATAGCATGACAGTAAAAGATTAATATGACTAACAATTATAGTACAAACCTAATAACCCTAATTATTTTTGTCAGGTTCAATTTAAAAAACAGTTGAGACATATTCCTATGTTTTCATCATGGCATCAAAAGATAAAAAGTTCAATGTGAGTGATAACATATAATCTGACCCCAGAACAATGATACTTCAGTAGGTACTTTAGGAATATTCTATAATCCTCAGACAGAAGTTTTTTTTCTCTGTCTTCCCTACAAACAATATCTCTTTTCTTCTTCCTCATTATTTCATCTCTCTATTTTCCTGAATTGTTACTGTCATTTTGTTTGCTATTTCTCATTTTGTTCTTTCTGCAAACAGATTGTAACTTTTTGATTGTGAAATACTGTGTAAAAAAGACTGAGCTACATACATGAAAAGCAATACTTTTGAAAGGTCCGTACTTCTATTATTTTTCAGATGAAAGATAAAAGGCCTAACAGCACCTTTAAATTCTCCTCAAACTATATGATATCAATAGCTGAACTTGTTAAATCTAGAAATGTACTGTCTGCTAAGATGATTTCCTGAAACAGCTTAAACTTTTCAGCGTTGTTGACTATGGGTATTGATCAAAAGACAGTTACTTTTTGATGTCTATCAGCTTGTATACATATAGCCTATTATTATGATATATTTGATTTGCCTTGCCTGGAAAACTAGATGGATCCTTCAGATTTAAGATAGACTAAGTCAAAATTTAAGAATTCAGAAGAGGTAGTAGAGCTTGATTTCCAATGTAATATAACAGTAAATTTGGATCCAATATGGTTTTGTAGATTCTCTATCAATACAGTATATAATGGAAGGTATAACAGTCACATGCCAGGTCAGGGGTTAGGCAATTACTGTAAATAATAGATTAAAAGGAATGAAGTTCTCAGCATCTACCTTGTACCACAAAATGATTCAAGCGAGAGGCTAGAGAAGAACACAAAGCTTTCCTAGCAAATAAATGCAATGCCTTAGCTATGCTGTAGACCCTGTGGGCTACTTTCCAAGCCTGTAAAGAAGTTCAAGAATGCTCAAAAGAATTGTGATCATCAAATCAAAATACAAAGATTGTTGAGTTATCCTCTCCTGCATCCTACAGCTATGTTATACTAGCAGTAAATTAAAAGACACCACCTCAGGATGAAGGAATCTTTTTTCCTTTGACCATACACCAACAAAAGTTGAGGTCTGTATTGGCCTTATGAATGTGATGAATCTTGATATAATTTCTTAAATCAGAG
>WAAB01025296.1:0-11978 GCA_013389865.1 Piaya cayana
AGAAGTGGGAAGCATATGGCCCAACTGGAAAGTGGATGCTAGTGTGTGATCAGCTGAGAGCATTGGTGGCCAGATGCAGAACTGTACCTCTAGCTGTGCTTGAAATCTGCTGATCTGCAGGGCTGTGCTCTATGTGCTGCCCTCCTGGCAAAACAACTGCTTTATCTGCTCTTCCTCTCCACAGAGGTACTGACACCACCATGGAGGGGATTGTGACCATGTATGAGGACTTCATGAAGAAAGCAGGTGAGTGTTTGGCTTAACCCAGCTGCAGGGCAAGTGGCACCATGTGCTTTACTGCCACAGGCCCAGGGGAGGGGTCTGTAATCCCTGAAGCAGTCTGGGTCCAGCTGCATCCTGCCTCTGGCCTGATGCAGAAGCAGCTCTGGGGGGTTTTTGGCTGCATGTTGTGAGGCTGCCTGAGCTCAGTGCCTGTGGAGGCCCGTTTGGGGCACTTCTGCTCTCTTGGGCAAAGGGTCTCCAGGCTGCCCTGCAGCACAGCCTCAGGCTGTACCTGGCATCATCAGCCTCTGCTCCCAGACTGCCCTAACCTGCACTTCTGTCCTGCGAGAGCAGGATTGCTGCATCCTTGACTCTGCTCTGATAGGAGCATTGCTGGCAGCAGACTGGGGTGAGGATGCTAACTGCTCTGCACTGTGGCTCTCTCCACAGACCCCCGCGTTGCTGATTATCCACTGATGCAGTCCCCATTCCTTGTGATGGGCATCCTTCTGGCATACATCTACTTTGTACTATCCTTGGGTCCCCGGCTAATGGCCAACAGAAAACCTTTAGATCTGAAGAAGTTCATGGTGCTATACAACTTCTTTCTGGTGGGACTCTCACTTTACATTGTCTATGAGGTGAGTTGTTGGCAGTAGGCTTTGTCTGGGATGCATAAAGCAGTGTGAGCAGGCTGCGTGGGTGATGGGAGACTTTTTGCAGGCTGTCTGTACCCTTTGGTGCAGGGCTTGATGTGTGTTGGCCTCACCCTGTTGATGCTCTTGTTGCAGTTCCTGATGGCAGGATGGCTTACTGGGTACACCTGGCGATGTGACCCTGTGGACTTTTCACAAGACCCCAAAGCCCTTAGGGTGAGTTCTTGTCCTTCTGATAACTGGGGATGGCCTTTATTTAATGTTTGTGCTTGGACAGCAAGGTCACAGCTATCTGCCTCTCCCAAGGCAGAGGACTTCTTGTCCCTGGCTCTTGGTTTCACCCCAGTGTTACTATATGGGCACCCTTGGTTGCTCAGTGCTTTCAGGTGGGTCTCTGATGTTAACTTGTTCTGTTACAGATGGTCAGAGTTGCTTGGCTCTTTGTCTTCTCCAAGTTCATTGAGCTGACGGACACGGTGAGTGAGCTACTGGGGAGGCCTTGTCACTGCATGTGGGGCAGGGAGCTTGGGCCCCTTGTACTTGGGGTTGGTGCCTTTTCAGCCTTTCCAGTCTGACCTGGCAGTGCTTCTGTCTGGCACAGCTGCTGTGGACTCTGGCCTCTGCAATATCCCACTCTTGGTGTGTTACAGCTCTGGAAGCAGTGGGGTGACCTAATGTGTGGTGGCAGTGAGCTTGGAGGGGGGAGGAAAGCATCACTGAGATCAGACACTTGAATTAGTGGCTCAACCTGCTCTAGGAGCTCCGTAAGGCTGCAAGCCTTTGATGCTGTTGGGTTCTCATTGCAGGTTATCTTTGTCCTGCGGAAGAAAAATGAACAGGTCACATTCCTGCACCTCTTCCATCACTCTGTTCTGCCTTGGAGCTGGTGGTGGGGAGCAAAGTTTGGTCCAGGTAAGATGAAGACTCTGTATGCAGCCAGGAGAAGGGGTGTAGGGTCAGCCCATGCATGGTGAGAAGAGAGTTTTGGTGCTACTGGACTCCCAGGGCCTCCTTGTTGTGTTAATTGCTGCAGAGGATTGACATATGCTAACAAACATCTTTCTTTACAGGGGGAATGGGCTCATTCCATGCTATGGTCAATTCCATGGTGCATGTTGTCATGTACTTCTACTATGGGCTCTCAGCAGCAGGACCTGCCTTTCAGAAGTACCTGTGGTGGAAGAAGCACATCACAGCAATCCAGCTGGTGAGTCTTTGCTGTGGAGCAGAGCATGTGCCCTCAGCTTCTGATATGAGGGGCAGGCCAGCCCTTGTACCTATGAAAGATCCAGCCATCAGCTGTAGTTGTCTTCTGCAGCCTCTCACTTGATTTCTAGCAGCTCTGGCCCACTGTGGGCCTCAGATAGCCCTACCAGCCTGGTCAGGGTAATGCTTAACCTGCTGCTCCTGAGCTGCAGCCACACTAGGAGGGTGAGAGGCATGTGCTGCCTTGAGATCTTGCATGTGCTTCTTCCAGCTGCTGCTGGCTCTGCCTCATCACAAGGATCTCTACTGTAGGACGGGAAAGGAACTTCTTAGCTTCATTTACAAAGGTCTCTGGTGGAATCCCTAACTCTGCTCCTATAAATAACTTGTCCCTGCTCTGCCTTGCTCCCAGGCACAGTTCGTGATTGTCTCCATCCACATCTCCCAGTATTACTTCATGCCCAGCTGCCAGTACCAGTTCCCCATCTTCATCCACCTCATCTGGATTTATGGGACCATCTTCTTTATCCTCTTCTCCAACTTTTGGTACCAGTCCTACACCAAGGGCAAACGGTTGCCCCGAGTGGCTCAGCAAGCAGCCCAGCACAACGGTAGCAGCATCCATGAGAATGGCACTGTTGCCAACGGGAAGCTCAAAGCCAACTAGAGGGCAAGGCCCTCCCAGAGCCAATGAGAGCCCCGGGGCAGAGGCAGCTGGGACCTGTTCCTCTGCTCCTGGGTGCCACTAGCCAAGTCAAGTGCCTACAGACTGTTGTACCCCTGTGCCCAGCCCTGCTGTCCTCTGTCTGCATGCCCAGCCCCTCTGCTCTGACCAGCCATGGGCCAATTCTCCTGCTCCTGGGAGGGCTCGTGCTGTTTCTCAGTGTTGCTGAGCAGAGAGGCAGCTGCCTGCATCACAGCTGTGGGGCTCCAGTCCCTGTTTCCAAAGGAACTTCCCCCAAGTGCCTACATTTGGCCCTTCTGCCTGGGGTCCATTTCCTTCTGCGTAGGACCAAAAGAAGAAACCAACCGGTCCCTGTCCTGGTGCCCTCTCCTCTCCCTGTCTCATCAGCACCTGTGTGGATGAGTAGACTTGTCCCCCTGGTCACTTGCTGTTGCCAGCTCGAGTGTGAGTGGTCCTGCTTGCCCATGCCTTGTGCCACCTTGTTCCATGCCACAGTGCCACATTGTCCCTTCTGGTCCCCAGGTGCCTGGGTGTGGGGTGGGGCTCCTGCCCTGTGGTGGCTGTGGAGAAAATGTAGGGGCAGTGTGTGGGATGTGAGTGCCCACACCTTGCCCAGTGCAGTACATGTGCCCTGTGCCTGGGATGTAGCCAGGGATGGGATAACCTGAACTCCTCCCCTACAAAAGCCTGGGTTGCCTTGCCTTTCTGTGCCTGGGCCAGGTGCTTGGTGTGTGCTTCAGCCACATGGACCTGAGCCCGTACAGCAGCTGGTGGCTTGCTCTGGAGTGGGAAAGGCCAAGCCCAGCCTTGCCTTGGACCATTTCCATTTCTGCAAACTCAAGGCCTGAGCAATAATCACCCCTAGGATGGGCTCCTGGGCTCTCCTGCTTGAGACCAGCCCTGCTCTAGCCTGGTGTGAGCACAGTAGAGGATGGTTGTAGTGTGCCCTGCTCTGGTGCAACAAGCGACCGCTTGTGCCTTCGTGGATCTACCTGGGCCTGGGTGAGGGTGTAAGCTGCCTGGTGCCACTCAGCTGCCCTGGCTGTAACCAAAACCTGCTGGCCTTGAGGATGAGGTGAAGGAGTCAGGCCCTGTCAAAGTGGGCTGCTCGTCTATCACAAATAAACAAACAGAAGGAGAGATCGCTCTGCCCCCTTGTTTTTCTTGCCTCTTTCTGGTGCTTGATCTTACCCAGCGTGGTTAGAGGCAGGGCTGGGAGATGCAGCTGGTGTAGCAGGTTTGCGTGTTGGTGGGAGATAGCAGCGTTGCTGATGGAGCAGATGGGTTCTGAGGGCTGTGGTAGAGCAGTTCTCAGCGCAGGAAATGTGTCAGGGCTCCCGTTGTGAAAGTGACTCCACCCCGTGAAAGAATGGCTGGGGTGGAGCTGGGGTGTGGGCTGGGACCTGGGCCAGCTGCTCAGGAGGAGCTGCTGCTTTTCAGAAATCCTGGGCAGCTGAGGTGTGGTGAGCAGGGAATGGAGACCCTGGACACCCAGGAGTGTTTTCAGCATCTGCTGAAGCCAAAGCAGCTGCTCTCTGCCAGCGTCCCTGCCCTGTTCTGTGTGGGGTACAGATGAGACTGGTCAGAGGAAGGTTCGTGTTGATGTCTTGACTTTGCTACAGCGGCACATCTTCCTGGCTCCTCTCTGCCCTCCCTGCCTGCTCAGACAGTCTGGCTTCTCATCAGCACTGCTGGGCTGTAGTGCTGCCTTCCCCATTGCCTTGGGACAGGCCTTCCTGAGCAGAGAGAAGAGCTGACTCAAGCCACGGAAGAGGGGTGGGTGGCCAGCTGGGCTGCTTGTGACTGCAAGGAGTGTGTTAAACCTGCAGGACCCTGAGTTTCACTGTTTGGGTGGGAAGTGGGAGAGCATTAGGGGGATGTCCAGCCAAAGCTCTAGAGCAAGGCTTGTTGTGTGGGAAAGCTCTGGCCTTGTCTGAGCTGCTGTACATCTCAAGGCCATGCTCTGAAATGTAGGAAAAGGAGCTCTGAGTGGGGTGTGAGGTGTTGTGACACATAGGCCTAACTGTATGTGGGCATGACCCTGTTTTATAGGGCTCTGTACCCTGTATGTATGAAGCCTTAAAAGGAGAGCAGGCTGCTGCACCTTGTGGTGTCCTCCCTGTTGTTGCCACATTTCCAGGGGCAAGGATGGGCAGGTGGTTTTGTTCTGATCCCTCCTGGAAGAGTAGGTAACATCAGTGCTCAGAGGTCACTGCTTCGGGAGCTATAGGTGACAGTCCAGCTGCAATAGAGCTTTTTCCCATCTAGCTGTCTCCTCCCCTCTCAGCTGCCTCTTGGTAAAGACAGGACTGTCTTTGCTTTTGCCCAAAATAGCAACAATAATTTAAACTACTTCTGCTTGGCATTTTAAAGTGGGCTGTTCGCTACATGTGCTCTGCTCTCCCTTCCTCCAATTGTTCCTGTTAGCTGTGTTCTTTCCATGGGCTGGCCCAGGCACTTGGCAATTTATACTCCGTCCATGGCAGTTTGGGCTCCTGCTCTGAGCTGGATTCACACCTTATATGGCAGCAGCTCCTGGCTCTGTTACCCCTTACTCCAGGGCAGTGGGACCAGTGTAGGGGGCAAAGGAAGACACTGCACTACCCCCACCTTCCAGTAGAGTTCAAAGGGCTCTGAAGGTGTAACACACAGCTGCTGGGGGGGGGGGGGGGTGTGCACGCTAAGGAGAGAGGCAAGACAGGCTCTGTCTGAGAAAGATAAACTGTTTTTACATGGGAATGAAGAATCTACACCAGCTTTCAGTCATGTAAAGCCTTTCTTCCAGGATCAGGAGCCACTGGAGGCCTTAATCTGTTGTGGTGCCTGAGGGCAAGTCTGCCAACTCCCAGCATCGATTTGCTGGGTGTGGGGAAAGGCTCCTACAGCAGCAGCACAGTTCTGGGAAAGAGTCTGCCTTGCGTCTGAGTTTCCGCCCCCCTTCCCAGGGGTTTCAGATCCTACCTTAGGATTTGCTTCTGAAGGGAATAGAACTGCCTCTTTCTCCCTTGGATGCCCACTGCTCTTCCCCAGGTGGCCAAATGGGGACGCACCAACAGCTGGGAGGGTGCTGGACTGTTGTGCGTACCCCGCTATCAGCAGTGGGTGTGGGGCGCATGCTGGCTGAATCGGCACAAGCTGGTGCCAACACTGCCCACCGCGGAAGACTCCAGCCCTTCTAAAGCTCAGGAGTCAGCACAGGAGCCCGGTGCCAGGTTCAGCGTGGTACTGTGCTGAGGGGAAGGTGAATACAGTTAATAATCCACCCTCAGCTGATCACAGGCTGATGGGAGGCACAGGCCAAGGCACCAATCTGCTTGTGCAGCGTCTCCAGCAGCCCCTGGCGGTGCTGGTGCAGCTGCAGGACAGGCTCAGTGGGTCTGGTGCACCTCAGCTACCACAGCTCCAACATGCAGCACAGCATGCTCAGATAAAGGTTCAAATATCACACACTCTGTGACTTAAACCAGCATAACTGAGCATGGAAAAAAACCTGCATTTCTCAAAGTGCTGGAGAGGTCAAGTTCTACTGGCTGTCAGCAGAGCCCTGGTACCTGCTTGGCAGCAGGGGAGGACAGATGGGGCTGGTGGAAGAATACAGGACTAAGGGCCACACACAGCACTGATGGTAGTTTGGGAGGCTCCTGTGTGACACCCAAGCTGTCTGTGGCAACATAAACTAACCTTCTGTTTGGCATCAGGCTTCAACACCGTTGCCAGCCCTGCTGTGGCCTTTGGAGTGAGTGCAGCTGGGTGGTTCCTGCCTCTCCTTTTTTCCAATAGTATTTGGCTTCTAAATTCAGTACTGAAGTCAGAGCAAAAGTAGCTGTTCTACCCTGGGACCAGAGGAGGTGGCAGCATTGGCCATAGCACAGAGCCTGCATGGGGCAAAACAAACCCTACTGCTCTGTGCAGGTAATACTACAGCTCTGACTGCCAGAACAGACCCCTTCCCCCTGATCACCTGTGGTAGGTGCCTGTAGAGGCACGGCAAAACCCACTTTGCCAAGAGGCAGGACAGGGGAGAAGGTGCTTTCACTCAAACCTTGCCTCTTCTCACCCCTGCTGGCACCAAAGCAGGCAACAACTTAGCAGGGGCCACTGGGGCACAGGTTCACTCTGCTGTGGAAGTGAAAGGCACATCAAGGGTACTTCTTCCCACCCCCAGAGCAGGGCTGGAGCCCTAAGAAGGGTCAGATGAGAGAGCTGATCTGGAGTGGAGGGCAAGTAAGTTCTTCTGGCTCTAGCTTCCCTCAGTGGTAGAGCTGCTCCACTTGTGGTCAGCATGAAGATGTGGCAGGTGACACAGCCACCTTACCTGGGACAGATACAGAAGTGCAGCCACTGAATAGCATCCCCCTCCCCCCAGGACTTAAGGGCTGTGCTAGACTGAGGCTGCCTGTAACATGGCCCTGAAGAACAAGAGCTCCAGCAGTTGCCCAGATCCCAAATCTCAGGAAGGAGGAGGTTGGCTATGAGCCATAGCCTTTTCTGCCATCAGACTTCATAAAAAAGTCAAGATAAAGCAGTTTATTAATATTTAAAATACTGTACAGTGTGTAAACCAGACTCTGCCACTCCCCACAACAACCTTGTGCATTTATCTGATGCCCTGGTGAATTATGCTGCTTTTGACACTGTTGGCCTTCTCTTTCTCCTTTTTCTTTATGGGGTCCATCTCAAAGCAGCGCCAAAGCCGCAGCGTTTCATCAGCAGCTGCTGAGGCCACTATTGCACCATCAGGGCTCATAGTCATGTTCAGGACTCTTGCAGTGTGACCTGAGGAGGAGGAAGGGGGGGTCAGGAAGGGGCTGCTCCCTCTGGTTCTACCACCAGTCACATTTCCTCCCTTCTGCCCCCCAATTCCCACCGATTTACAGAACTGTCCCCACACTGTGCTGGGGCAGCAGGAATTCCCACCCTAAACGTGCATTTGGAGCAACAGCATTGATTCAACAGTCCCCAGGAGGGCCTCCCTTGAGCAGCACACAGCCCTGGACACCATCCTGCAGCAGTGATGCTCCAGGTTAGACCCCTGGGTGTGTGCTCAGCCCAAGGCTCACATCTTGCCTTCAGCTTCCAGCAGCCCCTCCCTTCCCCAGGCAGAGGGCCCAGCCTACCTTGCAGCTCTGTGACCTTGACCATTGTTGGGTACTTCCATATAACCAGCTGATTCTGTGCAAAGCCGTGGCCTGAAATGAGTTCCTTGTAGTTTGTCGACCACAAGACAGAGCAGACCTGGAAAGAGGCAAGAATACAGGTAAGAGAAGCTGCTTGTGCTGATGCTCAGCACCCAGAGATGAGCATGGTCCCCTACTTTCCCAAGCCTCTGGCCTGTATAGAGAGTTGCTGGCTCATGAAGCCATCCCACCAGAAGGTGTTTGTGTCCAAGGTGACAATCCACATCTCACCTGGGAATGGGCATCAACAGCATTGAGGCAGGTGCCAGAACACACATTCCAGATGCGGATATGCCTGTCGCTGGTCCCACCTCCAGTTGCCAGAACACTGGACTGCCATGGACACCATGCCACAGCCTGCGAGAAGAGGGTTAACCTTAAGACATGCAAGCAGCAGCCTGTACTCAGGCAGTGCTGCACATCTGCCTCTTGCACACAAACACATGCCCACAGCTGCCCCATGCTCACCTTGACAGCGCCCTGGTGCTGAGTGAAGGTCTGGACAGGAGTAAATCCTCCACTGCCCCCCTGGATGCTTGGCCAGACGTTCACTAGGTTGTCATTGCCACCACTAGCAAGGTAGCGGCCATCTGAAGACCACTTGAGGCCGCATACCTCCTGTGTGTGGCCAGTAAGTGTGGCTACGTGATGCTCAGCCACTCTGACATCATGGTGGTGGATGTGGCCGCTCCGTGCCCCGCTACAGAGAGGAGGATTGTGGGGTCAAGCTGCACAGATCTGCACGAAATAACAGCTCTACACAGCCCTTCATGCCCCACCAGCTGCTGCTTTACCTGGAGAGGATGTGACTGTTCCAGCTGAGGCAGCCCACACGGGAAGAGTGGCTGGTCATATTGCGGAGACGTTTCTGGTGTTGTATGTCCCATAACTAGAATCACAGAATTGGAGCATGGTTTGAGTTGGACGGGACCTTAAAAGCCCATCCAGTTCCAACCCCCAGCCATGGGCAGGGACACACCTCCCACCAGGCCAAGCTGCTCAAAGCCTCATCCAGCCTGGCCTTGAACCTCTCCAGGGATGGGGCATCCCCATAACTTCCCTGGGTGAACTAGGCCAGTGCCTCACTGCCCTGATTGTGAAGAATTTCTTCCTAGTGTCTGGTATAAATCTTCTCCCTTNGAACCTCACTGCGCAGGCACTCAGGCATTCAGCCTTGTCACTTTGGGAGCAGGGATCAATTTGTATCCCATGCCTACAGAACAGAGGAGAACTTAAGGTGTCAAGAACCCCAAAGCCAAACTTTGCTTCACTGCTGCAGCTGCTCACTGGCTGTCGACATTTCCAGCCCACATCAGTCAAGTCAGAGCACATTGAATCCTTGTGCCAACCAAGCCTTTGTCTCAAGGCCCCACAGACCCAACAACCCCTGAACATCTCTAGTTTTCCTCCTGCACTCACCTGGACCTCAGCATTACTTGTGCCAATGGCAAGGTAGTTTCCTTCTTTGATCCATGACACAGAGGAAACGTACTCAGTTGTGTGCTCCATCTCCATCAGCTTGATAATCTCCCCTGAGGTGTGGTTCCACAGATAGACAGAAGTGTCTAGAGCCACTGCCAGGAAGTTCTGAGTGCTCCAGTCAATGAGATTCAGATCTACAATTTGGAAAAGCAATGCCATGCAGGTCACACTCTGCTTCCCTGGAGAACCCTGCCCTTCACTCTTCCACCAGCACTGTGGTGTGCATGCACAAACACCCAGACACACAGGCAGGGAAGGGACAGCCTTCTGAGTGTCACCATGCCCAGCTAGGGGAGGTCAGGTAGTCCTGATCCAAGTCAAACTGCACAGCACTCAGGACCACCATCCCTTCAAGGCTATACAAGGACACTCCAGATGTTGTCCATGCCAGTCTGAGTGCATCAGATACACAACGCAGGCAGAGCTCCAGTGCCTTGGACCACACCATCCTAGGAACTGCGCTCTGCTGCAGAATGATCCCAGCACCCAGTACTCAACATTGCAGCCAACTTACAATAGTCATTGCGGATCTCCGGGGCATCCAGGATCCGGTCTGGCATTGAGGGAATGTATCTGGCATTCTTCTTGCTGGATGAAGGAGTCACCTTTTGGCTGTAGAGCACTTTCAGGTTGTTCTGGTAGCCTGTGTGCAGAGAAACACTTCCGTTAAGTTATTGTTTCCTCCCAGCTAAGCCCTGCTCACCCAAGAGTAAATCCCTTCCAGTGAAAATGGAGTCCTGAGAGCAGAGCAACTTGTAGAACAGCAGTGGCAGTGTGAGCTGCTGAACCATGAGCAGCTCCAGGTTTGGAATTCAAAAGAATAAGTTTAACTGAAAAACTTTTGGTTTTCTGCATCCCATTACATTTAGTGAAAGTTAAGGTACTAAGCAAACAGCAGGGAGTTTGAAGCTTTTGCAGACATCAGAAGTGTTTGCCACCAGGAAGCACCTGGTAGCTTTTGTAAATCAATTCACTGTAGCTGTGATACAGCCCCTCAGCCCCTAGAAACCTAAGGATTAGGGAGACTCCAGTGTGCACAGCAGCTCCAAAGAGCCAGTTGATCCTTCCTGTGTCTACATATAGAGCCTCTGTGTTGCTGTTCCCCTGCCCAGGTGTCTCCAACTGAGGCAACTCACCCAGACCCCCATGTCTCACCTTCTAGAGCATTCTGTGGTTTCCCACTGAGGCGGAGGATCTTTGCCTCTTCTATATCAAAGCCATTCAGATTCACTGCCCAGGCTTTCTGGCGCTCCTACAAAGACAACCAATCCTCAGCAAGATGCAAGCGAAAAACAAAGCCCATACTACACTTAAAACTGCAGCTGGCAGAGCACACACCTAGGCCCCTTCTCCTAGAATCAGTAGGTGCACAGCCATGGGGTGAGAGTCAGCTGCATCCAGCCAGCTCAAAGTGGTTTTTCCTCACACTGGCAAGCAGTCCTGCTCACACTCTCATACAGAAGAGTTGCCAGTGGAGAAAGCCACAGCCACAAGGAACCACATGCTTAATAAATAGATTTTGGAACACAGCATATGCATTCCAGAACAGCTCCCCATCTAAACATTGTCCTGGAATAGCTATAAGCACCAGTTTCACTGTGCACAGGCTCACAGCTTTGCCTCTCTGTAGCCTGCCCCATTCTAAAGCCTCATTAGCCCAAAGCTGTGTTTTGCTACCAGAAGTGGCAGAGACCTTCCCTGTGCCCAGGGAAATGCCTCTACAGAACAGCTACGCTCAGGCTCCTGTGTACCTATTCTATTTACAGGCCCTACAGCTTCTGTTTCATCCCAGACTCTTGAAGGCCAGAGCTGGAAGCAATGATGGTTGGAGGTGCCAGCCTCATTTACCCACTTGATAGAACTTAGTTTGCTTCTCTGTGAAAGGCCAGGAAGGATCAGGTGTTTGGCAGTGACCATTGCAGTCATTTTAACTCAGAAACACACTCACCTTCTTGGTAGGCGACTCCTCAGCAGGATCATTCTCTTTGGTCAAGAGAAAATTCGCCATCTCCATCCGCATGGTGTTGCGGTTGGGAATGTAGCGGTCGGGACCAGCATTTGTTGGGGTCTTCTGGGGTTTGCATCCAGATTTACCTGCATTCACATGCATAAACATTGTCTTACAGCTACTGGACAGCCTGTATTAAAGCTTTCAAAAAAAAAAAAAAAGACAGCAAAGCCAATGCTCTTCCACATCACATCTAGCAAACAAGCAGGACTCAAGGCTATCCAAATCACAGTTAACTTGTGTCCGTGTCCCTGTCCCCAGTCTAATGCCAACAGGCAACATCTTGGGTCTAGCACAGGAATTACAGCATCCACAGACAAAGGGATGATGCAAAACGACTGTAACTGCCTGTAAACCAGTCAGAAAACAGTCCCAGCAGAGAGCCGTGCCAGGAGGGCTCAGCAGCTCCTCCAGCTTCAGCTGCCGAGGAGAAGGTGGGTGATGTCCCAGGAGCCGGGCAGCGCAGCCCACCTCCTCCTGCCCCAGCAGGGCAGCCTGGCACAGGCCCCACAGCCCCCCGGTGATGCTCCCCGGTCCCCCCC
>WAAB01025303.1:0-11294 GCA_013389865.1 Piaya cayana
ATAATTTAACTTCCATTAAAAAATTTCATTAACCAGATCGTTATAAGAGTGACTTGGAAATACTTTTTAACTTATTTCCCCTCTCAAATAGGACTGAAAATCAACTAGAATAGCATATAGCTCTGCCTAGGCAGATGAGGAGGGGAGTTGCCTTTCATTTAAGATTGCAGCTGGAAGGCAAGGGGCTCTGCTTAGGAAGAGATGATGATCCAGCTGTGAGCTTAAGGGTTGGGATTAGTGGGCAGACCAACATCAGCGATGCTGTGGTAGGGTACTACCACATCCCAATCAGGAAGAGGTAGCAGATGAGTAGACATACTGGAAGAAGCCTCACATTCACAGATGTTATGACTAATGCGGGATTTTAACCACCTTGAGACAGGCTGAAGGGACACCACAGCAAGATATTGCCTGATTGTGGTGTTAGGAAAACAAAGCCCATCCACAGTTGAATGTGGTGAGGGGTGTGTAGGGCAACCAGAGAAGTTTTTACAGGTACATCAGCAGTGAGAGGAAGACCAAGGAAAATATGAGTCTGGTACTGAATGGGCCAGGAAACCTGGGACAAAGGACAGGGAAAACACCAGACTGCTTGATGTTTCTTTGCCTTGTTCATTATAGGTAAGACTGGTCTTCAGGAAACCCAGAACTCTCAGACCAGAGGGGAAGTCTGGAACAAAGAGGACTTGTCCTCAGTGGAGGAGGATCAAGCCAAGAGCCTGCTGTGCAGCACCAAGAAGTGCACTGTCAGTTTGTCAGTGGAAATGGTCCTTTCCTTCTGCTTGGCCCTAATGAAAGTTCATCTAGAGTACTGTGTTGGGTTCTGGGCTCCCCACTGTAAGAAAGATGCAGCCATTCTTGAATGAGTACAGTAAAATCCTACAACTGTGAGAATGTTGGCAATTGACCTAACACTTATAATTTGAGGAAAAAGAAGAGAAAAGGAGCAGTAACAAGAATCTAATGAAATTCCTTAATCTTACAAATTCCTGTTAAATAGATTTCATTTTCAAGTACTCTGCATACAAAATTACATAATGAGTCATTTTTGTGAAGAAACATTGGACTGGCATTCAATTCAGGAACAGTTCATAGTCAGGATTTATATTTGTAACTTGCACTGTGTGTATGGCGACCACGAAGTATTTACAGTTCCTTATAGGCAATGTTAGATCGTTAATATCTTTTACATTGTTATTTCATTTTACTGTAGGTATATGTCCTAAGTATGTGTTGATTCCTACTAACACAGACATGGCAATCTGTCTCCTTTCATCTTTGCATAGGCATCAAAGTAATTGTATTCTTTAAAGGCACAGGATGATGCTTTTGTAATGCACTGTAAGTAGTTTTAGCGACTACTGAAACAAGGATTCTGAAATGGAAGCAAGCCTTCTTTTTCTTGTTATTTTAATTTTCTCCAGGAAGGGATTGAAAGATATGAAAAATTAATTTGTGCAGCATGATAAAGCAATTCAAATGTAAGGATTCCAGTCAGGCCTTGCAGACCAGATGGCTTTTAATTTTCTGGCAATGATGTTAATTGGAAGTCAGGATGTAAAGTTCTTTTTTTAATCAACTTAAGGCTATTGAACTTTTTTTCTAATCATATAAACAGCTGCACACTGGAAGCATCTCAATATCAGTATTGCATTGTACAGTACATGTTAGTCAGGACAAGTAAAATTATCAACAGCAATATAAACAACAATAATCTTAAGTACAGTTGTAGACCATTGGAAACTACTTTAAAGACTCTAAAAACAAAAGTTTGGGGTTTTATTAACGTCTTACTTCTTCCCTCTCCATTTCTGCAATGGAATTTCTAGAAATCATGAAACAAATCTTGACATTTAGTCAGTAAAAACTATGATCCTGTTTCAGAATAAAAAACTTAAAAGCCTCAGTTTCCTATTATAAAAAAGTGGGTAAGAATCTTACAATTTCATCTTTTTTGTGCACTCTTAATGGAACACATATGTAATACGTTAACTGTATCAGCAAGTTAATGGTTTCAATATTTTCTTTTTCAAACTGAAATAAAAACAGAGGATCTATCTTCAGTAAAAATAATGTTATAATAGCAAATTATAAAACAATCATAGGTCAAAGAAAAACTGAGAGTGCTTTTCAAATGCTAGAAGTAGATTTTCATGTTTCCCATAACAGTTATCATTCTACAGGTGAAAGAAAGAAAGAAAGAAAGAAAGAAAGAAAGAAAGAAAGAAAGAAAGAAAGAAAGAAAGAAAGAAAGAGAGAGAGAGAGAGAGAGAGAGAGAAAGAAATTGAATAACTAATATCTAGCTTTGCTTTACCCTCCTTTTTTTCCCTAGAAAATCTGGAAAAAACAGAAAAAATATTCTAGGTTGTCTGTTTGGATTAACTTTTTAACAATCTTTGCACATTAATACTGTAATTAATATAATATAGGACAAATATTTATTGTGCTTGCAGAAATTATATGTATCATTAGATACTCATTTTGTACTCACTATTTTCCTCATGTTATTTTGACAGAGGCCTAGGATTTTTTTGTCTCCTGATTCGTTATTTTATATATTTGCTACAATGGTACAAATAAATTCTTGACCAGCCCTTAAATGAACACAAAATATACACAATAAGTAGAAGTGAATGTTTTCATGAGTATAAGCTAGTATATACAATATATCCTCAACCTAGAGCATTTTTAATGCACCTTATCTCATGGAAAACATGAAAATTATGCCAAAAGGAACATTCAAAATAAAAACCAAAAAAGCATCTATATTTTTCCTGTTAAAAATAGAAACAAAAAAAGTACAATTAAACACTACATCATCGTCTTTTATTTTTCCCTTGCTCCCTCTCTGTGTCTCCAGTTTACTTTCACAGTGAGCTTATCTACAATGCTACCAATAAATCATGGTGTTTAAAAACACAAAAAGCTCAAAGTAAGTATCATGCTGCCTATATATTCATGTGTGTCTCTGATTCTAGGCACTTCCTTTCTTTCACTCCTTCTTTACCCCACAATTTTAAAAATTCTTGACTAGTATCAACAAAATAGGGCTGAAATATAGGAACTTGAAATATAATTTTAAGACATTTTTGTGAAAATATATAAGTAGAGGTGAAACATTTGGCAAGTGTCCTAAGTGCAAAAAGAAAAAAAACATAAAGAAACCGTATTTTACAGGACATTAATGGGTCTATCAAATAAAATAAAATACAGAGATGCTAAATAAAGATCAAAAATCAAACCCATAGGTTCTTTAAAGCCATGTCAATCACAGAAGTGAAAGTGGAAATCCACATTTTACAAGTGCCATTTCAACAGAAGCCTCATGAAATTCAATAGATATGAATGAATTTTGGAATTAACTTCAAACGCATACCAGGCTGCAGAAAAACAGCCAGCACAACCATGCTCCTGTAACATGCATTAAATTATTTATTTTTTGATGCCTGATTCCTGATTCACAAAACCTCACATCTGAACTTCAGAGAGAACTGACACCTGACAGCAGCCAGCGGAATGTCCAGACAGGTGGTGAGTATGGTGGACATGCAAGCTGACAACTTGAATTCTTACTTAAGTGACATAGTGCATTGGGTATGCACAATAACCCTTCAGCTGTAAACACTTAGAATCCAATTTTCCCTCACATATTTCTTCCATGCACTTGTTAACAGCATGACCTTATCCTTGAACTTTACTTAAAGTCACACTTTTATTTAAATATTAGTTCTGCATAATAAAATTTCATGACATTGCTTTAGAATAAAATGTTTCAGTGATGTTTCTGTTTAATAACTTATTAGCACTAGAAGAGAATCACACTTCATTAGCCTAGAAGAAAACTTTCATAACTAAATAATGAATTGGTAGTTACCATTTCCTATATCTCGCCAAATATTCAGAGAGTTGAGGTCATTAGATTGAACAACAGTAGAGCTTTTAGTTAAGTTTCTGGTGAAGTCATTATCACAGCTGTCAAAGTTATTCAGAAGGGCTACACTGAAATCTGCTTGATAATCACGCACAAGGGTTTCAGCATAACAGACAAGAAGTAGAATCACATATTTCACATTAAAACAGGATTTCTCTAATTGTGTTCTATCACATCTTAACTGTTTTAATCATAATTTTTCTTTTACGCATTTACTGTATTTCTGACATATTGTCATAAGTTGCTTTTTCTTGGAAAATGAGATGGGATACTGAAGTTTTGTTCATAGCAGTATCTACAGTCAACAAGTTAGTATTATTTGGGAGGAGGTGCTTCAGTTACTGGCTCTCTCATCACTTCTTACTGTAATTACCTGCAATTCACTTCATACTGCCCTTATTCATAATCAGATTAAAAGAAAATTAACTTGAATACAGATATTTGTTAGCAATGCTACAGTCAGAGCTCATAAGGCAACTACCAATTAGATTACATCAAATTTCTTTCTTTTTTGCCAGCAAACATCAAGTTGTCTGTGGTGTGATGCTGAAAAACCCCGTTTTATGATTAGACTATTATCCTAGCCAAGGGAGAAGAGCAAAGACATTGACTGAACCTTGCAAACTCAGGTCTGTTACAATAATGGAATTATATTTTATAACATCTTCTATTTGCATGTGCAGATCTCTTTCATAGCTTAATAGCAGTTGTTAAAAATTGCAGTATGCTGTGATGACTTCTTTCCTATGTCAAGATTTTATTTACCATCATATTTTTCAAGCTGTACTCCCTACAGGCTCACCACGCAGATTAAATCCTTTCCCCCCCCCAAAAAAAAAGTAAATTAAATAATGACAATTTAAAATTATTTGGAATGCAATATAACTAATACATATTTTATGTAATCAGTATTTTCCTTAGTTACACTATAAGTGTGAGTACTTTTATTTTGTTGGATTTCCTCAAAGTGGACAGCTGAAGAAAAATGTATTAACCAATCCTCCTTTCACAATAGAGACATAGTGTGTGATATTCTTACCAGAGACACTGTAATCAATGTCTGCTTCTGCAGAAAAGTTTTCTATCACTTAAAGTAATGAGGGTAAGAAAAAAATAAAGAATCTTTCTAAACGTCAGTCATAAAAAGGCAGCCTTGCAAAGGCCTTCTCAGTAGCAAAAATAATCAACCAAAATATTTAAAATATGCTTGCAAAACACGAATTCATCTTCTGACTGTTGCCTATCTGAAGAACACTCACAAATGGTTTCAAAATTGTATAATTCACGTACTATTAAAATGTCTGGACTTGTAATATAATATTAAAATGGAAAGTGAAAAGAATTCAAAACTTCCTAGGATTTTTTATAGATGTCTTTTTATGGCTTTTATTCTTGAATTTTCACATAAAGGGAGAAAAAGAATGGTCAGCAGTCCACTAATGCTTATTTGGTTCTCAGTATCAGTAAAGTAAGTAGTGACATACTCACTCTCTATGGATGCTGCATAAGCAAGCAAAAGGACCAGCAATAGTAAAATTTCTGAACACCTCAGGTAGTTTATTTTTCTCTGCTGTACTACAGAAATTTCCACTTGTCTTGCATGATGTTCTGTTGCACTAAGAATGTTCCATTATTCTTTTGGTTATCATTCTTCCATTGTCTGGGTTTACCAGCTACTATTCATGGCTTTTCTTCTATTGGCTGAAAAGCTTTCCCATAGAGATAGAGCTGCTAGCAATATCTCCTGCTGATCCACATCCTCCACAGCTCTCAATCCCGTATTTCTTCTAGTCTTCCTTTTTTTCTTTTAGTTTAGTCTTTAAAAAAACCCACCTTATTAAATCTTATTAAATCATTCACTCATCTTCCATTCTATTTACCCCAATAAATAGTATGATAAATAGTATGACAGCTGATTACCCAAGCCAAAGTAAACTTTTCAGGCACAAGGCACATATCTTGCTTCCCCTGCTCCTAAGAACAGAGTTTTCTTATGCAAACTGTGGTGCTCATACAGTGGTGCCAGTTTTGATATAATTTGATTCTCCTCTGTGGAAAGCTCCATGTTGAACTGTACGACGACACAAGTCCTTTAGCAGGATATTAGTAACCATAAGCCTTTCCATAAAAGATTCTCCTCAAAAGTGATCATAGAGGATCTGTATTAGAAGAGCCAGGGAACAAAAAGAACTCACAGTCTCATTTCAAGGTGTCAGAGGATATTATGAAAGTAAAGTCTGCTATGTCAAACTACTGTTTTAATGATATTGTAAATATGCAAGACAGACATATTTAGCAGTCACATACAGAAATACAATCTCTCCACCCATGACTATTAGCACCATTTCAGGAAAACAAATAATTTTACTCCTATAAGTAGACAGAATTCTTAAAGGTAAACAGGAACCGCTAGTGACTCATAAGCCTCTGGACAAGATTCCTCTTGAAGTATTGTAGAGCTTATTTCAGCTTCACCTGCATTTTAACTTCAGTATCCTACTTCTATTCCATTAGCAATAACAAATGTAGTAATTTTTCATTTATACAATTCTATGATAACTAATCCTGGGAAAGACACAACAGACATGCTTACAATATTCTGTATACATTTTCTGAAGTTTACTCTATTGTATACAGCATGCATTCCTCTAACTAGGAGATCTAAATAATATTTAAAAGGTCATATATATACACACTTCTGACAAAAATAAATGCAATAACAACAAAAATTACTTTAAAAAATCAACTAAGGATTAGAAGCAAAATTCCATTATTGTGGAGTTTATTGTCTTTCATTTATGTTTTGCCTTTTTAAGGATACTTGTGCTGCTATTCAAGGTAACTGATGCCATTCGGCACTTGGTATCTATTATTGTTATACTTCCCTCAAATACAGATTATTTTGGTTTGCAAGGAAACATAAAGAAAACACAAGACAAAAATAAAAAAAAAAACAAGTTAGTTTTCCCATTTTCACTCATGCTTTAGGGAAAAGTAACATATTAGGTAAAAGTAACATCTGCACTGCTGGAGAGACTTGTATAAAGCTTATTACTCTTTATACAGATTCAGAGTCATTACATGCAAGGAAGGCAAATTGATCTATGTAGAGTAACACATTTCAAATATGACCTGGATTCTGATTTCAAGATGTCTACCAAATCTCCAACCAATTCCTTGTCAGTCAGTTTCTTTCTTTGTAAACTACAAGTAATATGGGCTTTCCAACACAGTTTTGAGTTCTGTTGCACAGAAATTGTGCACGAGACACTAATCCACAACAATCAGTTCAGCTTAGTTTACAAGTCTATGCTTGTCAGAAGGCATAGACTTTTCCACTGCAACTCTGTCTTGCCTTGATTGGATACACTCTAGTGAATTGGAGATGTTATCTGTCAGTCAAGAATATCAGGCATTAGTAGACATAACCTAACAGTCTTCAGTCTTCAGCCACATAGGATATAACATAAAAAATAAATAAATAGATGAAATGATCTGTGAAAACATTAGAGATTACCTTTTATTTAGTGATAAGGAAAAAAGAGAGTTTATTCCCTCATCTCCTTGCTCTGTCCCAGGTATTAAAGGCTATATTGAACTGCCTTCCAGCACCAGGCAGAGAAACATCCTTCAGTCTTTGCCAACATGAAAACACCATTCCAGAACAAGTCTTACCATTTTGGACTACCACTGAACAATTTAAAATAATCCTGAAATATTTTCAAAATATTGGCTTAGAAATAGTTTGTAAACTAAAAACTGTTGAAATACAACTCTATTTAAGGAAAGATTCTTCCATAAATTGTTTAATTTCGTAAGAATGCAGATTTATTTTATTCTTTCAAATGACATATATTGACAATCATTCCTTATCTTGTCTTATTCCTTATCTTGTCTTATTCCTTATCTTGTCCTCGAGAGTTCATTATACATGAGTAAGGTAAGAACAAATCTTGCTCTCCACAGACCTCACAATCCATTATATGCTGTATTGTTTTTCTGCCTTCTTGTCATTTCTGGCAAAAGTACCTAAGATAAAAACTGTCATCTTCCAAGTTTGATCTGGCCCTGTTTGTTAGTTATGCAACAGCTGGGGACCAGGGCTGGCCCACAGGTGGTACCTCTAGTAAGAATTGTCTGCATCATAAGAACACACCCTGGGACATTTCTATGCCTGCAGCCTGCTTGTCTGTGTGTGCCTTCTTATTCTCTGCTGTGCCACGGGCAATGAATCAACCTGTATCTTACCCTCTAATATGCCGCTAACAGACCAGAGGTTTTGTAAAATAGATGTTGGATGAGTCATTCTATTCTAGCATGGAGTTGGTTTTCTTTTGCTTTGTTATAGAGAACATAATGGTAACTTTCCTAAAACTGTAATATGCTTTCATTATAAACATTCCCATGCAAACCACAGCCAGCCTGTTTTCTGGGTAGTAAGACCCACCTGCACTGTCCCACTGCTCAGCACAGAAGCAGTGTGGTCTGAACCAGCAGTTGAGATACCATGGTTTCTGCAGTCACCCTGCACTGCTTGTTCCCTCTTCCAGGGACACTTCACCTGCTGATGGCTCTCCCACATGGCAGCTAGCAATACCTGTCTACCACTTATGGTGGTTGTGAGGAATCATCGCATGCCCTAAAACACAAGATACTCAAGTACAGCTTCCAAAATTAAATTCTGCATGGTGACTTCAGATCAGCTGATGAGGACTATGGGATGAGGCAGATATATACACATTAGCCTCCTACTCATGATGGCAGAAGCACTGTTTTACTAAACAACTGAATAGTAACATAAGAATTATGATATTACAACACCAAAAAAAATTAAAGATCCATGAAAAAAAAATGCTTGCAAGTAATTAAAAAATAAAAATATTTAAAGATATAAACAGTTTGGTACTAATTTCAAGAACTCGGCACATGGCAAGAACAGTTTCAAGTGATGCTCTAACGTTGTAGCCAGGAACCCTTTAGCAAGTCACAGAAGTACAATGAGCAAATGAAGATATGAATCCCTAGGGGGAAACAGAAAAAGTTGGAAAGCATCTCTGCAAGTTTATTTATTGTGAGATCCTTTCCCAGCAGGGCTGGCTCTGAAGTTAGGCCTGGTTATTCAGGTGCAATTGTGGCATACACTGTTTTTAGAGCTCCCTGGATCCTTCATGCACAGCACTTTCCAGGGCTAGATTACCCTCACAGGAAGAATTTCTCACTTTTGCACAATGAGTTATTCCTTTGTGCAATTTATGACTGCAGCCTGTTGACCTACTGCACAGTTCTGAGAAGAATCTCTCTCTTCTCTACAACAACTTTTATGTTGTGGAAGACTGAAACTAGTTACTCCCATGCCTGAGATTGCTCTTCTCCAGGCTAGACTTGCCCATCAACCTCAGCCTCCCCTTTGGATGTCACTTGCTCTAGCCCTTCACCACACTGGTAGTCCTTCCATTGCTAGACTCTCCCCAGTTTTCCCTCATTCCTCTTGTACTAGTAGGCTCAAAGCTAGATCCAGAGTATTTCAGAAATTCAAATAGAAGTTGAACGTAATTTCATATTCTCACCATACATCTATTCTAATGTCATAACAAAACACATTGCCACAATGTTAACATAGCTTTTAAAGATGAAGTCTGACAGCAGATTATCAAAGAGTGTACCAGCAGCTCAAAACACTGAAGAACTGTGATCTCAGTAATAGATACCGGAAACCAGAATTACTTACCCTAGCATACTGGATTGCCTTGAACCTAAACTCAAGTTATGTTATGCTGTGCAGTAACTTTTTGAAATGCAGTGGTCTCCCAATGATGCTATGAACTTAGCACTATGTATTTCTTGTTGCCTGGGCTTGAAGAAGCAAGTTCCCACTGCCCTATCTAGATAAAAACTCATAGATGTGATAGGAATATGGAAAGCAGAAATAGATAGTGATTAGAAGAAGAATGATTAGCATATGAAGTCTGAGGCAAAAGCCACTGTGCAAGGAGACAATACTGGACATTTGTTTGAAAAAGAAATTCTCAAGAGCTCTATACCATCTCACTTTCAAAATTATGTTCAGGTCCTATTAAAACTAAGATTTTTTAGAAATAAAACCTCACACATTCATCAACTGAAGTCCATAAATTGCGGAACTTTCATTTCTTAGCATTTTTGTTTAGCTTTACATTTCCTGATGTATCACCTCAACAATGACAGGGTAAAATGCCACTTGTGGGAAAGGGCCATCAAACTTTGGAAACTAAACATAAAAACTACAGTTCTTGTACATGTTTATATGTGTACCCTTTCCTCTTCTTATTGCTCATTCTCATTCATTATGTTATGTTAAATTTACTTTATAAACTCTGTAAGACTGTGACAGTCTATTTACAGTCATTCCACTACTTAACCAGTACATATTTCACATTAAGTAGAAAGTAAATGAATAGTAGTTGATTTTATTATAAAGCTTTTGCATGCTGAACCTGGGCATTTTTGTTTTTAAAGAAG
Organism: Piaya cayana; assembly: GCA_013389865.1. Taxonomy (NCBI): domain Eukaryota; kingdom Metazoa; phylum Chordata; class Aves; order Cuculiformes; family Coccyzidae; genus Piaya; species Piaya cayana. The sequence continues at coordinate 10,431 of WAAB01025303.1, forward strand.
TCTGGTTTAACAATCCCACTAAGTACTAATAATGGCATTGAGGAAAATCAACAGTGGTTGGAATTACAGAAACCGGCTGATCCACCAACTTCTTCTATGTGTGCGTAATATCACTAAATAAGTATAATTATGCAGACCTTTAATTAGATCTGGAATTACTGCCTATGACAGAAAAGGGACAGATTCTGAGTCATAACAAAGATGATTCTAAAGTTGTAGGAAACTGTATTGACATAAAACTAGGGAGTACAGAATAAGTTTCATTTAGTTTAGAAAAGAATATGATAAAGGATCAGAATAAACTACTCAATATTCAGGATCAAACATATTCTTCCATATCAAGAATGCTTCACAGTAGTATACATGCTATGCAATTCTGCTTTTAATTTTAAGGTGAATAACTGGTGAATGCTATCACAGATCCTTCTCACTAGAATGTGCAACAAATAGTAAAGCAGGACTAAATAGTTGTATTTTGTTTTGAATTTGAACACAATGCTTGAAGAATCAGATAGGGAAACTATGTATAGCACTGTTACGCTTTGATTTATCCCGCATTTTTTCCAATTTTCAGCCTTTTTGCTGAAATTGAGCACAGCCCTGAAATAGCTGTTGCAACCAGAACAACAGCATTACAGTGAAACACAGTGCAGTGACCCAATGAATATTAACTGCTCCTGTTAAGCAGGAAACATGTAGTTAGAACAGCAAAAGCTATACAGCACTTCGTGTTGTTTCTAGCAAAAGCAGGAGGAAAAACAACATATCTTGGCACAGCACTATTTTAATGACAGCTTGAAGGGGAAAAAAATAACAGAAGAAAACAAAACAAAACATTGAGGTAAAGAAACAAAAAAAAAAAAA
>WAAB01025303.1:11300-47399 GCA_013389865.1 Piaya cayana
TGAAAGCATTAAAATGGAATGTTTGTGTTTTTATGTTTGGGTCTTGGTTCTGACTAGGAAAGGGTAATTCCCTGGTTTTGGTGTGGAATAAATTTAACTGCAGAAAGATGGGAACAGGCAAAACTGGGGCAGCTGACCAAATCAGCCAGTGAGATATTCCATGCCATCAACATCATGTCCAACGTACATAAGGGACAGTCAGTGGGGTGGTGGGGCTTGGCATGGTGTGGCTGGGCTGAGTTCTGGGTTTTGCAGCACATCTGGAATGAGAGCAGTTGAGTGTCAGTATTCAGTCAGTGAGTGACTTTTTTTGTATATCTCTTCACTGTTGTTTTATTTTGTCTTCCTTTGCTACTCTGTCAAACTGTATTATACCAACCCATGAATTATACTTTTTTTTCCTTAATTCCCCACCTCGACCCAAGAGATGAGAGCAGGGGAGGAGGTTTGAGTGAGTGGCTGCTGTGGCTTTTTTGGTGCTTAATCCAAGCTGTAACCTAGTGGCCACGTGGTTCTTTGTTAACAGATTGGGGCCAAACATTAACAGTCTGTTTAGAGAGAAAGATCTTTGGAATCATTGACTTGGTTTGGTTTGGAAGGGACCTTAAAGATCACGTAGTTCCAGCTCCCTCTGCCATGGACATGGACACCTCCTACTATATCAGATTACTCAAAGCCTCGTCAAACCTGGCCTTGAATATTTCCACATAGGGGGCATTCACAACTTCTCTGGGCAACCTGTCCCAATGCCTCACTACGCTCACAGTGAAGAATCTCCTCCTAATATCTAATCTAAATGTACCCTCTTTCAGCTTAAAACCATTACCCCTCATCATATCACTATACTCTCTGATAATGAGCCCCTCCCCAGCTTTCCTATGGTCCCCTTGAAGTAGTGGAAGGCTGCTATAAATTCTCCCTGGAATCTTTGCTCTAGGCTGAACAAGCTCAATTCTCTCAGTCTTTCCTGTTATAGGAGGTGCTCCAGCCCTCTGATAATCTTCATGGCCTTCCTCTGGGCCCACTGTACATGTCTTGTACTGAGAACTCCAGAACTGGATGCAGTACCTCAGGTTAGGTCTCAAGAGAGTGGAGACAGAGAATCACCTCCTATGTGCACAATTCTAAATTAAATTTAGCACAACTCTCTACAGATGCATTCCATTCTCTAATTCTGTAGAGTAGCATTATTTTAGGAGTTACCACTCCTAAAATAATCAAAGGTGTTTATTCCTACAAGCAGGTGACTGGAATTCAGTCCTGCATTATTCTCTGTATAGTCAAATTTCAGAGCTACACTTGCAATACGAAATTAAGAATCAGAAATTTATGTTAAAAGGACAGGTAAATAAACTGTAAATGCAGATTGTGTTGTTATTAATACTTTCACATACTGTTATTTTTTCATGACTATTCAGAAAAATAATTCTTGGTGAAAAGTTTCTAATCCAATACGATTAACGGAAGAATAATAAAAACAAACCAACCACAAATCAGAAGCCAGTAACATTAAGGAAAAGGTTACAGCTGAGATCAGAGTGAGGTTGAATACAAGGACCTTAAAGACATGCTTTCAAGTATTTCTCCCCAGAATACATAGAGCTATGTATTGAAATTGCCAGGGAAAAGTGTCTGAAAAAATTTAAATATGAATTGAAGCTTTGATTTTAAAATAAATAGGAATGGAATGAAAGGGATGATCCTTCAATGCACTATTACCATACTAACATGTACAGGTTTTATTCCTGATCTATTACTAACACTGCGCAAAGAATTTCTTTATTTGACTTCTTACACTACAGCCCCACACTTTAAACACATCTCTCTGCTCTGAGCATAAAGATCCCTTCTGCATCTCTGAACTCTTTGTCAACTGTGGACTCCACTTTTAAATATCCATCTCTTTTTAATCCAAGCTTTTTTTGCCAGATGACAAGAAATACAAGTAAATCAATGGAAAATGTAACATAAGTTAGTCAAAGGTGAAAAATCATGTGAAATCAGTCTATAGATACAATATGAAGTGAAATTAATACTAAAAAATGGATAACCTAAGAAATTTGTTCTTGATAACAGCTACTTAAGTTTTTCTAAGGGGGTCACACAGTTCTAATTCAGCTAATAACTGGCTTAGACTTGGAGAGGGTTTCCAGCCAAGGCTTTTGAGAAATGTATGAAGATCCTGAAATATAAAAAGGACTTTGCATAAATAATTAATTAAAAGAAATAAAACAGAAGACAGGAGTAAATGGTCAGGCTTTGCCTTGAAATAAGATTATTATTGGAGTTTCATGAGAATGTGTACGGAAGTCTTTGCTAGCCAGTGAAGTCCTAAACTATCTGTAAAAAGAAGACTGAGCAATGAGATGATGAAGTTCAATGATGATACGAGGTTACAGCAGTAAAAGTAAGGGCTAACTGTGAAGAACAGACCACAAGAACAGGACTGAGTGGCTAGACAATAAAATGGCAGCTGAAATTTGATACAACAAAATGTAAAGTAATTTACACAAACCCAACATTTCTTACTCTACATATAAATGTAGACTCTGGACTTATTACCACTCAAGGGAATGTGGACTACAGACTCCATGAAAACATAACCTCTCTGCTAATGATTTTAAAAAAAAAGGCAAATATTTGACATTACTAGGAAAGGAATAGGCAGTGAAACAGAGCACATCATCATATCATTGTACATGATGTCTACCTCTGATAAGCCTACTTATGCTGGCTACAGACCCAAAGCATCAGCTCAGCAGGCAACTGAAGATTTGCCAGAAACACCATCAGGCTCATGAGGCATTACAAATAATGGTTCTGATGGGCAAGAAACCTCTTTCATGAGTGCTAGCCCTCATGCTGTTAAGAAAGCTGAATTTACTCTTGAACACTAGGGATTAACGTTACTTGCTACATTCAGACAAAGTGCTGCTAAAATCTCCTCCAGTACACTTTATGAGTATCTGCAGCAGTATATCACTCATTTGGTACTAAACTTCTGAGTATATTTTGCTGATGATTAAAAATTCTTCCAAATATCCTGTCTCATGCTTTGCATCAGCCGACTTCAGAGTCTAAATCCATGTAATATAAGCCATTTAAACTTGGAAAGGGGAAAGGAATAAAGATAAAACCCCCAAACAAACAAAACTAGAACAGAACTCAAAACAAGAAGACCACAGTTCTGCATCACAGAGAAATGCTGTTGCTATCAAGAAATAGACCTTGAAATCAAAAGCTGCAAGCTAAAATATTTTAACATAAAAAATGCCATTAATGTTGTTATTTTATTTTAGATAACAAATTCTGAAGACCTTTTCAAGTGTGAAAAATGAAGCAAGAAATTAAAACAGAGATAAGGGAAGACAAATCCAGATGAACACTTGTAGGATGAACACTTGTAGCTAGGGAGAAAACACTGGTTTTTTAAGTCTATGAATGATATGTAGTTCCCACAATGGTTATATTTACTGAGCTTTATCAGCTGAAAGCAAATCTAAAAGATGATCACCCAAGTTTTAGTTCAAAGATGGGAACATTTTGAGCCTGAATGGAAAAGTTAGTATTAAAGACATAGAAGAAAGAAACAAAATCACTCAGGCCAGAGCGCAAAACTGTTAAGTATCTGTACAACTGGGAGGTTTTTTCATTTGGTCTGGCTGGGATTCGGAGGTGCAGGGGGATGTAGTAGGGGTTTAGTTTTTATTTTCAGCATGAGTCATGAAAATGTTGAATGACTCAGTAGACAGAAGCATGAGAAATTTGCCAGAGGTAAAAAACAAAATAGAAAGCAAACCTCTTTCCTTAAACAGGAAGATTTTATTACATTGCCGTGTTTTGACTTGATTGAAAGGTATGTCAAAAATGTCTCTTTTGAAATAGGGAAAAGCCATATATTCTAATTGTATCACATATGTTGTTCAAATTACCTTTGACTACTACTGCCAATGCAGTCTAAGAGCTCCATAAAATCTTCCATTGCATCAGTCATTGAATCATTTCAGACCAAAAAGCTACAGAAAGGAGTTGCCACATAAAACAAAACACAAATCCCAGCAGAGGAAGCAAATCACACATTAAGAGTCAAATCCAGATTTCCAAAGTTGAATCACCAAATTTCATTACAAGCAGAATGGAATAAATATTGAATAAAAAGCAAAGCATGTACATGTATTTACTCCCCTCACAAGCTGTATTCTTCCTCCAAATTTATCAGATTATGATGATTTTTTTCACAAGGAGGATACCATCTCACTTTTTTTTCCTAGTTCCAAAAGGTTTATAGATTTAGAATTGCTGCACAGAATACTAAACTTAATATATTTGAACAATACAGTTTTTTCACAGCATTTAAAATATGACCAGGTAGACTTTGCTAGAAAATTAAGTGTTCAAGTGGGCAAAAAATAATCTGATATTACTTTAAAATACTTTATTTTCCCCTTCTGAGTATCTTCACAACCACTTCAAAATAAAGGCAAAAGTGGAAAGAATCTGTGTCAGCAAGTTGACAGGAAAGAACAACTGAATTTTCTAGCACAGATGTGAGGAGCAAACCATGGATATTTTTTGTCTGAATGTAGAAATGTGACTTACATAAGGACCCGATTCAGCAGAGTAAAGGGGTCACTCCCATCTTAGATACTCTGAAATGCCCTGGAGATTCCCCAGTCATTGGTGAACACAAGCTCCTAACCTGGACATCTGAACAGAGTAATTCTGGTATGATTATCAATGACCCCCTTTGCATCCCAAAAGCAACAATATCCCCAGCAACTCTGCTTTGACATTTAAAACTTCTGCCTTCACTACTTCTTTATCTGTTCCTGGGAACCACAAACAAAATTCCATCATTTAGATAAATCACTTCAACAGAAATAGCAGCTAGCTTGTCAGGTTGTCAAATGTAGCTATATTAAGAAGCCTGTGAACATATCCAATACATCTGGAAGGCCTAACTGTGAATCCAGTAACAAAATCACAAAGTAGAAAAGGCTCCTTAAATCCTCCTGCAAAGGGTTCTATTAATCCTGCTCCATGATCAACTTAAGTCCTCTACTACCACTACTCCTCTCACAAAGTAATGAAAATCAGTTCTTCCAACTCACCTAGCTGGAAGTCTGCTCTGAAATTTCATTTCTGTGGTGGTCATATTCAGCCTAAATTTATTCCTGTCTGTTAAGTTATTTCAGTTTTATATAGGTACTTCCTTGAGTTTAAGCAAGATCTTAAAAATTCACGGTCCCCAGATTTTATTTCTCCATTACTATCACTTTTCATTTCCTCTTTAAGAGGATTCTGGAGCATGACATCATATTATTCTTTCATATCATACCTCTACCACTATGGATAAAGTTTTCTCAAACTTGAGACATGAGAAACACGTGCAATATTCCAGGTGGATGTTTTTCCACTATAAAAGACAACAGTAGTCATTTCAATAGTGGATAAAGTTTGTCTTCCATTTACCAGTGATGCCTCAGAGCTAGGAAAAAGTCAGGTCAACCAAACCACAAAGGAAATCTGTGTGTAACTTCCCACCATCCTCACAGATATTACTCCAACAGAATCTGCTGCTTGTCCTTTAGATATTTTTTTTCCAACCTAGAATCCTTAAATTGATCACTGCCTTCTCTACATTAACTAATGAATGCATGTGGGATGCTGTATTAAATGTTTCAGTAAACTCTACTGCATTACCTTATCTAGAAAGTGAATTAAGGAAGAAAGAGAACAGCTGTCAGAACAGTCTGTTGCAAAGCAGTGAAGTATTTTAATATTACTTTCTTTTTAACTCCATTTTTTTTCTTTTAAAACTGTTCAGTGATCTATCAGACACCATACTGCCCTCATCTTAAATGACAAAAAGCCAGTAATAACCTTGTCCAAGACCAGCATTAATACTTAAGGGGCTAACTTCCAGACACAACAAGCAAAATTATCTTTTTTTTTTTTTTAAGAACAAAAAACATGCATTGGACAGGTATATTTGGAAGACATGACAAAGAAGCATATTATGATACGAAAGTAGGGGTATGATTCTACCATTTCACACACCTTAATATTTCTTAATTTATTTTGTAGGAATTCTATTCTAAGGGATTATTCCCAGTCATTATTTAAAATCCAGTTTTAAGGGGGGGTTATTTCTGCTAAACAGTATTCCTCATAACAACATTTCCTCATTCAGATAAAATCTAAAGCTTTTCTTGCCATAAAAGCACTATTAGAAGCACATCTTTCTGATTCAGACATAATGTGACCTGTGAACAAATTTTAAATTCAATTTTACTTAAAAAACATGTATAATGGTTTTTCTCTTTCATATGGATGTAAGTACATCATAGCACTCTTTGTATGCTATTACCATCTACCTTCCCTATTTCGGGATGTTTGAGTATATGGTTAAGTTGAAAAAATCCTAGGTTTATCTCAAACCCAGGTATTTGTCATAACAGCTCCTCAGGAATTCAGTTCACTTCAAATTAGAAATATATGCATTCCACGGGAAGTCATTTTAGATATTGCTTTGTAGGAAGTTTTATGTTATCTGCATATTTTGACAATTGCACATCTCTTCAACAGCCAATTTCTACTCTAATATGAATAAATGGTGTTTGAAATACAATTTGATTTCAAGTTGCAGTGTACTGTTGCCAATAAAAATATGCAGAGCAAATATATTACACATATGTATTTTCCATTTTTGTCACCCACCGGTGTTCCTAATCTCTTATAAGTTCTTGACTGTACCTCAAGAAGGCAGTCCAAGAGAACAGATCACATTATCTCACAAATTTCAAGTAGTGAGGTTATGCTGTCTCATAATAGTCTTTGTATAATGTAAGTATTACAGTGACAGTATAAAATCAACTGCAGTGCATGTAGTCCATGCAGCATGCTAAAATCCATGCTACTTGATGAGTGATTTAGCTTAAGTGAATAAATTGTCAGAATCAAACTACAAATTAAACTTGGCTCTTTAGTAACCTTTTGCAAACCACATGTTGTTCAAGAGTTACAGACTCCCTTTCTGACACAAGCAATAACATCCTTATGCTTTTCAATCCAGCAGTGAAAGGGGAGACAATGGTAGTCCCATTTATTTAGCCTAGTGTAGGATTTATAAAAATCTAATCATTGCTGCAATTTCCTCATAGACAGCTGTAACTGTACCATTCAATGGATTAACGTTATTTTCCGTTATTTTAAAGACTTCCACAAACACAGCTACACACCATTTTTCAATATGTCTTCTTACCTAAAAGTAATTTACTATTCCCAGATTATTTTCCAGTTATTTTATAAATCTGAATTTTAATGAATATAAGAATGAAGAAAGCTGAAATGTGTTCTTCACCATATGTCACAGTGAAAATGGGAATGCTTTCCTCTGCTTGCAGAGTTCACATTAATTAAATAATGAAACAAAGAAAAAGAAAACACAACTAAATGTCAATAGATATCATTTGCATGACAGTGGAAGTGCCCTCCTGTGCCAACAGAAGGCCTCAATTATTTTCAGACTGCATTACCTGTCACCCTTAATAAAAGCTGGTCAAGCAGGGAGAGTTGCGTCATGTGCTGAATTTGGCAATGACATATCAGCAATTTATCCTAAGATCTGCAAAACACAAAGAAGGCCTGCTCCAAACCCAAATTTCTAAATAAACTCCACAATAGATGCCTTTCTGCAAATAATCAAAAACTTAAAAATTAAACACTTGCTTTGTGGAGGACAGAATTGAGGTCATAGGGTTGCCACTATCTTCTTAGATTCTTCTTCAGTTTAAAAATAGAAAATGAATGAGACTTGACTTCTGGGATCACAAATGCCCATTTTGTATATGTTTAAATTCAGTATCACTTTGCTTCAAAGCAGCAAACAGAATTTACTCTCAGTATCTTCAACAAAACACCCATAAAGCATTTCCTTTAAAAACCACCACCAACAACAAAAGATTGATTTAGTTCTCCCTTAAAATAATCTCTATAAAAATTATATTGTTATGCCAAAAGATAACTGTCTTCATCTAAATTGCGGAAGCACTTCAAATACTAAACATTCCCCTTACTGCTTTCTATACTTGATTATGCCATAAATCTTATAGGTCATACACAAATCTCAGAATATGGAAATATTTTATTTAATAAATATAAGCTTCCATGGCTGATACTGTGCAGTTACAACAGTATGAAAAAAATATTGTCAATGTGGGCAGATGTACAGAGGTGCCTGCTGTTGAACTTCAAAAGAATGCACACTCTGTCTGCTTATAAATTTTTCTGCAGCTCTTAAAACACAAATATAGTGTTTGAGCTCTGTGTCTCCAGGAGCAACAAATGAGCACAGAGAACAGATTTCTGGCACTACACAGGAGGCTGTATAGACATAACAAGTGGCTACAACTCAACACATGGGCAGGAACATCTAATCATTCTGTGCTCACGTAAGAATCGGGCAATTGTCTGTTAACAGGCTATTCCTCACAGCCAATAAATAAAAGTGTTTACAAATATAATCCATTTTACACCCCTTGAACTAATATCATGCAATAATATGATAAATTTATATTCCTAGGTATTTATTATTTTAAACAACATTTTTTTAAAAAATCCATGTACTTTGGAGAGAGGAAGGGAGGAAATGGATTGTTAGCCTTTTGGATACGAATGAAAATGTGCAAGATCTGGGCACAAATTTGTACTGTGATATTGCCAAGCTCTACATAAATTGCTTATTTTTGTTCACACAGGCATCCCAAATACTGAGAAAATGTTCATCTACTGTGAAACTGACACTGTACAAACTTAGTCCCATAACTAAAAATACTGACCTTTTCCAAAATTCAAGACTTCTTTAGCAATAGTATGCAAGCTTCCAGAAACTAAACTGTTAGAAACCTTATTTATTCTTTTATGCAGAGTTAAAAATGGAGAGGCAACATTCACAACAAACAATGCAGCAAGAGGAAAAATTCACATTTTTTAGTCAAGCAGCAGAAAATCAATGAACAGCCTCAACTCCAGATGTTCTGGGATTATAAATGATTTTTAAAAATTATTCTTTAGTTTGTTGTTTGCATGTTATCAGCTTTTTCTTGTTTGTTTTATATATATGTTACAAGAAGTTCCAACTTCAAAAACATTTTCTCCCACTCTTATATTTACGAAATGCTGTATTAAGCTATGTATCTTACTTTTACTGGCCCTGCTGAAGACTGCTTCTGAGATTCTGTTCTGATAACTGAAAGACTTGCACTTCTTAGCACTTCATGAGTGAGAAAAAATATTAGAAATACAGTCTGTTGTTCACTAATCCCATCAATAAATTGAAGTCTTTCCTACATAATCATCCCATGTGGCCCTTTAACCTCTGGCTACCAACTCAACAACACACACCTTCCACTACTACTGTCCAGTCCACAATTTTGGAGTTTCTCACACTCATAATGAAAGGATACTTACAATGTTATTTCTGTGTTGCCTTGGTGATGTCATGAATTACTGTTGTTTCTATAGCAGCCAGAAAATAACTCTGACACCAGAAGTAGATTTTTTATTTATTTATTTTTAATAATGCAGGGCATCTGTGACAGGCTGCTGCATAGGTAAGAACATAAAAACATTGTTTCACTCAGACTTGTGTGGACAAGTTTTTAGTAGCTGTTCCTCTGAGTTGTAAGATCCTAGCTTTTTGCCTAAATTTTAACACCCAAACTTTTCCCCTTCACTCCAACTAAGGCAAACTCCATGCTTCCTTCCCTTGGTATTTTCTTCTCTGAAAACACTTTTGTATCAGAATTGTTGATTTTAAGGCCCTGGAAGTACTGGGGCAGGAGGAAGAGAAAGGTTGGGCATGGACAGAAAAAGGTAGTAAAGTCCTAATGCTTGAAGTAATTGCCTATATCCTTGATGCAATATCCCAGTGTATGGGAAGTAAGAGTGTGTTAGCAAACTTTTGTTCAATCTAGTATGTTTCAAGAGCCACTATATCGGCAGTCTTTCTTTTCCCCTTCTCTACTCCTGCTCTTGGAAGTACAGGGGGGCTACTAAGAATGCAACCCCAGCAATATCTGTAGTGTTCATTCCCCCTTTGAACTTTTCAGATTGAACAAGATTCATAGATTACAATGATCATTCTGCTTTTAATGCAACTGTTTTCTTTTTGGTCTAGAAATTGCCTTCAAAATATTAACAGCGTGTCTCTGGCAAGTCTGCATGCCCTCACTCAAAAGATAGTTTTGTTCATATATCCTTTCAAAAAGCCCAAAAGACATCACACAAAAACTTGAAATTTAACTTGCACCAAGACTGTCCCTTTCTTATTGACTCATTCACAAGGCTGGTAGGGGAAAAGATACAACTGCATGAACAGCATTACCATGGGTTTAGACATCATCATCTGTTCTACATCTTTCTTTTAGTAGTTACATGTTGTCCTGCCATTTAGAGTTGCTTGGCTGAGACGGCACTGAATGGAAAGCCACCATGCAGGAACTCAGTTTAGATAGATCACATTGATTAAAATGCTAAACAACCAAAAGTTAAGTGTGGAAGGGAGACAATTGCTTTTCAATTTCATATCTACCCTGTAAAAGCAGGCTGGACATTCAATGGTACATCTTCTGTTTACCACCACCAGGCAGCAACAAGTAGGAAAATGGTATTTTTGCCCCTTTTGGAATGCAAATTCTGGGTTTCTAAAACTTCATCACTCCCAGCAAAAACACCGGTGCAAAACTGCATAAGGTTTTTCAGGGCAGCATAAAGTGCACCTTCCTATGTCACAAATTGCTCCCTTTCTCTTCTGCAAAACACCAACTAAGATTTTGCTTTACCAGACCCTTGACAAAAGTAGCAGATCAGTTTTAAACACACTTAAACTCATGGCCTAACAAAGCCTAGGGTCTTTCTTTTGCCAGAACTTCAAGAAGTATTGTAAAGCCAATAGAAACTTCTCCAGAGTGAGCAGCATTTTTTTCCCAAGGCAAGAATATTATTCAATTCAGTGAAAGTAGTTTTTTGGTATTCTCAACAATATATTTACTTTAATACACTTTTTGTTTGTTTGTTTTCCTTAGCGATGAAATGAAATTTATTATATTTATTATTTCAATTTATCTATCACAGCTAGTTTTTTATGCTCTTGGCACCAAAATAATGTTTGCTCTCCAAAACACACTACTTTTACTATGGTTTCTCTATTACTTCTCTACTCATTGATTCAACCTTAGAATAGTACAGTGGATTTTTTAAAATTACCTTACAATTACTATTTTTAGGGGGATTGCTCATAGAGAAACACAGCCAGAGGAGAGGTTAAAGTTAAAATAGAGCTACAAACAGGAATTGGAACAGTAGGAGGAATTGTTATTCACTGAGGAACAGAATAGGAACATATGGTTAACCAAAGGAAAAATAAACAGGGACTTAATACTTGTGAACAAGGGTGGGAGGAAGGGGAAGGCATTCTAGTTTATCTTGACTATTTTGCTGATGTATAAAGTCTGTTAAGTAACAACTCAGCAAATTATAATATGGTCAGCATGAGGTAATTCATTAGCATAAATTTAATTTGAATTAGATTTTCTAGGGAAAAAATATCTCACTTTCTCTTTCCCTTTTCCACATGCACACACTTTTCTACAAATATAAAATTCTGTAGCTGAAGGAAACAGGTGAAGATTCAGGACTCAGCCAGTTAGCATGTTAAGTCTTGTAATTGGAATGACCAGATATGGCAGTTTGCTTTCCCAGGGAATTATGCAAGTTACACTTCATTCAATGTGTAGCACACTTGAGAATGATGAGCTTGCCATGACAATCTATAAGATTTAAAGGTTCCAGTGTCTACTTCTGCAGCAGGCAACTCATCCAAGAGAACAGATCTGTGCATTATTTAATGTAACAAAATAGAAATGAAAGAAACAGTGGAGAACATTGTCAGTAGGAAGTTTCACGTCTCCAAAATACCTTTTGGAGAGGCTGTAGGTAACTATTGAGAATTCCTGTGTTATTAGCTGTTCAAAAGGTGCAAGACAACAGTGATTAACTAAATTTGGTGTGAAAAGTAATTGAAATAAATTACAGAATGTAGTTGGTTTAATTTCTATTCATCCACAGAGGAATTTCAAAGTGCTGACTTGTAGATGAGTAGATCACATCTGTTATCTGTTATTTTAACTACTTTAATTAAATCTTTGTACCAAAGTGCAAATGAAAAGTAAGAAGCAATCATGAAAATAGCAGATGCTTGTAAAATAGTAACAGTTCTGATCAGACTTCTGATCCAATGTGTGATTAAAGAAATAGAAATGGTTTGCTGGCACTGCATCGTTACTCAAGGTACTGCACAATCAGTGAAACCAGAGGGCAATTTGGAAAATATGAAGCAGCAATTTCAGTGGAAGCATTTATAAAAGCTCTTATAACCATGTTTAGAAGTTGTCAGCATTCCAATTATTTTCTATATGCTTTTATTACCTAGCAATATAAGTAGTAATATTTTTAAAGTCTTCATATCTAGAAAATAACATAGTAACTTTTGATTCTATCAAGAGAACACACAAAAAGGAAATTCATGACAGTTGTTTTTACATAATTTGATTATCTAAGATTTTTCATTCTGGAGTGATTCCAAAAGGTGCAGGAGGGAAAAGAACTATAAGAGCAATTAAATGGGTAAGTAACAGTTATCAGTATTGTCTCTCCTTTATACCAGCTCAGTTTTACTTAAAGGTCAGTAAGATGAAGTACCATTTGATGACTTAAGAACAAAACCCCTTGATTAATGAAAGTTTACATCTGACAGCAGTTTTATGATGCTTACAGCATAGTAAGCATAGTCCATGGCATACAGTAGTACCTCTCCTTAGTGAAGACCCTGCTAACCCTCATACTGTGGGCACTCATTTGACACAAAAGTAATATTCAGATTTTCAATATACAACTTAACATACTAACAGTATCATCTTTTGCCCCAAGAAAAACATAGTTTGAAGGAAAAAATAGGTAAAAAATCAATCCAACACTAGAAGAAAACTGTACCTGTCTCCAAAGTCCAGGTTTAGGTGTTATTCGGTGTTTTAAACCAATTCTGTCTGCAAAGTGAGTGAATTGCCAAAATGAGATGTCAGAACAATCTGCAAAGAAACTTGAAGGAAGTCCAAGTAAAGCCATAACACCATACCTGTTTTGTGATATTCACCTTCACACTCCTTTTATCTCCTGTGGTTAGAAAACCACACACTATTATTCACGGCTATATCTCATCTCATTTTCCAATGTAGTTTCACTTTTTATTTTCTTAAAAGAATCCCTTCCAGAGAGAGAAGAGCTGCCACTTCACAAGATGAACACAGAAAGCCTAATTTGTTCTATCAAGAGACGATCGTTAAGTAAGGATATTTGAACTGAGATGATTGCTTTATTTTGAAAATTGCACAGCAAAACCCTTGAGACTTGAGCTTTCACTATATAGATTGTGCCGTTGAGCTGGTTTCTTATGAAGAGACTAACAGCTGATTTTTTTTTCTAGAGGGAAGTTTTTAAATGTACCAGGAATACTTCTAGCATTTTATTTCTTGAAGAAAAACAACCAAAGAAGAGGATAGAGGCAGATGCTTGTAGGTATATAACAACTGGATTAATTTTTTTTCTCACCATCCGTGTATAGTCTTCCGCTCCCATTCTAGTTCATCTGCTCTTACATTGTCAGTCAAAGACTGCAGTTATTAAGCAATATCTAGGTGTAATGTAATGTAGATATAGATCTCTCCTGAGAAATCAGTGATACACAATGTTCTGCTCCAGAAAGAGACAGAAGCTGACTATTAAGTGACATTATGTGTAAAGCACATGCAGTGAAAATTCAAAGTTATCAGAAGAAACACAAAATATACACTGAAAAAATATCCACCCTCTCATACATTTCCATGTTTTCCTCAATATTTTAGCCAAAAATACTATGTTAGTCCATTTTTTAAATCATGATACAATCAGTTGCAGCTTGTATTTACTTAAAAACAGGCAAATTGCCTAAATGTCACTTTGATATTGCTGCCTTGGCTTTTCCATATATGCCACGGTGATGATGATGATGGTGATTACTACTACTACCACTGCTGCTGCTGCTGCTACTACTACTACTACCACCACTACATTTTCCTACAAAGTGTACTGATCAGCATATTGCTATATTATCTGGTAAGGCAGCTAACAGAAATTGGCTCAGTGTATGTATTATAACAGATTAAGTATTTTGGGCATTGCGTAATTGCACCGTTACCTTTCTGGATCCTACACAAGAAAGAAAGATTACCAGTCTAGTCTAACATCCTATGAGAGACCCAAGTAACATTATAAACCAGCAGGTAGAAACAAAAAATAACTATAAGCAAGTCTCAAACACACAGGTGCAAACTAAAAGCTAGAAATCTGAAGCAACAGCAAAACTCGAAAGATCTACCAAAGAAGCTTAGAATTCAGGAGGGCTACATATCGTATTGAAATTCCATCAGACTTAGACTTCCACTATTGAAATCTTTAGTAATTATTCTTATTGAGAGAGTATCCTGAATTTAAAAAACAAGGGGGAGAAAATGAGAACAGCAGCAAAGTACAGATCAATAAGAAAAGCAGACAGATCTGAAAAACAAATAGTTGCTTCCAAGGCAGTGTCTGAGATAGAAGTGCTAATCCTAGAGCAAGATTGAGCATCCTTTATTTTTCCATCTCTGGATGGAAAAGACAAAGACAGGTTATTCACAAAGTGTTCAAAGTGTTGTTTTCAGGCAGAAAAATAATAAACAATTTCTGTTAGGTCTTACTGAAAGTGTGGTGAGCTGGGACAATTTTAATTGGCTCTATGAAGAGACAAAAGGGAGGAGATGAAAATATTTTGCATATTTAAATGTGAAAAAGATAAAGAACAGAAGTGGAGTATAGACGGACAAACAGCACAGTTGTATCCTCTCTGAGTTCTGCGTGCATAGGGATAGGAACAAAAACTTCATAGACCTTATATGGTCTTTTAGGAATGTTATTCAAGATCTAGCTCCAAAGCATCAGCTGCAGCTAAGCCAAAAGTTTAACCAAATACCTTGGAAACAGGTTTGGCCATTAGATCCACTTTGAAAATGAAAATATTTACATTAATGAGCCCCAGGACTGAAGGAAGAAATGACCATTTAATGGGCTTTTTTGCTGCACAGACATGGTTAAAGATAGTGTTGTTTAACCATACTGTATTGAAGTTGTATCAAAAGACATGTTTTTTGAAACCTGATGGAGACCTAGTTAAACTGTTAAGAGAATTTTTTTCTGTTGATGTATTTTAAACTAAATAAATATTGACCCACAGATTTTTTTTTTAAATCTTCATAATTGTGGATGATATTTCAGTTTTAATTTAGGCTTGTTATGCCCCTTTAGCATATAGGTAGGAGTATTTTCATGTTCCAAAATGGTGCCATTATAAATCACAAACTTGTAAGTACTTCCCAAACCTGACATAAGGAGGTAAAACTTATTCAAAAAGGCTGGAACTTAGTCAAGAAGGTAGGCAGGAGATGAACCAGGAAATGAGTCATGAAAGAAAGGGAGAATAATGATGAAAATGTGTGCATTAATGTCAAAAATATTAAAGGCAGAAGGACAAAAAGCATGGAGAACAGATTTTTGAGATCTGATCTATATCAGAAGGCTGGAAACATTAGTCAGAACATCCATGAAAGACTGGAGAGGGTAGAAGACAGAAAGGAAGAAATCCAGAGTGAGTGGGAGGAAAGAAACACATTTGCATTTGCTTTGTCAGGAATACACTAGTATCTTCCTGCTATAGAACATTTTCTTTGTCTCCAAAAGATAATCCCACAATTAAACGGGATTGTCAAATGTACACGTGTGAATACAGTAAATTATTCCAAACCAATTTAATCAATGGAAATTGACTATTAAAGGAATTAATTTATTAGGGACCAAATCCAGACATTCTTTCTCAAACCAGACTCTCATCATGAACATAAGTTACTAAGCCCTGTAGAAGGAATGTTAGAAAATGTACAGAAAGGGTTAAAGTTGCTGCAGGAATTACATACTCTCTCTTCAGGCATTTCCTGTGCAACAGCTGCTGCATTGCTTAAAGGTACTTGCTGCTTAAAATGTCTATTCTACCAGGTGACCACAGATACTAACATTAAGGGAAAAACAGCACAACCAGTTTGATGTTTAGTCATATTCCACATTTGCCATTTTTCTCTTTTGTTTCCTTTGGAAAGACTGTATTACAGATGGAAGAGTGGAAAAAAAGGCAAATGATAAGCAGTGTGACTGCTTATCATTAATAAAGAACGGTTAGTCCAAGCAATCCCCCTCTAAGCATTCTTCTGTCAGCTAATAAATGGACCTAACCATTGCCAATGACAGAAAAATCAATTTATTTGGAAGTAATGCAAATTTATTATGAAAAATGCTTCTGGAACATTGTGCAAGCTTCTCCCATTTCTGTTGATGAATTGGTTACTTGGAACTATTGACCTAAAGCAAGGATTGCTGTCTAACAGAACTACACTGTAACAGGAAAGGGCTAGGAACTGAACTTATTTGCAATTCCTTCACCCCCCCTGTGGAGAACAATATCACTTTACTTTTTGGTGTAGAGTGTCTTGCCCTGTTGCTGAGTAGCTACTCTAGCTGGTGAGCAACGGAGTGAACTGGATTGGCTAGGATAAAAAGGGTGACATTCTGTCTCCCTGACCATTTGCTTACTCTCTGAGTCATAATCCAAGCAGAAAAGAGCATAGGAATAAAGGAAGTCTTTAACTTCCTCATCACTCACCCACAACATAAGCAAAGGTTATGACAACCTAGCCTTAAGTATTTCAGATGCAAACATCTCAGTGACTCAGCGGTTTGCAAATAGCTCTCCACCTTCCTTTTCATTTCTTCTCTACGGGTGCTCTGCTTTGCATTCCACTCCACCTCCATCTCCTCACAGCAGCTCCCGTATGCAGATAAACCTTCAGAAGTTTTGCCACAACCTCTCCGAGCATTCCTTTTTGAGGTCTAGGATATATGGAACCCATCAGTACTCGCATCTTTACTTTTGTAGTTTTGAATGAGACAGCTGTTTTGTCTCCTGTGAGTGACCTAAATTTATATAGAAGTTACAGCTTTCATATGTAGTGCATTTATTAATCCAAAAGTCTCTCACTTCTAGGCTTTTACAGATATTTTTAAGTTGAAAGGCTGACCAAATACTATTGAAGCACACAGCAGCCTTTGTTCCTCACAGCAGTATAAGTGCTCTAATTTTGTTTTCTGCCTGCCACTCCTTTTTTTTTGTTGTTGTTGAAGCTGTTGAAATTGCACAGTTCAAACAGGCCCAGTTGCTAAACATATCCTCTTGGTTGGTTCATTTTCTTGCAATATAGCTATTTTCTGATTTCACAAGAGTTGACTCACTTCTGACACTATGTTCCAAGATGAAAACCCACACAGTGTAACACTTCTTTTCTCCACATACACTAGCACCTTTATCACCTGAAAGTACAATCTTACCTCCTTTAGCTGACCAAATATTCTGCAGCTTACTTTCATAGAGATCAAGTTATTATAATACTCTTTTGAAAAGTTATTTACTATTGATGGGACTTTAATCATCAGTGAGGCAGTGTTAATATAACTGAAGACAGGCTGAAAGTTTTATTTTAAAAATACTAGTTAATAATATATACTTTTTGATAAAGAACAAATAATGTTGAAATTTGTGAAGCTGTCCTTAGAAATATATTAGCTTGTTCATCCAGTTATGAAAATAATATGAAGACCTTCTAAACCACAAATAATAAAATTAAATGTTTTGTTATAGAAATATTCAACAAAGTATATTTCAATAGCATGGCAGCACTCAAATCCCTGGCCCATGCTAGAAGTAACCATGTGAGGCGTTGTTTTTTTAAGAACCAAATAGGGTAAATGAAGGGAGGGAGGGAAAGAACATATAGCTGTATTTTCAGAAGTACCAGATGGTAAGTCAAGGAAGTTAAAGCAACAAAACACCTAGAATATTCTGAGCCATTCAGAACACCAGAAAAATAGACATTTCAGGAAAGGAGGGATTTATTTATGAGGAAACCATTTAAAGAAACAAAGTGCTACCTAAGGAAACTAAGATGGACTAGACAAACAGTAAACACAGATGGAAAGAATATAAATGGAGATGTCCTCACTGAATGCTGTGAGCAACAGTGAAGAAAGAGTTTACTACTATGTAAGCCCTTATTACAAAGTACAGTTAGATGAAACTTGACAGGATAACAACAAAAGAGTGAACAGCAATACTGTGCAACCCAGCCAGGAAGAGGGTGGAGGACTAGCAGGATTATACATATCATGCTGTCTGAGGACATAAAGTACAAGCAATGGAATAAAATCTATTAAAGGAAGTTTAAAAATAAATATTAACTATGTATTTTCAATGACAAGATTACTTGTGAATTATTTTTAAATATATATTATATGTATTATCAGAAAAAAATGTTAATAATGTCTTTTCTATCTGCAGTTTCTACACTGCTAAACTAAGCTTCAGCTGGCTCATGATGCACAGTTAGTTCTACCTTTGGTGAAAAAAAATGAAACATTCACATATATTTGCATGTTCATCTTCCATTATGTTCAGTGACATCAATACCACTGAAGCAAGATTTTGATTGCCATGTTTCCTAGAAACATTAAAACCTCTTTGAAAGCTATGTGAGAAAATCCCTTGAAACAAAAAAAACCCACTATATTCCATTTTTAGTTTTAAGATTATTCAGTTCCCTGGTGACATTTTTACTTATGCATTAGATAGTCTTTTGACAAAATAACTGATCTGACAGTCCATGGTTAACTTTGACAAGTCAAATTCAATCTGACAGACATGTAGGAAGATGGAAGATTTGATGTAACCATCATGTGATGCAAAATATTTGTCTCACCTCAACAGCTACAATGAAACACTTTTCCAAAGTCACCTTTGTTCAAATACAGCAGCTATATCCCTAAGAGTAGTAGTCAAGAAATTGACTACACCTGGCTTAAAATAATTCCTTAGGGATTACATATTTTGCAACTTAAAACCAACAAACAAACAGCATGAAATATTTTATATATCCAGTTTAAAGAAAAATAGCTGCAAGTAGTCACAGAGCAAGATGTACTAGGACTTAACACTAAAAATACTTAAATCTATTTTCCAGGTTAAAAAAACCCTTTAAGGTTCTGAAGTGTTAAGCATGTTTATTTAAATTTAAGAGCTTCATTTCACAACAAATATACTAGGATGCACTAAAATATGAAGAGTTTTGGACTAATAAATATTAATATTTTTAATAAAAGATCATTCTCTTAACTTAAACTGAAAAAAATGCTGTGTTTTCCCCCAAATCTGATGAAATCTCATTAGACCAGGTAACACTAAAATTTTATGCTTTGTAGTCTTCTTAAAATTTTATGGATGCCCTCATGCCTTGCATAATTCTTCAGCAGGTCAGAAAATAACAACAGTGAAGATTTATTAAACACTCTGAATACTTATCTTCATTTCATTGAGAAATACCAAGCTGTATATTTGATCCACATATCAAAATGCAGCACCATGGTGAACTTAACATATTACTGTTCCTTTTCCTCTATGGCTACATAAGCATGCATTGATAGCATCAATACATGTACTTTTACAAAAAAACTACATAAAGAGAATTTATGGGAGAAGAAATTCTTAAGAATAAACCAAAAGGAGCAACTATTCACAACAACTATGAGCTCAAGCAGAAACACCCTGCCAGAATGAGAAAGCTCCACATCAGGCCTGGTCAGAGGTAACTATGTTTCCTTCCCACACCTGAGAGAATAGGGTAGAACTCGAGTAATTCTAGATAAACTCATGCAACCTCATCATCTTGGTCCAATTGCCAATCCCACTGGGTTAGGAAAGTTAGGCAGCAAAGGGGAGAAGGAAGCAGACACACCAAGGCATTAGCAGCAGCAAAACACAGACAAGAAGTCTCTGTCAGTACAGGGCAGGGTGGAAGATACTTATGGGAAAACAGTCTGGATCCAGAGTGGTTTATAATATTTTGCAAGTGTAGTCCATTTACATACCAGGAAATATAACTGTATAATCTCTTGTTGTATATACAATGTCCTTGTAGACACACACTAGCACTTCTTTTTCTTATTGCCACTTGCCAAAACACTTAAAGAAAGTGTCTTTGTCTATGAGGAGAAGGGTCATATTCAACACCTTAAACATATAAGCAGCATATCAGAGAGGAATGCAGTTCTCATCTGTGCCTGTAAGGCACAGTCATTTGTATATAATACCACATTAATGTTGTTGCGGGAGCATCCGAAAGACAAAAAAGGCTACAGCAGCACCCAAACCTCTCTATTTCAGTAATATTCTTGGATGCCAAGAGACATATATACATGGGACAAAAAACACCACAAAGACCAGAAGGGAAACAAATTAAGCCTCATTCAAATCTATACATATATTATTAGCATAGTGTCTCATTGGTCTCCTGAAATGTTACACAGTTAACATTTCAACAATGCATTACCATAAGGAGTACAGTCCTTGATAGAGCATCAGTGCAAGGGCATACATTTATGACTGAGTATATTAAAGTAAGTATATGAACTTCCATTTCAACAAATGCTCAAGGAAAAAAAATGCAGTCTGAAAAAGAAATGTCTCAATTTTAAAAAATTACTAAAAAAACTTACAACTATTCAACAATCTCACCTCTGTGTGCAAGTCACACATGTATATTTATTTGAGCTAAAGATGCAAGATAGGGTACAAACAGCAAAATTCTATCACATTTGCTATCCTGCTGAGAAAGCGGTATCTGAAAGGCTAACACATCACCTGAGTATTATGGAAGAGAACTGGTAATGAAAATAAAAGCAAGGCAAATAAAACTTTCTACTCACACTTTTGCTCCTCCCATGTAGAGTACTGGCATTCTTGTTCATGGTGACTGTATGACTACGTTAGAAGTGTTCAGCAAGTTTCAATCGAGAGGTTTTATCCCTTGACCATCCAAATAACAGCTTTTATACTGAAAGGAAATTAATTTATCTCATTACTGTCAAGGTCTTTGCAAGTTTTACAACATGCAGGCATAAGCCACTGCTTCATAGTATAAAAAGTTGCAAATATTCTAAGATCCAGTAGAGCAGATGTTTCATCTATCGCTACAACACACAACACATATGGTTACTCTGAACCATGCAACAAGTGTATCCATGAATAGTGCATGCTTTCCAGTCAATAAAGAATGTATGCCAACCAAAATGATTACAGAAAGTTACAGACTTCTGAGGCAGGACTTCTTGCAGCAGTTATTTAACTAGGTATTGGCTGTATGGTTTGTAACAATGAAATAACATTTATGAGGTATTTTTAGCTAGTTTCTCAGTCTGAGGTGATTTGTAAACTTATCTATTATTCAGACCAGCAAACGTGCTAAACTTTGGGAAAGAAAGTAAGCTAGAGTAATTTTCAAATCCAGGTGCCTGAGAATGCTTAAAACAGCAGTTGAGTACTTTCATATAGTTGTCAGAGTTTAACAGATTGGTCTCTGTATTATAACAATACCTAAGGAAATGCTCTAGCAACTGATTATGGCATGGCACGGCAGCTCTGAAAAGCAGTATTCATCAGCCTCTGGATAAGTGCATAGAAGTAATCATGGAAAAGTAGAGTTAAAGGGGAATTCATATGCTCCATGATCAGGCAGCTGAAAGATTTATTTTCTCATTTGGGCCAGGTACATCTCTGCACACATTATTTTCCTTAGCTCTGTCAGCCAAAGACGAGGTAAGGTGTAATTTCTGACCAACAGAGCTGTTCTAGTAAAATCTCCTAATACAGAATCAATCATACCAGCAAAATTACATGTATGGCTTATTTCCCCCATGGGTATGCACACTATCAATGCAACTCATGTAGGTGCTAGAAATATTTTCCTAGGTTAGGTATCATCCACACTAGCATAGTTTTGCTAGCATAAAATACTGGTTTAAAATGACTAAGTTTTTGAGAATCTCCTAAGCCCACCTCTGACAAAACATAAAATGAACTCTGAAATGTCAGTATAATACTAAGAGCTAAATATATTCACACAGATATATACATATACTGATGCAATTCCTTGCCCCCGCAGGAGAACATCATGACCTGTGACAGATTTAAAAGCCTAGTTTTCCTTCCCAAGAAACCCACTCATCTCAATGCATGAACAAGTCTCCAGTACACTACTTGCTCTTTTGATTTGTGTTCTAAAACCCTGCCACTTCCTTCAGATAAGTAATAAATATATGTTGATTATTTAAGTATTTAATTATTTAAATCCAGTAGCAGTGAAGGAAAGCCAGTTGTTGATGAAAGAGCTATTTTTTTTTCATTTTTAGATATAATCTTTACAAATACTGTTGGCATTTTTACCACAATAAAATAGAGGATCTGATCTGCAGTTTGATCTGCGAAAGCTACACCACCTCACGGACCTACTAGATGCCCTTCAGGGTAACCAAGTTAGCCTCTGCCCCAGTGTGACAGTTACAGGTGTTTCCTCCCTGTCAGTTGACTTCACCAACCACTCAAAGGTGAAACAAATTCAAGCGTTGATTTTGCATCATTCCTCAGAATGTGTGCCCATGGGTGTATAGCTGAGCCTAGGGTGGCAGCTGACGGTGGTTCTGTCCACATTACGAATACTGTCCCACTGTAACCTACCCTATGGACTGGCCATAGCAGATCATACATTCGTGTCAGTGCCCACACAAACAAGCCCATTTGGCTTGTGATATGAAATAGTCATCTGAAAGCTCAGAGACCACAACAGTCTGGTGGAAGAAGAAATTGATTTGAGTAAACTAGAGACTGATGGTTTGGAATATTGTCATCCTCCCACCTAGAACGACAATATGGCCAGGCTGTCAGAGGTGAACAAGGTGCCAACCTCTCTCAGTCTCACAGGCATTACCATCAGCCCCTGTTCAGTGGAGGCAGAGAGTCAGGAGGAGGAGGAACCCTCACCCTTAGGAGCTGTTGTTCAGTTTGATCCACTGCCTATCCTGGCTGCCAGGAGAGATTTTCAATATAGGGTACACCAGTTGTGAAAGACCTGCACAGAAATCCGTGATGTGTGTGCTGTGGGAAGCGGATAGGAAAAATGTCAGGACTGATCGAACACCTAAAGAAAACGTATGAAGAAATAAAGATCTTATTCCAGTATTTCCTGGAATCCACTGAAAGAAGCAAAAGGAATTTGTGTATTTTTAATCCATATAGCTCTTAGAGTCTTTATGTAAGAAACCAAAGATCACGACAGTAGATTTGGTAGAACAGAGAAGAATAGTGGAGACTGCATTGAGCAAAACCCACAGGATCTTAATCAATTTGTGGGATATTGTTACAGTATTTCCTTAAGAGATTTTGCATTCCTAGAAAAAAATCTTGTTATAAACTATTCATATGGTACTCATATACTATACCTAATGTATGTGAATATTTATTAGGTATACATTAAAGCCATATTTATGTAAGTTTTATGGAAAGAAAATAGAGTTTACAGTGACAAATCTTTTACTGTCATCTCTACATAGAAACTAGTATCCACAAAAGAGTATCTGCTATGTTTTCTGTTTAAAATACCTACAAGATTAAATGGATATTTATAAATAAAGCAATGCCTTATCCATTCCAGCAATGCTCAAAATACACTCAAGTGAAAAATATAGATTGTTTATTAAACTAGTTAATTAATTTAGACAAAATTCACAGAAGTCACATGAAATATCTGAGACTTTGTACAAAACCAAGGTGCAAGTTCATGGCTTAAACTAATGACAGTAGTAGTAGCACATTAAATGGAGGTCAATTGTTTCTTTCATATAGGAAGAGACTTTCTGACTTAAACACTTCCTATCATCTTTGTATGAATATATAACGTACAAAACATACCACAGCCAGAAAGCAGGACAGCAGAGCTCATACAGAATAAAAGAGAGTTTATGCATCACTACAATGAAGTTCAAAGGATTGCTTCTTGTCCAACATACCTTTGATCAAAGGGACTCAAGACAATTCCTACTGCTATTTTTCTGAGACATAAAACCTAGAATCTCACATGACATCACAAGAGGAGACCTGAAGGAACTAGCCAAGAGGTGCTTCCAGAGGCCAGACTGGTGCAGTTATATCATGGATGTGAGTCATACAGACAGATGCCTTACTTTCAAACTTTAAAGCTTCCTAATTTTTCATTCAAGAATTATGTACGTCATTCCTGTTGAATATGACTGATATTAGCCAAATAAATAGTGAAAACAGAAGGTATTCATCATGGACTTCAAGCAGTTTATAAAAAAGCTTAGACCAAAAAATCAGAAAAATATTAAAAGAGGAAAAATTATAAACAAAAAAAATCTGCTTGAGCAGGTTCCAGTGCGAAGCAGAAGATTTAAGAAGTAAGAGAAGTTGTTGAATCTAAGATATTATTGTTGCTTGTTTGTCTGAATGTATTTGTCTTTTCATAGAAGCAGCATATTCTCTTTTAAAAGAGCTATGAAACACTGCACGATAATCCTTGCTGCACAATTTGATGGACTTCCTATCTTTCTGCCAGATAGCCTATGTTCCCTTAATACTATTTATTTTTTAAAAAATATTCACTAAAGTTTGCACAGGCATACATTCAACTAGCCAGGAAGCTATTACTTTTGCTTAATATTTATCACTTATCCATAAATAACCCGGAGTGTCTAATATTTGTGTACAACAGCTGCCCATCAATTCTCTACCAAGCATTTAACAAATAGGAAGTAAAGTGGAGGCATCATCTTCCATGAAGAATCAACATGCTGCATATATTGCGCTTTGTCACCCTTAAATGTATAGTTAAGTGTGTTTACCTTAGGTAGTATCTAAAACTTGAGCAAGTGATTTCAATACAGGAATTCAGAATGAAGTGATTTTGAGGACCAGACGGCTGGCTGCTAGCAAGATTACAGTAATACTTATTTTACTACATCTGACTCTAAAGGCAAAACTGTCTCTGCATCACTTCTGTGCTTAAGAAAACAGAGCTCTAGGCTTAAGGGCTTTTTCTCCTTTTTGATTGACAACAGTACAAATGTTACACTTTATCTTTTGGGAACACTCATGATCTAGCAAGATTTTCAACAGTGAATCAGGCTGCCAATCACTGCCTAAAATCTCTACACAAGGTGTAACAAGGACTTAAGATATGGCTTACTCCCTTTTACCACTCAACATCCAAATGCATGAGTGAGATGAAGACCTCATACTGCTTATCTCTGACATGTCTCTATTTCTGAGCAGTTCTGTGCTGATAAAGTTGCCAAAATCTGTCAATTAAAAAGATAAGGAAAAAAAGCACATTATCATGCAGGATTAGAGATCTCTTGAATGATCTGCCTGTCTCTCAGATGTGCTGTAACACACTCAGCCCTTCCCTGAAAAAGTATATTGTTTACAGATTTTAATCTCAGAAATGAGTAAAGCACAATCACTTTACAATAACTGAGGATAAATTTCCAAAAAGCCTGAGCTTCTTTCTGCAGTGTATGACTCATTCAGTGGCCAGGACTGGTTCTGGGACACTATTGGCTTGTTTAATTTCAATTGGAGTTGCTCTTTAGGGACTTTATTCTTCCCCATCACAAAGGCATACAAAAGAAAAAAGTTGAAGCAGAAGAGCAAAGACTCCACTCTGAATCTGCTAAGGTACCTTGATGAAATTTCAAAAAGCAACAGGCTGAGAGACCTAGACAACTGGAACACACGTGAAAGGCAAGAGCATGAGGAGGAAAGGGGTTTCAAAATAAGAATGCATTTAGATTCACTTTCTTCCAGAGTATATGCTCAATTTTTATTCATGCCTTCCATGAATACAAAGGCAGGTAGTGATAGGTCTAAGGGGAATGGCTATTAATTGGAAAGAGGAAGATTTAGACTAGACTAGATCTAGACTAGGAGAAATTCTTCTTGATGAGGATGGTGAGGCACTGGCAAGTGTTGCCCATGGGAGCTGTGGCTGCTCCATCCCTGGAGACGTTCAAGGTTAGATTGGATGGGTCCTTAGGCAGTTTAATCTAGTGGGAGGTGTATACCTCCATGACAGGAGAGCTGGAATTAGTTGACCTTTAAGGTCCCTTCCAACCCAAACCATTATATGATTCTATGAGTCTATGAGTCTATGAGTCTATGAGTCTATGCTAAGCGAGACACTATTTCTCGAGTTATTAAGATTAAGTAAGGAAAAACAACTTGGATGGATAGACTGTTACTGAGATATGAGTTGTCTATCATTAAGAGAGACCTGTGCAAATAAATACTTGAATATTGAAGACCAAATATATTCCTATCATCATGCTACTGGACATTTATTTCTTTAACCATTTGGAAAATCATAACCTAGGAATCAGACAAACTTGTCTTTACTTCCATTCATTCGGAAAATCATAACCTAGGAATCAGACAAACTTGTCTTTACTTCCTTTCATTCAATATGATATATTTTGTACATATTCTGATTCACATTGTAGGCATTTTTCAGAACCATGGGTTTCTTCAGAACAGAAAGAAAGAAATTTAAATAATAAACCACAAGGTAAAGTTTCAAGCAAATTAGTTCAATTGTCCTACAGAAAAGAACTATCCAGAAGCTGACCCTGACAAAATCTCAGTTATTGTATTTTATTCTGGGGCAGTGGCATGTATATAGAATGTCATATCTAACAGAATGTATGTAATATATCTGATTAAATAATTTTACACCACTTTTAAAAGTGCATAATTAGCATGAATGTGAACATTCCACGTTCTTCATGACTGGCTAAATGCAGAGCAACCAAAACCGTGAATGTTGTGCCAAAAAAAGGATCAATGTTACATCAGTCAAAAAAAATAGAGAAAGAGAAAACATACTTGTATTAATAAAATGAAAATATAACCATTTCTACTTTCCTTATATTCTCCAAAATTTTAAAAACACTACTACAAAACCCAGTGTTTCAAAAATACAAGGAAGTTCCCTGGAGAAATGTATTGTATACAATGCTAACCTCTCCAAACAGTACATAAAAATAGCATTTAAACAGGGCAAGTAGACTTCATAAATGTTTTGTATTTTAGTGATTTTTTTAAAAATTCCTGCCCATACAATAACCTCTTCTGTTAGCATCTATGATCTAAATATCTCTCCAGTGGAGAAAATGAAAATTTTGACATTGATCCAGGTAACATCAAATTTAATTTCAGTAGAACAATCATGAACTTGTCATACTTGCATAAAAATATATTTTGAGCCTATTTTCTTTAATTTTTCAAAGGTAAGTAGTATTTACTATTATTAATTTAAACAATAATGCCTCTACAAGTATTAATCCCAAATCCAGCCATCAGCTAACATGAATATTTTTACTGTCAGCCCTTTATTTAATGAACAAAAGGTTAATCAATCCTGGAAAATTACTTTCCCATATATTTGCTCCAACAATTGAAATGCAGGTTGTAAGAACAACTCTGCCAATTATTCCTGTCTACTTTATCTGTTTATTTAATAAACTCCATGTTCTGTAAGAACAACTTTTCAGGATTTTATTTGCAGCCTATGCAAGGAGAAGCTTTCTATTTTCAGAAGACCTTTGAGAAGGTGTATTACTGTGTTCATACAAATGCAAGTATTGATATTAGACAGTTCTGAGGATTCACTACTGGAAATGTCATTAATCACAGCTGTGTTATTGGATAATAAAGATTTGTCAGCAGGACGCTGGGTTTAAAAAAAATGAAGTAAAACTCTTGTAGCCATTTTTAAAGCATAGAGGAATGCAAAGATATTCCTATTGCTAGATAACCTATTTCTTTCTTTGGATTTTACAAATCCTGTTTTTCTAGATATAGGGAATATGATCTTAGTAGAGTACAGCATGACCTCTAGAGGGACACTAAAGTTCATTTAGTCTCTCTCTCTTTATTTTATTTTTTTTTAATAACTTCCATCCATCCAGAAGTAAGAGCCTGACACTTATTCCAGAAAAATACTTTAGAACAGAAAGACAGAGATATGAAAGCTAGTGAACTCAGTAAGGCACTGAGTCTGGGAAGGTGGCATGAAAAGGCAATTTCAGGTAAGAATGTTTCCACTAAATGTATTTTCCTTATGACTGTATATTTGATAACTACATTTATAAACTTACAGACCAATTCCTAGTATTTTGTTCATGACTTCTGAGTCAGCACTGAGGATTCATAGCCAGCAACTTGGGTTGACTCAGTCCTAGCGATTGTATCAAGACTGTACAAAACAAGTTCAGCCTTCTCCAAAGTATGTGCAGCCCTATGACTTACAGCAGGCCAACTCCTAAGCATGACCATGCATAGAGAAATGCATGCTCACCTTTAACACAGTGAGAAGAGTCTCACCTTATTTTACAATCAAGTAACATTTTCCCTCTATTTAAAAAAAAAAAGAAGTAAAACCATTTTCCCTTCAGTCTTTTTCTCATGCTAAAAACACATCAAAGGAAGGTGGAAAACATTGGAACGAGTAAATTACTAACTGTTTTTTCTCTGTCTCTGTGCTTCTTCTGGTAGAGAGGACATGAGAGTGGTATTATGTACCAAATCTTCTGATAATGTAGCCAACTTCTGCTTAAATAGACTTTTAGCTAAAACAACATCATGTCTCATTGTTAGGGAAGTCCTTTTCATTCTGAAGATGTGTTCGATACAGGCTTGCATCAGTGTGTCTCTGGCCTGACAAATTAGGCATTGTCTGGAACCAAGACCTGCCAGCCCGCATCCATAAATATTAAATTTAGCCTCAGAACCAGCATGTAGCAGGTGTACCACACACAGAGGGGACAGAACGTAGAATCATAGAATGGTTTGGATTGGAAGGCACCTTAAATCCCATCCAGTTCCAATCCCTCTGTCACGAGCAGGGACATATCCCGCTAGATCAGACTGCCCAAGGCCCATCCAACCTGGCCTTGAACACCTCCAGGAATGGGGCAGCCACATCTCCCCTAGGCAACCTGTGCCAGTGCCTCACTGCCCTCATCATGGAGAATTTTCTCCTAATGTCTAGTCTAAATCTGCCCATCTCCAGTTTATACCCATTGCCCCTAATCCTGTCACCACAAGCCCTTGTAAACAGTTCCTCCACACCTTTCCCGTAGCCTGTTTCAGGAACTGGAAGGTCACTATAAAGTCTCCTTGGAGTCTTCTATTCTCCAGGCTGAAAAACCCCATCTCTCTTAGTCTATCCTCATATGGAAGGTGCTCCAGCCCTCTGATCATCTTTGTAGCCTCCTCTGGACCCATTCCAATAGCTCCATACCCTTCTTATGCAGAGGATTCCCAAACTGGACACAGCCCCAGGTAGGGTCTCAGAGAAGCGGGGCAGGATCCCCTCCCCAGCCTGGCTCCTGAGCCCCCACAACAGAACCTCCCACGGGCAGAGTTCAGGAGAGGAGGAACCTGGCCCTGCAGGGTGTGTTTCCAAGGGGAGCGCTGCTGCTCCTGAGGGTATCACACCCAGAGGGACACCAACCCTTCTCCCTTGGGCATCTCCTTCACAGCCTAACCTGGCCTGATCAGTCTAATGATTTCTCATCCGGTATCAGTCCTGAACCCACTCCTTCCCACTGTATCTGGAGAGGCTTCCTTCCTTCAAATACTGAATATTTCATATGCAAGAGAACACGATGTGTCTCCTGATGCAACACACAATGCTGAGGTCAGGTACTGCTGGCCCCTGGTTCCTGCCTGCTGCAGAATGGCTACTCTGAAGATGCTTGCTTTTTAACAGAGTAACTGACTTAAAACAGAATTGCAAGTTCCCGCATATGTCCATATCCTCATAGCACTGAATGGATACTATGTTTATTTAACAAAAATGGGTATATTCCAAGTCTGACCAGACCCATCTCAACACACAGGTGATCCTGGCACATAGAAGCACAGAATCATAGAACAGTTTGGGTTGGAAGGGACCTTAAAGATCATCTATTTCCACACCCCTTGCTATGGGCAGGGACATGTCCCACTACATGAGGCTGCTCAAGAACTCATCCAACCTGGCCTTGAACACCTCCAGGAATGGGGCAGCCACAGCTTCCCTGAGCAGCCTGTCTCACCACTCTCATCATGGAGAATTTCCTCCTAATGTCTAGTCTAAATCTGCTTCACTCTAGTTTACACCCATTGCCCCAGTCCTATCACCGCAAACCTTTGCAAAGAGTCCCTCCCCAGCTCTCTTGTAGCTCCTTCAGATACTGGAAGGTCTCTATAAGGTATAAGGTCTCCTTGGATCCTTCTCTTCTCCAGGCTGAACAACCCCCACTCCCTCAGCCTGTCCTTATATGGGAGGTATACATATACGTATACACCAGCATCACAGTTTCTGCTTTGTTTCCTGCTGTTTTCCACACACTTCCTCTAATATTTCAGCTTCTTCCTTGACCTCTGATGATCAAGCTTACACATTCATACAACTGTTTACTTTGCCTAAAGACCTCGTTTCTACACAGCAATATTCAGTCTTAGCCCATCACGCAAGTTTAAACTTGCCCCCCTCCCACAATGTGCATCACTTTGAATTTCATTTTAGATTTCATCTGCTGTTTTATCACATTCCACAGATTTGCAATTTTACAGAGTTGTCTTTAATGCTATGAATAGCTTAGTATCACAAAACTTTTTTTTTTCTATATCTTTTTTAGTATATAGAACAGCACAAAGCTCTGCTTCCTGGCAAGTTCACATTTCAGAACTAGTAATTCATCTATTTAATTTCTGGGCTCCTTTATAACTGCTCTGTCAATTATTCCTCTCCACTTTATCTGTTTATTTAATAAGCTCTTCTATTACCTAAATCTGAGGCCGATCATTTAATGTCTCCTACAGGAAAAAAAACCCTATCTTCTATGAGGTTTCTCTGGATCTCCCATACCAAGCATTTGCCAAATGCTCCTCTAATCCTAGTTATATCACTCCAATCTTTCTTGCTGACTTCATGATCTGGAAGATGTTTCTTAGCAGATTTTTATACCTTCACGCTATTGTTCCAACTGCCCTTTTTTGGTCTTCCTTATTGTATTTTTATACGTAACTTCTCAGATTTTATGTTTTCATTTTCCTCATTTGGGCAGAACTTCAATTTTACAGTTTGTAGAATGTCTTTTCTTTTCTAGGACTATATTTACCTTAGTGTTTCACCATCTCAGCTTTCTTTCAAGTTCAAAAATCCTGCAAATTATATATTCCTATTCTTCTGTTTTCTACTAGTTGTACAACAAAAATAATTTATTATTATAGAAGCATGTCCTTCTTTACTGTTTCTAATAATAATAGTGCTATTTATTCTGTCCTTTCAAATTTCCTATTTCTAACTCTACTTTTCTTCAGAGATACAATAATTACCTAAAGAAATGTCTTATTTTGAAAGGTGCTCCTTCAGAATTATCTGCCTTCACTCACTTGTGACTTTAAAGCCTCTGATATAAGTCAACGTCAAAGAGTTAGTACAATAGTACAATATCTTGCTTTCATTTGAGGTTCAAATAAGGTCTATGTCACTGAAAAGGATTACTTTGTTCTGGAAACATAAGCCCCTCACATTCTTATACTATTTTCTCATCATGTGATGAGATTGGCCCTCTGCTTCTTCCTGCAGTTCTGCATGCAATACAGGAATCACTTGAGAAAATATCATAGCAGAGATGGAGTATTGCTTAAACAACTTTTGAAATCTTTTTCTGGAAGTGTTCACACTTTCCCCATTTGATCATATACTCATTTGAATAAAGTAAAGCTATAAGAGCATTTCAGAATAACAGAGCCACTTTTTCTTTTCTTTCTATTATATCTACATTTGGTAGAATTTACAGATACAGTTCTAGCACAGCATTTACATTTGATAACTTAATTAAAAAATAGCATGTTCTCTGTAAAAAAAGTCATCATATACTATCACCTTTAAAAATGTTTTAACTACTACAAGGTATCAGTAATTGTTTGCTTTCCACCTGCCATCTGTACCCTATGTTCACGTTATGACTTTACAGAGTAAATCATTGTGTTCTTCTGTATGCTGGTTTTTGTTTCTTTTAAATGCAGCACTAAGATTCACCCAAGTCTCAGTACTATCATTTCTTTACACTCGAAGCATTTCTAAAACCCATTATAATTTTTCTCCTTCTGTTCACATTTGCTACATATATTTCCTAATTTTTGTAGTTCAAGTTTTTTTAGATTAATCCCTGCACCCTAAGTTACTCAAATTTATGCTACTATCATTTCAGGGCATTTCCAGAAGAACAGGTCCATACTGAACTTGTAGCAAGGCACTGAAACGCAAAATTTGGCTCTGTGTCAAAACATATGACACATTGCATACAAACAACTCTTGAGAGACAGCTGTGTGATCCAAGTGACAAACCTTTGAAACTAGCCATGCAAGGCTCAGTTGTAACATTAGGGCAGATGTTGGCAAGTATGAATTCATACAGGTGGAAGTTGGGAAAAGATAAAGAGTTTTGTAAAAAGCTAGAAATAAAACCTTTAAGTATGATCATTTTATAATTCCTATTTGGATATAAATTTGCCATGGAAGTAATGGAGCAAAATCAAAGATGGCAAACCTAAAACTAAATTGAGACAATCACTTTGTTGACTATAATTTTAATACTATTTTGTTTAATAGGGAAATGCATAGTTAGAAGACCTTGTAAACAAGACAGACTCTTGAACATGTTTGCTCCAGAGAAATCTGCTTTATATTCCTGTCATGTGCCAATGACTCTCCAGGACAAATTGCTCATCACTGGTTTGTGAACTCTAAACATACAAATACTAGTGACAAGGTTCTTGGCTTTCAGAAAATAAGATACACTTGCATCTTTTGATGATCTTACATAATTTATTTAAATTATACGGAAAATGAGAAACATGTTGCTCTGAAATTACTTGATGTGATTGAAACTGAGCTGTCCTCAGGCTGCACAAATCTGAATTTGAGAGGTCTGTATTCCATAAGGTTAGGCTGAAAAGGTGTACAAAATAAAAGTTTATGTCATTCTTCCCTTGAGGTGAACTTAACTGGAGGAGACTAGTTCTAAAAATCAATTAATTTGAGATGCTGTTCAAAACTTCTAAAATATAAATTTTTATACAGATACTAGAAATACTAGATTTTTTATTACAGAACAAATTTATTTTGTATTGTGTTTACAGTTTGACAATGGATGACAACTTCCTTATAGAAGAGGAGTTAATATGATGTAAAAGACAAAAGAATTTCTACAGTGTAGCTAAAATGCAGTTTCCTGAATATACAAGCAATCTATTTAATACAGGGAAAAAAAGGTGTTTGTATTACAATAGGTAAAAAAAGCCCACTGCAAATAATAAATACAAGAAGAAATTTGTCCTAAGTCTAGTCTAGTATTTTGGATTTTCCTACCTTTTTATACGCAGCTGGCCTGCAGCTTTTACAAATACAGCTAGCGCTGGCTTCATGGTACCTTAACTTTTATCATCGCCAGTGCTGCAGATTAGATTTCTCTTAGCTCAATATAACTCCAGGACTAGCAATTGCTTTTGGATACAGGATAGGTAGAAATGCAGCTTTATCACTGCAGCCCCTGGAAAGGTTGAAACACCTTTTATTTAACTGGATTTTTCTCCCTTTTCTTTTCTGGGAGAAGAAAAGAGAGCAGCTGAGAAACATACAAGGACTCAGTTAGTTTGCTGTGTTTCTCAGTTAAGAATCCTGACTTTTTAAACTTTTAATTATTGGGAGAAAGTAAAAACAATTCCGTGCACAAGGCATAAAAAAAAAATCACAGAAGCCATGAGATCAAATTTATCACAGAAATTAAATCAAAAAAGTGGCCCATAAATTGTCTGCTTTTTATCGAAGAAAGAAGTATCAAGAAAATGCATGCTGTGTTAATTTGCAAGAGGGTTTCAAGGTCCTTAATTTCATCATTGAAAAATCCTTCTTAACTACAGGTTATGTGCCCAGACTTCTTATGGTGTACACGATAAGAAAAATAAATATATTATTGCCACTTAGTAGCCAACCAAGTCAACCTTGACAAGGATGAAACAATCAAGCTAGAGTTAATTTGAAAGACAATGCATCTGTCAGACACAAAAAAATTCCTGAATTTCAGGTCAACATAAAGGATAACACTTCTTCCCAAATGGAAGCATAAGAGATCTTTGGTTATCTTTTTATTTAGAAAGCCTAAGCACTCCCAGAGCTCTGGGCTGAGCTTCACACCCTGCCCATTTTGAAAGAGAACCATGAATACTTCTGCTTCACATGGGAGAACTCTGTGTGACATGTGACATACTTTTCATCAATTTTTATGTTGGTCTTCCTTCTGGAGCTACACAAATTTCTGTAATCAAGGGTCTAAAGAAGAAGAAAATTGGTACTCTGTCCTTAAAGTCCTTCATTGCTTTCTGTCTATATGTCAGATGAGACCAAGTTCAGTTACCATATCAGAGTTACAATATCCATGGATATGAGCAGGGAACATAAGATTTGAGGATCTGCATTTTAGGCTTAGACATTTGAATATAGACATCACCTAACAAGTGGTGAGACCTAACAAGTACATATTGAGGGCTTAAACCTCTTCCCCAAATATTACAGTAGAGATACTGCTACATTCTGTGCAGATTTCAAAATATTATTAGGAAAGGTGAAAGAAGTCAGGGAACATGACATAAGTACAAATAGCAGAATGAAATTGCAACAAAATTAGTACAATTGCTATGAAGCATGTGTGTGTGTATATTATATATATATGTTTACGTGGCAGTGCTGGAATTTCTGTAAGTTTCTTCTTTTGAACCACTATGTTCACATCTGAGCTGTGGCTACAGTATCTTGTGAATTAACTGGGCAGTCAGCTAAAACAACTTCACAGATGCTCACTCACTCCTCTAACAATGGGATGAGGAAGGAATCAGGAAAGAAAATAAAAAAGTCAGAACTTGTAGATTGAGATAAAAACGGTTTAATAGGATGGAATATTGTTGTTGGTTGTTGTCATTATTATTATAGAATATGCAAAACAATTTATGCACAGCAAAATTGCTCACCACCTGCTGACCTACTCCCAGCTAGTTTCCAAGCCATGGTTCTCCAGCCAGCCTCCCCCTTGTTTATATACCGAGCATGACATCATAGATACAGAATATCCTTTTATCCAGCTGGGGTTAGCTATACTGGCAGTGTCACCTCCCAACACCCCATGTGCTGCCCACCCCCACCTCTTGTTGGCAGGCCAGTATAAGAAGCCAAAAAGCCCTTGACTGCTTAACAACAACTAAACCACCAGTGTATTATTAACATTATTCTCATTCTAAATCCAAACCACAGCACAACTAGGACGAAAGCTGGCTCTACCCCAGCCAAATTCAGCACACAGCGACCACCACGATAATCACATACAGACTGCATGGTCTGGCCCACTGAGCCAGGACTTCACCAGCTGGTTAAACCTGCTGCACTGCATGCCTGGCAAACAAAGAGCTTGCCACTTAGTGTGTCCTTGACATTTCAGAAGCACATCTTTCTCCCAGATGTGAGAAATGGCATGGGCTTATCCCAGCAGATTCTTTATTATGATGATGAATCTGAAATACCATAGTACTGTAGATAAGAAATGCAAGTATATTTGTAGGTAAAGTTTCAAAAACTACATTGTTTGATTGCTGGATAGTGAAATAATAGGAAATTGTGATAGCAAATCTACATCAGGCACAGACTTAAATTAATTTTTTGGCTCTAGTAACCTAAGTATATACAATGTAAATAAAGGTATCCATAGAAAGTAAACAAGCTTAATTATACATCTTTAACTTTATTCATTAGATAGCTGTTGCACAGTACTGGATTAAATCATCCTGGTGCAGTTACAAAACTAAACTTAGTATATATAAGTCTAAATTTTCCTGTTAATTTTGTGATAACTGATTGATGG
>WAAB01025304.1:0-10741 GCA_013389865.1 Piaya cayana
TTCCTTTACTATAGCAATACTTAGAGAATGAGCTCCTTTCCTCATGCTCTGTTATGCCAGGCACGTGTGACAACTGCAGAAATATCATCACAGCCCCTGTAAGATCTGCTCTCTTCCATAGTCAGTTGCTAGTTAAAGGGATGATAATTAAGTGATAATGAGGTCAGGGTGGTCCTTATGGTTAACACAGTGCTCAGCACACCACAAGAAATAGCTAGTATCTTGGTAGCCTGTTGTATGGTAACTTCTCATTGGTAAGTATCCCTATGCTCTAAAGATATTCTGATACAGCAGTATGAGGAAGAAGGAACATCCTAGATGGATTGTGGGGAACTCTGGTAGCACAAAACTGCCAGATACTGGCCACTCTAAAGTCTTCTTAGACAGCAAGAAAGCCCTCTAATTCCTTTAGAAGACAACAAGCTTAATTTCAGTGTCACAAAGAAGGGACTGCAGAAGCCAGATGTAAGAGGGATCAACGCTTTGTCTAATCATTGCTCATTACAAGATTCATTCAAGATCCTTTAGATCCTAGATAAAGATGCATTTGGGTAAAATCATAGAATCATAGAATCATTAAGATTGGAGAAGACCTTAAGATCATCCAATCCATCTGTCAGCCCAGCAACACCATGCCTACTAAACCATGTCATGAAGAGCCACGGCTACACATTTTCTGAACACCTCCAGGGATGAGAACTCCACCACTGCCCTGGGCAGCCTCTGCCAGTGCTTCACCACTCTTTTGGTAAAGAAATATTTCCTAATGTCCAATCTAAACCACCCGTATTACAACTTGTTGCCATTTGCCTCAAGTTACTTGGGAGAAGAGACCAACACCCACCTCACTACGACTTCATTCCAGGTAGTTGGAGAGGGTAGTTGGAGCTCCCCTCAGCTTCTTTTTCTCTAGAATAAACAGCCCCAGTTTCCCAGAATAAGTTACATTCTTCCACGTCTAACTCTGCTCCCTGTTACCAGCTACAGCTGACGTAAAGGACTAGATGTGCAATCCAGAAACATATCACACGATGAAGATGAAGAAGCAGTGTGCAAGCCTCAGTTCTTGTGGACGAACAGAGTCCTTCACAGACACCTCCTATACTGAGGGACAATGTTGCACACTGTCTAGGATTGAGGCAATACTTGAGATAATATTTGAGACAGTATATCAAGTAATATTAGGGGAAAAAAAGTTCTTGTCCCTGTCTGAGCAGAAGAAGGAAGAGAACAAATGATCAGTCTGGAATGAGGCACTTACCAGCTAATAATTGCTGTCCCATACAGGAATTAGAAGAATTAGAGTATAATTCTCTGTAAGAGAAACTGAAAAGTCTTCAGTTGCATCCCCTTCCTCACTACTGCATTTATTATGCTTAAATCTTGCCCAGAGAATGTAATAAATGACGTAGCTCCCCCCTTACGCAATTTCTCCCACCCCTTCCCTATGATAGGAGATCTGATTAAAACATACCAGGGCTTCTCTTTTAATGGTCAGATACTACAACAGGTCCAGCCAACAGGCTTTGGTACATTCTCCAGAATGATGTTTGGATTTTTTAATTATTATTTTAGCTGACAACTAAATGTCAGTTGATTCTGGGCCTGAAAGAATCTAGCTCTGCTCTATCAGCTCATGGTGATTCACTTGCTTTTCTCTTTCTAGATCGACAGCATGCAGGCTCTGCTTCACTGTCCAAGCATGCTGGTGTGTGTCGGTCGGGAGCCATTTAAACCTGTATTGATGGAGAATTTGAGGAAACAGTCAGTGGAGAAATTGCCTGACCTGGCTCCCCGTTCCAACGGCAACAATGTCAATGGAAACAATGAAAGTAAGAAAAACTCTGGGGCACATTGCACCGTCGCCTCCAGACCTGTGTCCCATAACATGGAGATTACAGGCATCTATTGTGCAGCCTCAATGTGCAGATTTCATGTGGAAAATGTACTTTCCTCTTTCTGCCTCCCAGGTCTTTCCATCCTCCCCTTCTTTTTCTCTGATTTCCTTCTAGGATTTCCTCCCTTCACCCTCCAGTCTTTCTTTTACATGTTCCTTGTGTCTGGCTGACTTCCCTTCCTCTTTTATATCTCTGTATCTCCTTTTCCTTCCAGAACTCCCTCCTTTCCTGTGTCTGCCTCTGAGACTCCCTAGACCCTTGAGATTTCCCACGGATTCTCTATTCCTTTTCTCTGTCTGTCATATAATGCCCGCACTTCTGCATTTGCCTGCATCAGAGGATGCCCTGGTTTTGTCCTGTGGGTTACAGCTGCAGTTCCAGTTGGAAACAAAACACCTTTTTATCGAAAGGTTATGTTCAGGAAGGATTATATTATGAGTTACTCAGGATGATATTTCTTAGGTACTTCATCAGGAGTTATTTAAGGTCACAGGTAATTAAACCAGACACTTTTGGTAGACTGTGAAAAGAAACTTCCCATTTCCAGGGGGCAATTCATCTCACTTATATCAGGGATTTGTTTTAGGATAAAATCATGTGTGCTGTGGTGGTGCATCTCCTCCTCTCCACTGTCAATATCAGGAGCCAGGAAAGATTCACTCATGTGTAGACAACTAGGTGTAGAAACTTAAGGACACTCATTGCCTGAGACACCAAAACTGAGAGGGAGCAATGAGAATGAACTGAAACCTTTTGTCTATTAAAAGAAACCGCAAATGTGTCATTTCAGCTGCATAAGGTTGATTAGATAGAAACTATTTCATGTGTTATTGATCTTGGTTCATGTGCTCCACGTTCAATACTTTCTTCCTAAAATGCCCTCCATTCAGCTCCATGTCCATTTGCTGAGAGGCATGTGGTTGTCTAGATCTATCAAAGTAAACTTTGAACTAACATATGTATTGTGAACAAGATAGATTCGTATCTTGCAAGACAGCATGATAGCAATGTACTCCACTTGAAAGGAAGGGTCTACGACCCCTATAAATCTATGCAGGTCACTCCATTGGGCCATAAATATGTGCTTTGGATCACTATTCTCATAATTCCCTTTCTATCACTGATTTCCTCTGTAACTACCATCATCTCTCTTTGTAACAATCTACAGTTTACATTTCATTTTGTCTTTAGGTTTTAATGAGCATTATAATTATTTACGGTGGTACATCCCTGCAGGGATGAATGCTGCTGTGCTCTACATGGCCACATGTGTGTTTCCTGGCATGTGAGTCCAGTAGTAGATGATGGACACTAAATGTGTGACACTTGGCCTCTGCCTAAGGAAGAATGTTACTTTTCCACGTGCTTTCCCTTAACTGAGTAAGAAGAATAAAAACGTGCAGTTAAATAAAACTATATATTTGCAATGTGATAAAATACAGAAAATTTGAGAGAAAGTTGCTTTATGTATATGTATTTCTTTTTCTTCCTGGCATGAAAATAATACAACAGAAAAAGTGTGTTACAATTTCAATTTAAAAAATTATAAAATTAAGGTATAGAAGATTTTAACACAACCTATTCATTCTAAACAACATTTATGGCCCTACGTCAAAGTTAAATTTCATATAATGCCAACTGACATAGGCTAAGCTTTAAAGTAAAAATATCAGTATTCATTAATGTGAGGGTTTGATCTATATATACGGTGTCAACTTTATATGAGTTAATATTTCTTTCCCTCTTTCTTTTCTTTTCTAATTTCAAACTCCAGTGGACTTCGGACTGAAAGCCAGAAAAAGTGTTATCCATCCACGGTCAGCATCAAGCAATAGGTCCATGAGATTTTCTTTATCATCAGAAAAGTCTTATCCTAATGGTCTTGCTGCCTCTCCAGATAATGGCGCCCCTTTCTCAAACAGTTGTTCACATCCAAAACCTGGAGACCTGGTCCATTCTTTGGTCAATGATGACATCGAAAAACGGGTACACGTGAACAAGGATGGCAGCTTGTCCGTTGAGATGAAAGTCCGCTTCCGCCTGTTAAATGACGAGACTTTGCAGTGGTCCACCCAGATCAAAAAGTCCAATCTGATGAACCAGATGCCTTGTGAAGAGTTATGTGCAGAGGAGGACAGCGGAGTAGACCCCATACAGAAAATGAACCAAGAAGCCAGCTCAGAGGCAGATGAGTCATTATATCCCGGTGACATTGATTCTTACATGTCAAAACTTGAGGAATCAGAATGCGATGAGGCTCATTGTCATAGCTGTGGCAAGAAACATCAGGACTATGACATTTGGAAGAACCCCATGCACAGCTCCCAGAGGGAAGAGCCCAGCGTACGAAGCACCTGGCACACACGGTCATCATGCTCCAGCACATCTTCCCGGAGGAGAGTAGTCCACAAAAAAATGGCTTCTGTGGATAGCCTCCACACCACATCCAGTGAAGAATATTCTGAGCACATTGTTCAAGAGTCCTCATCCTACTCAGAGACTATAGAGAACAGAGTGTCGTATCGATCTGTTAAAAAGTGTACGTGTCGAAGCGATTTGTCTACAGGTGCTTCCAATGGAGAAGACCAGCAAGAGTACACTCGGACAAGCACGAGCCATAGTAAGAGACCTTCATCCTTGGGTTTAATGTCACATTCAAGCTGTGAAAACAACCTGGATACTCAAGATGCCCCTGAAGACCACGAGGCCAGCAAAACCAACTCACAAAATGAACAAGAAAATTCTTTTGAAGTTTCCTCTGTGAAGTGCTTAAAGGATGATGTGGAAGAGCTGGAAAGCAGCAGAGCTGGGAGTGTCATGTCAAGGTCCTCTCTGCAGTCCAGACAGAGTGAGAAGAATGGAAGTAAGGAAACAAGTAGCGGGCGTAGGAGCATGTCCTCCTCCAGCCTCCAGAAGGCAAATCAAGAAGATAACACCAGGTGCTCCACTTCTACCAACAGTGCGCACAGTAAGTCTAGTAGCTGTACTACACCAAAAGCAAGGAGTGAACAGGATGACCACTCTGATGACAATGCAGTGGTCTCCTCCTTCTCCAGTGAGTCATGCCCTAAGAAAAAGTCTGAAGAGGTTGAAGTAGAACAAGAAGAAAGTGAAATAAATGAAGTCAGCTCAGTGTCAGCAAAAACAAAGCCCAGCCAATCAGTTAGAGGGGAGAGCAGTGAAGGTGAACGATGCTCTACACAAGGAACTTCCCGTTCCAGAGCTAGTGACAGGAGTAGCAAGAGAAGGGACAGTGATGAGGTCATTCTGTGCAGTGCCTCTTGCTCTTCCAGAGGATCCAAAAAGAGCAAACACAGCCACGTTCATTTGGATGCAAAGTCCGAAATATCTGTGTCTTCACTTGAATCCACTCCAAATAAAAAGAAGAACTCCCTCCATGCAGATGATCTGAGATCAAGCAGCAGGGCATCTAATTACTCCAAAAGTTCCTGTGAAATCAAGAAAAAATCTGTTGGAGACCCCATGTCTCATAACTCAGGATCTTTTCAATCAAATATTTCATCTACTAGTGAAGCAGAGGCAGTTGCAGGGTTTACTGAAGAGAAAAGCTCAAAAAGTACCCCCAATGGCTATAGTGAATCTTCAAAAGGCTCAAAGAAGAGAAGTCACAAGGAAGAAAATAGCAAGCCATCATCTGTCTGCTCAAGTGTTTCAAGCCCTAATGGCAAAGCTGGAGAACGTCATTCCAAGATTAATTCAGAGACCCCTTCTTCAAGACAAGGAAGTATGAGTGAAAGTGTATGTTCAAAAGGGGACCACTCAGCTGAGACTGGGACTAGGAATGGAAATCCTGCAAGTGTCTCTTCAAGAGTGTCTTCAAAGTCTGAAGTAAAAGATAAATGCTTGTTGACCCAGATATCCCAGGGAAGTGATGATCGGTGTTCACAGTCAAACATATCTCAGTCTTCAAAATCAAGGCGAATTAAAACTAGAAATCTTCACGTGAAGATGTCAGACTCTAGCCAGGCGTCATTGCCTGACACTTTGTCAGTACGTAGCATGCATTGCCCTGCTCCTCCAAAAGGGAAACCAAAAAGCAGAAAAATACAGACAACCATGTTGAAAAATTCCTCCGTTAGCAGCATGGGTACTGAGTCAGTGTTGACCACTGGAAAAGAGGCAAAAGAAATCATAGATTCCTCCAAAACAACCTCTTATGGGTCTAAATCAGCTGCAACTGAACTAAATGATCAGAAGAATCAAGAGATTGATGATGCTTGCAGCAAAAATGTGGAGGAACAGTTAGAAGACACAGGCACGCAGGAAGAAGGGAGTGATTTGATGCCCTCTACTCTACCAAACACATCTCCAGAAGAAGTTGTGCAAGAATGGCTAAGTAAAATCCCTGCAGAAACACTGCTTGTGAAATACGAAATGGAGGATGATGCAGAAGAATGTCCAGAGGCAACCACAGAGGTACCACCCTGTACAAACGCCGAGGAAATCTCAGAGGATGAAAAAGCTGAGCAAAAGAATGTGGAGGAGGCTGAAAATGAGGCAGAGACTGAAAATGAGGCAAAGGCTGAAGCAGTAAAAGAAACAGCAGAAGACGCTTCTGTCAATGAAGAGACTGAAGAATGTACGAATCAGGAACAAATCGATGAGGTTGTGCCTGAAGCTGCCAACGCTGACCAAGCAGAATGCAGCCAGTCAGTAACCTCCAGCCAAAATAACAACAGAAGAGACCTGCCAACCTCTGTCCAGACTTCTGTCCAGATCATGAAGGCCTTGCTGAGTTCAAAACACGAAACAAAATTTGACCGATCAAACAGTTTGCCTGAAGTGTCCCCCACTATGGGGAGAAAACTAAGTAACTCTGCCAACATTTTGATTACTTGTCTTGCCAGCCTCCAGCTCCTTGATGAAGGGTCAGACGATCCCTCAGATAAATCGAAACGTTTGAATAAGCCGAGGTATATGGAGCTGCTAAATATATTTCAAGCGCTGTGGTTTGGATGCACAGCTGAAAAAAGTGGTCCAATTTTAGGTCAAGGGACAAGTGAGAAGGTAAAACCAGTCTCTGGATTTAAAGCCCCAAAATCTATGGATTATGACTTCACTCCCATGTCCTCCTCTGGGGTTGATGTTAGCAGTGGTTCTGGTGGCTCAGGAGAAGAGATAACGGCCAGTGCCAGGGACTGCACTTCAGTGGCACAGAAGTCAGCTAGACAAGTGGGAAATGTAGAGACTGGTCCTGAACTGACTGAAGATATGGAGCAAATTAAAGAGGAAGAACAGTCCCGACCTTCAACAGCCACCTCAAAATCAAAAGGTGAAGAAAAAGCACAGTC
Organism: Piaya cayana; assembly: GCA_013389865.1. Taxonomy (NCBI): domain Eukaryota; kingdom Metazoa; phylum Chordata; class Aves; order Cuculiformes; family Coccyzidae; genus Piaya; species Piaya cayana. The sequence goes on from WAAB01025304.1 coordinate 7,211, forward strand.
TACTAGAGGGGAATCCTTAATTCAGGAGGCAGAAGAAAATGAGGAGGATCAGTGCAGTAACTGTGAAAATGGTCAAGAGGAAGGGGAAGAAAATGAAAAAGAAGAAAATAGCAAATTAACTGAAAATGGAGAACAAGAAGAAGCTGAAGCTGTAAATGATGAACTCTCAGAAGAAAATGTTAATGAGCTAGCCACTACTGATGCTACAAATGTCAACGATGCCGATTGTGGGACAGAACTGAAAGCTGATTTGGAAGAGCAACTTGAAAAACAGTCACCAAATGACCCAAAGCCCAATGTCAATGTGGCCACCAGTGTAAGCACATCCCTTGTCCAGGCAAATTCAGTGGATCCAGATCCAGTATGGGTTCTCAGACTCCTCAAGAAAATCGAGAAAGAGTTCATGACTCACTATGTCAGTGCCATGAATGAGTTCAAAATCAGATGGAACCTGCAGGATAATCAGCAGATGGATGAAATGATACTGGAGCTGAAAGAGGAAGTGAGCAAAAGGATACAAAAAAGCATAGAGAAGGAGCTGAGGAAGATCAAAAGTAGAGCGGGGAAGAAGATTCCAAGACCTCCAGATGAACCATTGAAGCGCGAGTCAACCCTCCAAACTGAGCAGAGGAGACGGCGATTGCAGACCATGCGTAAAAAGTCACTCTTCAGTGACAAGAATGGAACTCAGAGTAGGCTAGAGGACACAACAGAATTCTCATTTGAAATAGAGGAAGACACAGCATTTAGTGCAGCTTTTGAGGCCAGTATCAGTAAACAAACAAGTGAGGAGGAATACTGCCCGTGTGACTCTTGTGTGAGGAAAAAAATGGCTTCTAAGCCTACAAGGAACCCAGTGGTGGCCACAAATGCCCCAGTCATGAAAGCATTTGATTTACAGCAAATCCTGAGGTTGAAGAAAAATGATGAAGAGGCCTGTGTCTCAGAAGCAGCCCAGGACATCAAAACAATTCCCAGCAGCTCTGTGAAAGAAGCAGCAGAAAATGGCAATCTGAATGAGGAGAACGAGGAAGGTGAATTCCAGCCAAGTGAAACCGAAATGGAAGGCAATGAAGAAAAGGAACCAGAATCAAATGAGGTGGGCAGCTCAATGTTGAACGAAGATGAAGAAGGACATGAAATATCAGAGAGTCAGAACTGTGACAGAGAGGATGAAGTTAAAGATGAAGAAGCTGAAGAAGAAGCAAAAGAGGAGGAAGAAGAGAAAGAGGAAGAAGAAATTACAACAGCAGAAGGAGAGGAAACAAAAGAGGAAGCAGAAGGAGAAACAGAAGAGAAAGATGATGAGGAAGTAGAAGAGGAAGCTGAAGAAGAAATAAATGAGGAAGAGGAAGCAGAAGCAGAAGAGGAGGAAGAGAAGGAGGAGGAGGAAGAAACAAAAGATGAGGAAGAGGAGGAAACAAAAGAGGAGGAGGAGGAAGTGGATGAGAAGGAGGAAGATGCAAAAGAGGAGCAAGAGGAAGAAACTAAAGAAGAGGAAGAAGTGCAAGAAGAGGAAGAAGCAACAAATGAGGAAGAAGAAACTAAAGAAGATGAGGAAGAAACAAAAGAGGAGGATCAGGAAATGGAAGAAGAGGAAGAAAACCCAAATGAGGAGGAGAAAGAAGCAGAGGAAGGGGAGGAGGAAGTGAACTTGGAAGAGGAAGAACAAGAAGAGAAAAGTCAAAATGAAGAGGAGGAAACTGAAGAGAAGTCAATAGCTGGAGATGAAGCTGACAATGAAGCTGAAGATGCAGAGGAACCAGAGAATGAGGATATTGAGGCTGATGATGAGGAAGAGACATCTGAATGCAGAGGAGATGCTGATGGCTGTGGAACTGACAACAATCCTGAAGGAGATGCTGCAGAAGGAAATGAAGAAGCTGAGCAAGATGAAGCTGAGGCAGTGGAAGTTGCAAATCCAGAGTCAGAACAGGAGGCATATTCAGCTGAGGAGGAAAACAACAGTGAAGGAGATGAAAAAAATGATGAGCAAAATGAGGAATCTACCAATGATGACCCTCACCAGGCACATGAAAAACATGAAACTCTGAACAAAGCAGCCGCCTTTTCTTGTTACTCTTCTGTGGGAAACTTCTCACAGGAATCCCAGAAGGGATCTGAAGATGAAGGTGAAGAAGAATGCAAAGATGACAATAACCCCGTGAGTAACCACACTGATGGAGAGGTTCAAAATAATGAGAGCAGCAAACCCTCACAGATGTATCCTGACAGCGAGGAAGAAGAGGACAAAGGTTCTTCGTGCACTGATCCTTTGGGAGACGAGGACCAAGCAGATGCTGCAGATGCAGATCCAAAGGAGGAAGAACACACTGATGAGGTCCAGGCTTCTAAAAAGAAAGCAAACTCTGATGAGATTGATCAGGAAGATCTGGACTTCTAGAACTGCTTATCAAAAACTGCTGTATTTTAATTTCTTTTTTTTTTTTAAGTATATTTTCATTACATATTACAGTTTCTTCAGTGAATCGAGCCACCATAACTGGCTTTTCTTCTGACTTATGTGGTAAACTTGATCTTGAATCCTGTGAGTAACATTGCAATTACCTGCCCTCATTTATAGAGGGCTAGTAAACTCATTAAGATTTAGTGGCTTCTATAGAAAAGTGGTATACAGAAAGGGAAGGCTGTTGTAATTGTGATACTTTCTTGCTCTCACTCTTTAAGCTATTCTATTTGCTGCTTGAGCGATCTGTGGCTCTGCTGGGCATCATCTCTGAGAGACTTCAGGATGCCTTTTGTCTGTTGCATGCCATTTTCCTGGAAAGATTGCCAATCCACAGAAACATGAGAAAATCTGGATTCATTGCCAAAGTCTGGTCAGAGCCCACAGAGATGTATATTCATTTTCCCCCTACCCTACCCCACCCCACACTCTTCGTACCCAGAAAAAGGGTCTGAGATATGAAAGTCTTTCCCTGAATATGATGGGTTGACCTTGGCTGCGTGTCAGGTGCCCACCAAGCTGCTCTATCACTCCCCTCCTCAGCAGAACAGGGAGGGGAGAACATAAGATGGAAAAAAACCTTGTACAAGACAAATGCAGTTTAATAAAGCAAAACCAAAGGAAAACAAAAGATTCATTCACTACTTTCTGTCAGCAGCTGATATCCAGTCGTTTCCTTGGAAGTATCTCATAGAGGTTGCTCCAGAAGGCAAAAGGTGTAAAAACAAATGCCCACCTCCTCTTTCTCCAAGATTTTATTGCTGAGCAGACATTCATGATGCTACCAACACCTTCCTAGTTACCAATACAAAGGACAACACCATGAGCGGTACTATTGGGAAAATTAACACTATCTCAGCCAGACTCAATGCAATCTCCCCTATTCCATAGCATCTGCATCATAATCAGTTCTTACATAATTTAATAAATACACACACTCACACTCACACTCACACACTCACACACACACACATATATATATATTAACCACCATGTTGTATTTAATTCTCACTATTGATTTTTTTAAAAACTATTACAACTTAAACCATTGGAATAGGCTGCCC
>WAAB01025308.1:0-79995 GCA_013389865.1 Piaya cayana
AGGGAGCACTTTGTTTTGGCTCACCCTTTGAGGTCTGCACCTTGGACAGATGCAATTGTCCCAATTGTCCTTTTATTTCTGATCTGATCAATTTGAAAAGTATCAAGGTGCCATGGAATTTAGACAACCCCTAGTCAATAATTTTTATTTCCCCAGTACCAAGCCTGAAAAAAAGGCTTCAGACAATGTAGATTGTGATTTTCTCTGTATATCACCTTTGCTCCAAAGCTTCACCTGAAAAACAAGTCAGTATTAATCCTGTCACTGCAACTGCCCACTGTAGCCCTTCACAAAGGCAGAGTGCTTGTTTGGGAGCCAGCAATAAAATGTTATCTAGGGGAAGGCAGCTCACCAGAGAAAAAACTGGCAAAAGAGTTGTCCTGTTTTACAAATACAAGGAAACAGCATCAATCCCAATGGCAGCAAGTAATACCTGTGTCAGGTAACCAGCTTTTTGGGTTCTGCTTTGTCTTGTAGTGGGGGACTTGGAGTATATTTATTGAATATTGAATTAATTGTGGATTCCAGCATGGGCTTCATTAGCTGAAAATTGATCAGATTTCCTTGAAAATATCTGAGGATTTTTTTTTTTGCTTGTCTGCTACGGAACCTAAAAATGTAAGGGACCCTTTGTTTTACTGCATATCTATAGAATGAGGATTGTTGTAAAAGTACAAAGAGATGGTTTACTGGTTTTTTACTTTCATAGTCTCAAAGCAGTTGCACCATGCTAAATTCATAGGCCAAATCATATTAAATTTAGTCCTGAAGAATGGGTCTCATTTTCAAGTATTTGTTCTTCAGTGGAAAATATGTAGAATTTCTTTTCCAAACTCCTTAATGTTTCATATGAGTTTGGATAGGATTACTTGGGCTAGGCCAGTTCAAGGTAAAACAGTTTATTTGTACCATTTTAGTGCATAGTTAATCATTCCTGAACGGAGTAAAACGTGCAGTAGAATACCATAGGAATCATGGAAAATTATTAGGTTTTTTTATATGCAACCCATGGGTCTCCTGTAGAGGTAAGATAGAGAAACTTCACTGTTGTATTGTTCATAGGAGCTGGTTGAATCTTAGTTGTGGTTTTTTTCCTTGCCTGTTAGTGCAAGAGTTGTATCAAAACAGAATTTTGCCCAGAAAGAAAAGTATACTTTCTCCACCTTTCTCCTGTTCTTACACCTCCTTGAAGAGACCATTGCAGGAACGGCTGCTCATTGGGATGAGCTCTCTGCCTTCCAAGTATTATCAGCAATTGTGACGCCACACTCCCAGATAATTTAATTTCTGTTTAGAAATAAGAAAAATGTAGAACACTAATAGGGACATTGTACATAATGATTTAATCTATGGGCAATCAGGCCAAACAAATCTATGAATCATTCATACATGTCTGCATTGCGAGAGATACAGTTAACTACAAAAGAAAAAATTACAGATGGGTGGAGGATGATACAGGGAATAAGATAGATTGGTAAAATCTACATTAAATATATGGGATTTTAACCAGAATTTATTTTATTGGCTACAGACCAAGTCCAAAAAGTAAGGGTTTAGGGCAGAAATTGAGCTTCGAAATCTGAAACAGAGATGGTGAATATTCCAAGCGAGCTGCATCTGGACTTGAATCATGCCTTAATTCCCAAGCCACCTTACATGTTTTTAAATAAACTACTCTGCTGTGTAGAGCCTCTCCAAAAGTGCCCAGATCTGCACCATTTCAACAGGGCTAAGTGGCTTGGTGCTCACTCATATCTCAACCTCATCAGGAACTACAACTATGTGTTACTCCATTCAAGTCCCCAGAGTCACTCAGTGCAAGAGGTGATCTTCAAACCCTTCTAATGGATGCTAGAGGGACTGAGTCTTGATAAATGCAGCTGTGCCTGTTCCCTCTATAAAGATGTTTTTATGATCTACTAGAGCAGGTAAAGCATTTATCCAGGAAGTGAAAGGTCTGAATTCAGGACCTGTTCTTTGCAGATCAGAGACATCAGTAGTCATGCTGATGTCTGGGTGTGTAAGTATTCACCTGAAAACAGCTTCAAAGCTTGATCGCTCTCATTCACAACTCTCTCTCATGCTCAGGGCGCATCTAGAGCAGGTGGTGAAGCTCTGTGCAAGGATGCTCTAAGTAGCATTGCTGGTGGTACATACTGCTGCTGAATCTGCCTGGCTTAGTAGCCTCCTGCTTCTGCACGTTTCTACTCTCAGGCAATCGATGATCTGCACCTGTTGTCTACACTACTTCAATATGGAAAACTGATTAAGAAAATAGAAGTTATGAATCTGTAACAGAAATGTTCCTCTCAGCTTAGAAGTACTTACTCAGGAGTTTGGATTTGCTGCTGCCAGACTGGAAGGTGTAACCAGTACCGGCTACTAGTCAGCTCTCGGGGAGGTCTCTGGAGAACGCAAGTTTGGAAATTACCGCTGGATGGCACTCCTGTGCCATGGAGTATGTAGCTGGGTGGACTTTTATTTGGCTGCAAATAGCTATCTTTTAAAGACAAAGAACTAAGTTCACTTCTTGATACCGTCATAAATTTGGAGTGGCTTCACGTAAGTCATTCAGTTTAATTTATGCACCAGCATAACTGGGAGAAGAATATGAACCAGATGTTGAGAAGCAAAATTTTAGCTATTAATTATATTGATAAAGTTTTGAACAATTTATGAAACTTAAATACAAGGAACAGACATAAAGGCTGTGGCCATGGAAGACCAAAGGCACCCAGGTTAATTTCCTCTGTGTTGTTACAGGCAACTAAATTCTGATGATCAACCATAATGCTCTTTTACCTGACAGGGTTTTTACCCTTAGGGCTGCTATATTATACACACAATTCTATAAAGATACAAGAAAACTCTTCTATGAGTGGCTGTAAAACAAGCAGCTATCTTCATTCCAAAAGTCAGCATTTGAATTCTTTGTTTTAAAGTTTCTGGTCTATATTTTTAAAGTATTTGGAGAATGTTTCAATCATTTCTAATCCCAAATATTATCCTTTTATTTTGAAATATTTGAAAATTACTCAATAGAAAAATCATTGTGTGAAAGTCAATATGTTTTTTCAGAATTTCCTTAGTTTTCTGATGAGAAATAAATTCTGAGCTAAATTTGCATCTTAAAAAGCAGTGATTATCTCAGCTCTCTAGTGAAATAGAATCGTACCTACAATAACTCTTTAATAAAGACAACACATTTGCCTTAATGTGTTGTACATTTGTAAGGTATCAGTGCAATGTATGGGAGAATACCAGGAAATTTCTGCAAATAAATTTCAACATCAGGGAAATATCTTCATGAAAGTTGTGTTTCTGCTCCTTTTCCGCTGCTATAGATGGTGACACCTCTCTCCCTTGTAAAGAGGTTCCGTTCCTCCAAACACAAATCTGTACAGTACTCAGAATATTAGGAATGTCTGATAGATCCAAGAACTCTTTCAGTCATCTGCTCCACTTCTACCAAAACCAACAAGAGACCTAGTAATCAGTTTAAGCTGAGGCATTTTCTATTTTGGGGGTGGTAGCATATCTCTGGTTTCAGCCAGGGAAGGAAGTGCTTGGAGTGTTATATCACAGCCAGCTCTTATGATTGACTTGGAAGAAGGAAATTGTGTAAATATGGGCTAAAGCTTGTTGTTCGGAAATGCACAGTTCCATGGACTTGAGATCTTTAATGTATATTTTTGGTTAGCACTTGTATGCTGTCACTTCAATTCTCTATTTGTAGCATGAGAATAATATCACAGTAATTCTTTGATGCTTGACAGGAGGGTTCCTGTACATGTACTCCAAATATACTTGGAGGCAAACCTGGCAGGCTCAGAATGTTTCAGCACACCTCTCCTGCCCTCCTTGTTTTTGGCTTATTTTAAGGGTCATTGTGGACCTAGCATAATCTGATCACTCTGGGTAGATGCTCTAAATTAAGAATCGGCTGTTATGGCTGAACAGGACAGCAACCTGAATCTGTTCACAGAATAGGATGGAAACGATTGTCTTCTTACGTTTCTGCCTTCTGGGACTTAACACCATCCAAAGTTGACAGGATGGTCTGCAGCTACCCTATAAAGATCCTATGTCTCCACCCACTTTCTTTTATTGTACTGTTGCCATTTACTGAATAATTAGTAGTTAACTTAGTTTTTAAAATCTATTTTACAGTAATACCTCAGAGCTATGTTCTTATTTATGATTTCTTTGCACCAGCTACTGTTGATACTGCTAGTTGAGACAGACACTGTTGTGGTGAGCTTACAAGCTCCAGGTACCACAAGTAGAGAACTGAGATCCAGGGAAATCAAGAGATTTGCCTAAGGTCACATGCTAAGTTTGTGGCAGTGTTAATCTACCCAATCTGATTATCTAAGGCATGTAGGCACCAATACATGTTCTGGTGTCTGTATCAGCCACAGGAATGCTGAACTGGAGAAGTTCATTTGGAAAAATAAAGAGAAATTTTTTTAAAAAAAAAAAAAGAAAGAAAGAAAAAAATGCATGCTTGGCACTACTTGAAGACTTGCAAGAAATTTCCACATTCCCATTCTTTGAATACTTTGGAAATACATAAACTCTTGGGATCTGCATTTTAAAATGTTGTTTCCAACTGGAATGACATCTGTTAAACGTAGCCAAGAAACATCTGGTTTTCCATTCCTGGAACCCTGAACTGAGGTTTTCCTGTCAGCTATGCTGTGGAGTGAAATTGGTTCAATAGGTCATTCTGTTCTCTCCATTTCTCAGTTTCCTATTTAAATGATGGCCAACAACAAGAGTAAGCAGGAGGGAAAAGGAGATTCCATGTAAGGTATGTACTAGCCTATGGAAAAAAAACATTTTGCTTCAGACTAAATTAGATAACTGGTGAAAGCAGAGCTATTAAAATCATAGAATCACCATGTTGGAAGAGACCCACTGGATCGAGCCCAACCATTCCCACCAATCTCTAAACCATGCCCCTCAGTACCTCATCCACCCGCACCTTAAACACCTCCAGGGAAAGTGAGTCAATAACCTCCCTGGGCAGACCGTTCCATTGCCTAATAACCCTTTCAGTGAAGAATTTTTTCCTTATGTGGAGCCTGAACCTCCCATGGTGGAGCTTGAGGCCATTCCCTCTTGTCCTGTCCCTGGTATGCCAGGGGTTATGTGGAACTGTAAGACCATTCTGTGATTCTGTGATTGTATATGCCATCCGTTCAACAACTGGTCACTCCAGTGGAGTCAAACTGAAGATGGGTGGGAGGGAGAACCAGAAGAAAAGTTCAAAAGCCTCTAGTAGAGGAGACCGTAAACATGAAATAATCAGGCATTAAAAGCGTAAATGACAGCTGAACCATGATCTGATATTTAATTACCACTCAAAACCTCTATCAGTTAGTGGCAGTGGCATTAATATTAGGAGACAAGAAACACTGAGCCAGCAGAACCCTCTGTATGTATCCTTTTTGAAAAACAGCACCGCCCTTGTTTTTCAGGACCAATCATGAAAACAGCTTGAAAAATAAATGCTGTGACCTTCTGCCATTAACATTTTGGTGAGGCAAAAAGGCCATCAGATTCCTGTTTCTTATACATATGTAATTTGTTACCACTCATGTTACTCGAAAAGCAAAATTAATCTGGAGGAAGCGTTTCTCCAGCTTTTGCCTTATATGTGACCTTTTCCTTCCCAGTCCATGAATTTAAAATACTGAGGAAGCGAGTCCTAATCTGAGGAAAAGTTTCCAAAAAAGAATTAGAGATGCAGCACTTTGTGTGTCAGGGTCTTGCAAAGTGCTGATGCTGTAAATTAACTAATGGGGGTCAGGTCTGTGGGTATAGAGGAAACTTGGCAAAGGCAGATAGGGTGCGGGAAGGGAAAAGGGAGTTGTACAGCTCATAGTCAGTTGCAAGCCGCTTCCTGACACTATTTACTTACTGAAACATTTTGTTTCCTTCTGAGCAGTATTTGACTTTGCTTTCACCATCACCAGTGTAAGTCAAATGTCTTTATTCATATCATGTCTGTTTTACATTATGCATCATTCACAGTCTGATACTGAAGTGACTGTAATTATCCAAATCTGCATAGTGTTATGGTCCACCTATACCCCAATACAGTCAAATGCATGCTTTAAATAAATAAATAAGATCTGGTCTGACTACCAAGAAAGACTATCCCATTTTTCTTCATGAATAGCAAAAAAAAAAAAAAAAAAAAAAAAGCCTATAATAACATATATATGGGGGAAATGCTCTTGTCAATTAATGGTTGGGAATGGAATGAACCAGTTGACTCTGTGACACATTGATTTGAAGCCTATTTTGCTCAATGCTATTTCATCTGTTCACTTCAGCCTCATCTGAATTTTTGTGTTAACCATATATACACTTTTTCCAAACACTATTAGGTTTGTTGTGTATTTGATGAATCAGTGTTTGGAATTGCTATGATTTATAGAGTTAAACCTGCTGGCATGATTCAAAGGATCAGTATTTATTACAGAAACCACCTGCATGCTGTGAACACAAACGTGTTTCTACACTGCTTGAGTCCCAGCTTAGTCCATCTGATTAGTCATGGATTATCTCATATCTGGAGCTTTATGTAGGAACGAGGGACATCTGGTGGCTTCATAGAATATAACAAATTAAGAAGATACACTTTAAAATGTATACTGTTGTGTGAAGTAGACAATTCAGTGAAAATTTGACTAAATGAAAGACTCTCTCAGTGGTTGAAATGCAATTTGAATATATGAAATTACTTTAGCTAAGACTCAATAATCTGTGATTTGTTTTTCTCTTCTTGTGAAAAGATGAGCTGACTTTGAAACTTAGACAGGTTGCTACCTATTTTCAGGAGGACGTAACATCTTCTTTCATTAGGAGAAGCTGCAGTACAGGATAGATGGATAAGAAATAGACAAATCATACAATGCAACCCCATACATTTTTATTTCTCCCAATGAACACATTTATTTTATGCATGGTAATTCAGAATGTGATTGACTAGACCAGGTGATATCTGATAACTTGCAATCACTAAGAATATCTGTGAAGAAGAGTTAAATGGAGAACTTTTCTTTCTCTGCAATGTGTTTCCTATTTTAATGCTTAAATGAGTTTCTTTAACAAGTAAACCACTCTGAGTCATGTTTTTCTCTCTCTTCTTTGTTCTTATCGGAACCAATAACTACATGGCATCGCAATAACATTTATTACAAAAGATGCGATGGACATTGCAGAATCAAAACTACCTGCATTGAATTGTAAGCTGGTTTTGTATTGTGAGCCTGTTTGTATTAGGTTTGCTGTTCTGTCTTTTTCTAGTTCATACAGAAAGTCCAGATGGCCCATGTCAGCCTCCTGTGCTGCTCAGACCAGGGACAGTGCTTGACTTCTCCTGGAACAACTAATATTGGGAAACCAACATCAGGCAGTCAAAGGCTGTCATTTCTGAACGTCTCACTCCTGTCCTAACCTCACAAAACAACTACTTCAGTTTATGCAGACAGAGCTGGTGTATTTTTGCTGGCACATATGACTAAAGGAGGCAGCCTATATATAAAGAGGGAAGCTTCTCTGCAAGTGAGAGCAAATTGTTGCCAAATATTAAGACAAATAATCTGGAGAGAGCAACAGGAGGCATTCTGTCTCACCTGAGATGCTGATAAAACCTGGAAGCCACAGGAGTGAGATCAGACTGAGAAAAGACAAATCACTTGTTATTTTGCAAAGATGTACAACTCAGGAGGGTTTTTCAAGGGTAAGAAGTGATGAAAAAGAAAATCTTTTGCTAAACAAGCAGGTTTTGTCTTCCATTTTCCCTCTGAACAAGCTAAACTAGAAGCTTGTAGGCCCAGGTGAAACTAATAAAACATGAATAAGCAAGCAAAGAGTTCTCCTATTCTGATGTTCCAGTTCCAGGTCCATATCCTATGCTGATATGCAGAGAGGGTTTCTCAGCCTGTGCAAGTGATGTAAAATGGTGTAGGAAGTATTACTTAAACATTACTCAGATTGCTTTAGGAGCTTGGGATACAGAGATTGGGTCCAGTGGTTCAGGCTGATGCCATGTTTAAAGTTACATTGTTGAGATCCCATTTATCTCCAGATTTGTTTCGGCAATAGTTCGTTGTAGAGAGAAGTTGCAATGAAGAGAGCTTCCAAAGGATTCTTCTATTTAGACCTCTTGTGAAAGCTATCTTTAGGATGTGAACACAGGTATACCAAAACCCTATTGCTGACAATGTTCAAACTGCATTTACCAGCATTAGGGAAAACTGAATATGTTTTAGCTGGCAAATAATCAAGTCCCTCTATTTCAGACTCTTTGGTGAAATAATGACAAAGCCACAGTATATCTGATGATATGAAGTAACCTGATGCGAGTGTGGTCACCTATCAGAATGAACAAAAAGAAGTGTGCTGGCATTTTAATGAATATTTACTTAATGAGAAGGTAATGACTTCTTAAATCTCTACTTACCTTTGCTACTACAAGTTTCTGGTTACTGCATTACCACTTAGCTGATTAATAGGGCACTACAAAATGAATCTAAAGTTACATCACAGAATCACCAGGTTGGAAGAGACCCATCAGATCATCGAGTCCAACCATTCCCATCAAACACTAAACCATGTCCCTCAGGACCTCGTCTACTCGTGCCTACATGACCTTCAGACTAAATAATTTCGCTTGTGAAAAGATCTGGGGAAAAATAGCAGTCCTGCACTGGCCCAAGATTAGGTGGAAGATAGTGTGTTGGGGAAAGGTTGGAGTATGCACAGATCAGGAGCAGAAAGGGTAAGTGGGAGAGCTGAGACTCTGCACCTGACATCCTTCAAGTATAATGTCTGTTACAATACTGGATATCAGGCTAGGACTCCTCTGCTCTTACTTCTGTTGATGGTAGAGTGCCAACAGCAAAAAAGTTACGACTAGTCAACTCAGCCTTCCACTCCCACTGCCCTAGTGCTTTGTCCCTGATCTTATGGAGGGATGGATGGGTACGTATTTACTAACTAGTACAGGCAGACACAAATTTCCATTGACCAAACTTCCTCTGGCAAGGCAAGTCATCATATAAAAAAGGTTGTTTCTGCTTGTTTTCTGTTCAGATTTTAATACAGTCAGAGCTGCAAAGAGACCAGGCCAGTAGTTTCAACATCTATAACCATTTCTGTTCTCCCATAGTAACAGAAGGAAACTTGGAGAAATGTCTGTAGCTACAAGCTTTCTGCAGGGAAAGATCTTCCTTGGAAATTACTTTGAAAGAAGCTGGCAAGGATCCTGGTAAGAACTTAGCCTTTTCTGTCTGTGTTTCTCCACCTGTCAAAACAAGGCATAATCCTTCCCTTCTTCACAATATTGTACGGACTCATCAGTTAACGTGTTTACATCACTAAATGTGATTTCCTGTTCTAAATCACCTAGACTTTAGTTCTTAGGAACACAAACTCATCTCACCCTTCTAAAAGATCTTTTCCCTCTTTTCACACATCCATGTTCCTCTTTGTTTTTTCCTACTGCAAAATACAGTTTCTGCTACTGCTGCTCTTGGACACCTGAGAGCAATTTTAACAGTCACACTGAATTTTCCTGAGCATTTAAATAATCAGCAAAGGAAAATAATTATTCTCCAGTTTCTGTTTTTCCTTTTTATTAGTGTTGGAAAATGATCCATACCTCATAGTGCTCTCTACTAAGATTTTTCATCACTGCTCTAATTCTTTGGTATTGTCATAAAGAACAATCTTTGCGTACATTTATAAAGCATCTTTTAGTCTAGAGACTAAATTCTCTGAGAGAATTCATTGTGATTGAAACTGGAGTTATCTATAAACAAACTCCAGTATAAATATCATGTGTTGTCTGGTTTTGTATGCTGCAGGACCTGTACGTCTTTCTACAAAAAGGTAACTTTCCCTGGAACAGAGACTGAAGTATCTGCATTGCCTTAACAGTGAAGTGTACTATGCAACTGAAATTGCACAGGGAGCCTAAGAAAGCAAAATGATCTGCAAGCTCCTGTAATCAACTTCATGCTAGAACTGGCAAGATATTTTTAGCTGTGGCACACTTGAAGTTGTATTTAAGGATATAAGAGGTACCCAAATCTGGAGGTGGTGACCATTTTAGTTACAGCCCTGTTGCCTTCTCATCATCCAAATTTTCCTCCCACACACAACCTTGCCTGACCTGTGAAACAGTCCTTTCTTTTCTCCTTCCCTGAAATAATTGTTCTTAATCTTGCTTACCACTGTCTCCCCACAGTCTCCTGTAAAACTAAAATCTTGGATTTTCCCCATATAATAATTCTCTCCCACTTCACTCCCAAGTTCCAGACTACTTTTCAAGACAGGTTTACTACGAGATGCTGCATGTTAACAAGACAAAACATCCCCACCTTAAGTATGCACAGAGGAAAGTGAGATGCCCAGTGAGACTGGAATGTCTCTCCTAGGACACATCACACCTGGACCAGGCAAGGCACTAAGCAACCTGACCTAACTTTGAAGATAGCCCTCCCTGTTTTGAGTGGGTAAAGGAGCAGATTATCTCCAGCAATTCCATCTAATAAAAATTATTTCATGATTCCATAGTTCTAACTAAATCTTGAAGGAACATAGGAAGAGGAAGTGACACATGAGAAACTAAGAGAAATATGGTCTTCTGGGAAGAAAACAAAGAATACAACAAAACAAACCAGAGCTATGCAGAATTAATCTGCTTTTCATCTTGTTTGCACTGAAGTAATTCAAGGTGAAGTCAGATGGTTGTTAAACTCTGTAGTGAACCAAGAAGGGAATCAACACCAACATACCTGTGGTAAGCCTAGGCTTACTGCATCTATGTGGACTCAAGGCCTAGTTCCAAATGCATGTGTTGCCTTCAGAACATCCTCAGATGTACTGTTTTCAAGATACTAGCTGTTTTATTTCCTGAAGATCAAAATAAGGAAAAAATTTTTCACAGAAAGTGTCATTGTGCACTGGAACAGGCTGCCCAGGGAGGTGGTTGAGTCACCATCCCAGGTGGTATTTAAATGATGGGTTAGATGAGGTGCTCAGGGACATAGTTTAGTGACAGATAGAAATGGTTGGACTCAATGATCCAAAAAGGTCTTTTCCAACTAGTGATTCTATGTTTCTAAGGAGTACAATGCAGGTGGTACCGCACCTCCTCAGAGCTTGGGCTGAGCAATGGCACGTTTAAGAGTATGGTTTGCATTCTAGTGTGTGAATATATGAAATGTTCAAATCAAACCCAGAGCTGTGACAAGTCTATGCTGTTGTGGGACATCTTTTTAAATACAGATGATCACCTATATAAGCTTTATAATACTACTAAAAATCAAAGCAAGAGCAGAGAAACAGAAATTAAGTGTAAGCTATCCCAATTTTTGACAAGGGACTTCCCAAATTCTAGAAAAGTTAGGGTATTAGTGATGTTAATTCACACTCCTCAGCCTCACAAATTATGTTTACCCTTTATTACACAGAACAACTAAAGATGATTGATCCTTCATTCAGAAGAGCAAATGGTTAGAAAAATCCCTAGAGTCTTCATGAGGAAAATGATTCTGTGTCCCAGCTTGTTTTACTACTATTGCTGGTTTATTTAGGAGACACATCACCACTAGATAAACAAACATTGATAATACCAGCATCTGTTTAGTAAATATTGTGTTATAAAGTATTGTTCTTCCACTAGCCTCTTAAACAGAACAAATTGCTGAAAGAGCAGCACCCTGTTGTACAGCTCAGTCAGACAGCACTGACAAATACTGAAACAGAAAATGCCCAATCACTAAACTGCTATAAAAGGCAAAATTTCTCAATATCCAAGCCATTAAACCAAAAAACAATACCTGAGCTTGAAAATTATGGTAGACCCTAACATATCACTCATGGGAGGCCTTAATGCTGAATCTGAGATAAATTACACTTAAAAAAATAACAGGAAATTTTTAACACAAAAAAGAAATCTGAAAGGCAACCACAATAACTGCCATAAGAGAAAACATAGCAATTCCAAACACGACTTAAAATGTTGTGTTCTTGAAGGTATCCTAAATTTTACTGTGAGAGTGTTTATAGGTTTATAACAGAAAGGAAAATATCCTGACAACTTGAGAGAAGAATGAGTGACTTATTAGAACAGTTGATAAAGCTGGAAAGAACAGACAAGCTTCCAAACACACAGGTGCTTCTTTGGATCTGGAATAGAAACTGTAAACTTCAGAGCTAAATGCAACTTAAGAACAATTGTGTTGAGTTAGGACATCTGCTTTACTTTGAATGTTCATTAATTTCCTTTCTAAAGATGACCTCGGAAGTAAATTAATAATAATATAGCCCTATAAGTGGATTATCATTTCTAAAGCAGGCTTGAAATTAGAAATGGATCTAAGGAGTACAACTTACCAAGCAATTCTACCCCAAATCACGTTGCCTTCCCATTAGTTTTACAAGCCTGTTTGCTTACATCGCTTTAGAAAATATTAATTGAATTCCTAAGTCACTTAAGTGATTTAGAAGATTTTTACTTTTGCTGAAAAAGGCAATAAACAAGTCAAAGTACTACCAAGGAGCGGATACACGAGTCTTTGTTGCTTATGCACACCCAACACTGGCTGGAGAGCAAGCTGTGTTGGGGACCTGTGTGTTTGCCTGAACAGACCTGGTGACAAGCTCAAGGCTTGACATCTGACATAAGCACAGAAAACAGAGAATGCCAGGCAACACCAAGCAGTGCTCTGAGGTTGATTTGCTATAATACTTCTCTTAGACTAGTCCTAGTAATGGTATAAATATTGTTTCCTAAGTTTGTCATTTGCACGTATTGAAACTTTTCACTAGAGAGTGTAAGGAAGGTGAAGCGGAAAAGTAGTTTTAGTTACTGGCCATTCAGGAATTTTGAAGCTGTTACTTTTTCAATCATCTACAACAGTTCCTTGTTTTTAGAGTGAGTGCATGAAATCATATCCTGAGCCCTTCCCTTTCCTTGCAGCTCTCTGAGGCACTAGGAGGAGTCCAGCTACAGTCATCCTGTGACTCGTTCTGTAATACTGTAGTGGAGCTGCTCCTGCCATTGTCTGCCTGCCTGCCTTATTCATACAAACTGCTGCTCTAGGACGAACGACCCTTTAAGCACAGTGAGTATCAGCTAAGAAAGCAAACAATCTATCTGACTTCTAAGTTGCATCAGAGAAAGATTTCTCTATGTATTTACATGTGGGAGCAGTAAGGGACACAAATAGAAGGGAAAAGAACAAGGAGAATTTGCTGTCCTTTTCCATCACTGAAGCGAGTTGAGAAAGGAGATTCCTGGTCCAGATGAGGTGAGAAAAAAGCCAGCAGCAACACAGGAAACTCTCTGGGTGCAGAGACTGGATTTAAGTTGTGGTCTGCTTGTAGGAAAGGGCAAGGTACGTGCACTGTGTCAGGCAACACACCCATTCGCTGTGGGCAGACAGGAAAAAACAGCTGCTAAAATGTGTACACAAGCAGCTGTGTGTAAGCACATAATATTAATGCTGTATAACATAGCGTTAATGCTGATGACGAGCACCTCTTTTTTACTCTTAATCTTGTTTGACTTAATGAATACCATATTACTAGCTAGTAATAAACAAAATAAAAGGAGAATAAAAGAACTAGTTCACTGTACTAATCTCCACTCATCCCTAAAGCATACAGACCAAGTAAACATTAGTCGTGAGTCATTGATTCTTTTTAGTATAACTATATAACCCGTGGTGTTGGTGTTGTTACTTCTGCATTTCTCCATCCTGGTCTTTTATCTCTGTAATGCCAAGCTAGAAGTTCTGTTGTTCTTGGTGTAGTGCCTAAGGTTTTGTTTAAGTGTCTCTGCAATGCTAATTTAGAAACCTGCTAACTATATCAACCTATGTTTATAGTTATATTTATAATACCTGAATAACTCAGTATGATCCAGAAATAACAGCATAAAATATGTTACAAAGTAAATAACTGGCATGCATTTATATCTACCAGGTGATATTGTAGAAACTATTCATTAATCTATTAATTACTGCTTTTAATAGGATAGAAAATCTGAGTTTTCCTATTCACGTTGTCCTGGTACAATTCAATTCCAAAGTTAAAAAGATTCAAGACCACACTTTACGCAAAGGCCTCACTCTGTATTGAACAGAACCAACAGAAAGCAGTAGTGATATTTTTGTGAATATTTAAGAAAACAATAACTGGCTTCAGGAAAGCACAAATAGTGTCCTATCCCCAAAAAGTCTTTGTTGAAGCAAGCAACTGTACAGGACACACATAATTTTTGAATATAGTATTGATCATGCTGGTCCATTTTTCTTTGCTCATTGTGGCTTTGATACACTCATTCACAGAGTCACAGCACAATGTTAGTAAAAATCATGGCATCTTGCTGTCTGCTAAACTGTGTTAGTCAGTCAAAAGTTGCTGGAACCTCTTCTGTTCCTGATGAATTTCATGACAGACAAAACCTGCCATTTTCTATATCATAGCTATGATAAGAGTAGAAGGATGCAAAAGATGTGTTTGTGTGCTGCTCAGCCTACCCTCAGTAGCATCAAGACTGCTGTACCAAAGGTCTAATTCCAGGGTTCTGTCTCCAACATCAACCTGCTTCTGATACAGTTACAACTAAGTCCAGAGTGATCAGCTATGGAGTAGGCTTCACAGTAGATTTTTTTTAATGCCTATCAGATACTGTTTGAGTAGTAGTGTGCAGTATGAGGGGATTAAAACTCTTCCATTTCATAGAATATCACATTGGATATTCACATTTCCGTATACATGTTTGTTTCTTGAATTCACTGAAGTGTTGGTTCCAATGATGTCATGAGGCAATGAGTTCATTAAAAAATGGAGGTGTTTAAAGAAACATTATTTCATTTCTCCAGATTTAAATCAGCTGCCTTTCACTTCCATCAAATGCAAATTTGCTTACATATCATGGGAAACTCACTCTTTTAATTGTGTGCTCTACTGAAGCATGATGATATATGTTTGTTCTAAGTTATAGTTCAGTCTGTCTAGTTTGTGGCTCTAATTTTTTATTTAAAAACTCTATTCAAGGGCTTCACCCACAGTTTTTCCTGTTATTATTTTGTTGTCATGCTTAACAAGCTCAAAGATGAAAGAAATGTGAGTTTCCTTTACAGAACCACCCATCTCTACACTTGTATCCTGTTAATGTATCATAGCATCACCGAACAGTTTGTATTGGAAGCAACATTAAAGATCGCTCAGTTCCAACCCCTGTACCATGGGCAGGGACATCTTCCACTAGACCAGGCTGCTCAAAGCCCCATCCAACCTGGCCTTGAACAATTCCATGAATGAGGCATCAATAACTTCTCTGGGCAACCTGTTCCAGTGCCTTTCCACCCTCTTTGTGAAGAACTTCTTCTTTCTATCTAATCTAAATCTACCCTTTTTCAGTTTAAAGCCATTAAAGCCTTGTCTTGTCACTACATGCTCTCATAAAAAGTTCTTCTCCAGTGTTCTTGTAGAGCCCCCCCCAAGTGTTGGAAGACTGATATAAGTTCTCCCTGGAGTTTTCTCTTTTCCAGGCTGAACAACTGTGGTGGTGGGATTTTTTCCCAACTCTGTCTGCCTGTCTTTGTAGGAGAGGTGCTCCAGCCCTCTGATCATCTTTGTGGCCCTTCTCTGGACTTGCTCCAACAGGTCTGTGTCCTTTTGTGTTGAGGGACCCAAAACTGTATGCAGTACTCTAGGTAGAGTCACACAAAAGCAGAGTAGACAGGCTGAATCACCTCTCTCTACCTGCTAGCCTTACTTCCTTTGATGCAGCCCAGGACATGGTTGGATTTTTGGGCTGCAAGCACACATTGCTGGCTCATGTTGAGCTTCTCAGCCCCCAAGTCCCTTCTGTGCAGGCCTGCTCTCAATCCATTCTCTGTCAGCCTGTAAGGTGGCTTGGGATTTCCCCAACCCCCATGCAGGACCTAGCAATGACCTTGTTGAACTTCATGAGGTTCGCACAGGCCCACCTTTCAAGCCTGTCAATGTCCCTCTGGATGGCATCCCTTCTCTCCAGAGTCTCAACTGCACCACACAGCTTGGTGTTATCAGCAAACTTGCTGAGGGTGCCCTCAATCCTGCTGTGAATGTCTCTGACAAAGATATTAAACAACACCGGTCCCAATACTGACCTCTGCAGAACACCACTTATCACCAGTCTCCACTTGGACACCAAGCTGTTGACCACAAGTCTTTGCATATAACCATCCCGTCAATTCCTTATCCGCTAAGTGGTCTATCCATCGAATCCATGTCTCTCAAATTTAGAGACAAGGGTGTTGTGCAGGACAGTGTTGAATGCTTTGCGCAAGTCCAGGTGTAAGTTTAATAATACATTTTCTGCCACTTTACATCCAAGAAATGTTAGGTGTGCAGCAAATGCTTAATTAATCTCACAAAGAACTTGTGAGGAAGATTCCTTCATTTTACAGGTGAGACAGTGTGAGAATTAAGTGACTTGCTTAGTATCACACAGTGAGTCACTGCTAATGCTGAAAATAGTTTGTCTTCTGGTTTCTTGCTCTGTATTTTAATCATCAAGCCAGACTTAACTCTAAAGTTGAAGGAACTCCTTATATGAATAAAATAACTGCTCACAATTTAATGTTGGAGTATTATGTTTTAATCACCAAAACAGATAAAATACTTGCATATTTTCATTGCTTAGAACCCTTTTAGTGCTTCTTATTCAGACACTGCTTTAGATAGCACATGAATATGTTTTGTTTATGGTAATTCTGAACCCTAAAAAATACATTGAAACATCTCCATGAAAAAATAAGGAACACACTTAAAACTCACAGCAATGTCCTTGCCGTCAATGTAGCAAAGCTCTTTTTCATACTCTCAATAGCAATTTCACTTAACGATACTCATAGCTATAATTAATGGAGCATAGATAGCTTAAATTAATGGAGCATAGTAAAGTTATTGCCTCACAGAAGGCAAAGGATAGACTGCTGGTTATGCTGTCATTATTAAACAACAACGTAGCCTGAAGCACAAAGAGCAATTGCATCTTAAGAAATAACTGTTTAGAAGTGCAGTTCTGAACTCTATGCTCTGTCATTTCTGGATAAACGTATCTGAAGAGGTGCAATCCCTGAAAGCATGTTTAAATAAATAGTACCTGTGTTCAGGCTAATGGTGTGCTTGAGCAGCTTTATAGCTTTTCTGAGTATAGTCCATGCATTTGTTTAAACTGAGAGGACATACATAAATTTTTCTAGTCCTCACTATCTTGCCTGTTTGATAGTGTTCTTCAGTACAGGAAAGAATAAATGGCCCAGAAAATATGTATGTAGGCGTAAGACAGAAAGAAGCTCAGGAAGGGGAGTGAAGAAATATTACAATGGCTTGCTCCCCATTAAACCTGGGTATAGACATGGCTGTCTGTTATGCAGGCTTATACAATGCTTTGCATCATACCACATTTTTTGATGTGTGAGAGACAAACTGCACAAGGCTGTGGTCAGCTCCAAGATTTTTATAAAAACTTTTGCCATACAAGATGAATAGGGCATCACTGTGCAGGCAACCTTCCAACTTAATTGCAATTTAACAACATACCTGAAAAATTTAACTGCTTCATTGCTGAATGCAAATAAAACTCCTAGGTGGTACCATCAGTCAGTAAGCACTGGCATGCTGTATTTATGGAAACAACTCATGGGGAATTTAACATGTTGTACTTGTAAAGAAGAAAAGTCACATCTTGCCTTACTGAATTCGGGGCTAGACAGAAGGTTCTAAATAACAACTGTTATTTGGAACTGTTCCAAGAAGGCCACTATCTTTCCCCTCTGGGGCCAATACTTCTAATTTACCACGTTGTGCTGTTTTTCATTTACCTTCTCTTCTATGATCATGTTTCACACTGTCAGTAGGGCTCTGTCATCAGTGGTCAACTGTCCAGTATTGGTCAGAGTACTGTTCCAACTTTGCTTTCGGTTTCTGTTAGACACTTAGGTGTTTTTCACAGATTTCAGAAAATGCCCAAGTGATGATCAGTTTGCAAGAGAGCACTGTATCTTTGCCCATCTATTAGGGCTGTAGATGCTGCCTTTCAAAAGGGTTCTTGAAAACCAGTCAGGAGTTGTCCAGTACCAAGTGGACAAAGACAACACTTCTGTGTCTTTCATAGACTTTGAAACCAAACCCAAGGAAGCAATGCAAATAATTGAAAATATTTCTGTGGCTCTTCACTCATGTCTCCTTTTATCCATAGTTCCTATTAGTAACCCATCAAACTAAATGGTAATATCATCTGAGAAGCTGAAAATTTTAATCAAACATTAGGTAACATTTGTGAAAAATAGGGTTTGAGATTATAATGTGCCTAGGTGTTCTCTGCTGGGTTGGAAATAGAAAGAAGGCTTTGTGATCTGTGTGTTTGATCAAAACTAACCAGAAGCAGTAGAAATTAAATATATGCACATACAGTTTGTGGGCAGATAATCCTTTTCAGCAACGATTCAGCTACTAGGTATGAAGAACACGGAAAAGAAGAGCTGGAAAACATCAGAATTTTTTTGTAGATAATCTGAACAGGAATGGAGGATATGTAATATAATATCACATTTGAGAAGAGCTCTGACAAAATATAGACCTTGAATTTTGGATGTAGAGTTACACTTGCTTTCCCTGTTACTGGAGAGAACAGAAAAC
This sequence comes from Piaya cayana, assembly GCA_013389865.1. Classification (NCBI taxonomy): domain Eukaryota; kingdom Metazoa; phylum Chordata; class Aves; order Cuculiformes; family Coccyzidae; genus Piaya; species Piaya cayana. Next base: position 18,727 of record WAAB01025308.1, read on the forward strand.
AAGTCAGCCTTTATAATTATGCAGGCATCAAGGTATTTTACATAATTAACTTTATTTAAGATCCTGTTTTCAGCAAAAAACTCAATGTATCTTGCCTACCTTAGTAATCTCATTACTAGTCACTGCTCTTTCATAGGTCTATCACAGCCTTGTGTTGGTTCAGCACAGAAGGAAAACATTTTAGGAATGTCAGTTCTTCAAGCAGAGGGGATTATAGGCATGGTAACAGCACATGTTTGTGAAAGGTATATGATGTCTGCCTTCATTTTCCATAAAACAGTGAGAAGGAAACTGAGGCACAGCAACAGTGCTCCTTTGAAGAGTTAATATAATGGATATATTGCTATGTAGCTCTGAGTTAAAGAACTGAGAAAGCATTTGTGCTAATATGGTGGTTATACCTTAGAAGTCAGCCAGTTTAGTTGCATTATGCAAGCACAGTAAAAGGTACAAAGGTAAGGAATGCCACAAGTAAGCAAAAAAATCCAGTATCAGTTACCTTAAATTATATTAATTATACAAGGCAGAGTTAGCAATGCAAGCAAGGTAATTTTTTTTTCCAGCATTCCTTATTATGTGTTAATCATGACAGTGTGAAGATCCAAAAATCTTGGATCATGCAATTTGCAAAATACCACCAGAATATTTCTTGCTGGAACTAGGTCTAGCAAGGCAAGTACAAGCTGAAACTGCAAATATGGGAAAGGACTTCTCTGTTGAATAAAACAAGCAGTTTCTGCTGAAACTAGTTTTGCTTGAGGACTAATTTGTGGTTCCAAGTGTCTTTCAGTGCTGACAGCTGAAGAAGGTAGCTCTGGGCCAGATTGTAATGTTCACTCCTCGCTGTAATGGGCGGATGTGTTTAATTAACCTTTGTTTCTGCAGAAGCAGGCATTCTGGCAAGCTGTAGGAATGCTAAAGGAGGGAAATCTAAACAGCAGTGAATCTCTGCACATTCTATATATCTAGCACTAGGTAAAGAATGTTAATGTAGACAAATACTGTTTCCTAGGAGACAGGTTTGTATAAGCAATTTCTGTGAAAGAAATGTAACCTAATTCCTCCTGTAGAGCTTCCCCTCCATTAATTTCATAAGACCCAGCTAGAGTCCTATGCCCTTGGGACTTGTCTCCTGTGCCTGGCTAAAGACTTGGAACAGTTCTTCAACTGAGGGTCACAAAATCATGTATTCAGAGTGGAAATATTATGCTGCATATCTCTTAGACAGAGTAAGATCTGAGAGCCTTGATGCCTGTTCTGTGTCCAGCAGTGACTTCTCCAGATACCACAGCTTAGACAGACCCTTCCCAGAGCTTCCTGTAAAGTGCAGATCTTCAGGTTTATAGCTAATTCTTCAGAAGGCATAGGGCAAGTCTAATGCAAAGCAGATATCTTTTGCATAAAGTTGCTTGAAGGCATTGTTTTTCACTTGGAAAGCCAAAGCACTGTAGATCATAATTCATACAAACACAGCAAACTCCCTGGCCACAATGTCCCTTGGCCCTAATCTTTCACTAAAAAAAAAAAATCAACAACTTTGCATGAGCATTTTGAAAGCACGCAAATCAGAGTTTATCTTCTCTGACCTTCAGCAGCCCCACTGCCACAATAGCATCATTGTTTCCTATCTCCTCCCCTTAGTAAGCAGCACCCTCCATTCCTCTCACTTCCTTTCCAGCCTTAACCTTTCTATCTGAGAGACTTTTCAAAGCTCTGCTTTGCCATCTAGTTTTGCTACTACTGTGATCTAAATTCCAGCTTCCTTCAGTCCTGATTGTCTCAGTCAGCCAAGACCCTGTTTTTACTCAAAAGGTGCCTTTTAAATTTGAGTGATGGACATTCCTTCTACTCTTGCAGTTTTACAAACAAAGTATGTTCCCAAACGACAAAAGCATGTAGGTTACAGCATTTTTCTAACTAAAAGAACACTGGAGCAGCACAGTATCAATTGCAATCATAACCAGTACTTCTTCCACCTCAGCACTGTGATGCAGAACTCTTGCCTCCATAATATTGTGCAAGCACCTTCACATTGCCACATTATGCAGGACCTACATTAAGGCTGCAGCTAAATTACTAAATTCCTAATCCCATGCTTTGTCCAATGGGTTTCTGTTTCAGAGTGGAGAGTCATGACAACAAATAAGATAGCTATGGAAAAATAGAACTGGCTACAGTTGGTAGGATTATGAGTTCTATATAATTCTTCAGCTTGTTCATAAGCAGTGTGTTTAGTTCTTGGGTGATGACAATTGCCTTTATAGTATTGCTCAGTGTCTGAGATTATAGAGACAGGATTGTGTAGGCCTGCTATGAGCAGAGCTTGTCCTTATGGAAAGAGAATGTTTGCACAAAGGCTAAAGATAGTGTAAGGGTCTTTAGGTCTACGTACAGATGGCAGTTTCCAAAATCTCTTAGTGCTGGCCGAACTCACAGGACAGTCAGTGGATGTAGTCAGGCTGACGCAGATTACTTTTCCCAATTCTTCACCAGCACAGTTCAATATGTAGCCCACTGCCCATATTTTGCTTGCAGAATCTTCTCTTTGGCCTGAACCACTTTTTCTATGGCAATTCCTACAAGCAAGACGCTGCATAATCCCAAGGAATAGGAAAGGAGAAAGGATGCTTCTTGCCCGTGCTTCTAAGAACTGGACAAGAACAGCACTCTGATACAGAAGAGCTAATGCTGTTCTTCTGTCTGAATGAGTTTGAGTGCTTGAACGTATGAAAGAAAACACTCCTACACAGCCTGCTGCCTTAGATCCTTGTTAGCCTGCTGCCTTAGATCCTTGTTGGGCAGGTAGGGACAGCAGCACTTCTCTGCCACTGCCACTCTCATTTTCTGATTGTTGCAGGGTGGGGCAGCAGCAGGAGCAAGGGGCAGATAGTGTTCTCCTGTAGCCTATTGCTCCGCTCAGCCTCCCCTCTCAAGCCTGCTTCAGTCTCCAGGTTTGAACATGTGAACAGTAGGAGGTATGAGATCACAGTCCCAAGCTCCTATTGATTGCCAGCTCAATGGCTTGTCCTTAAACTGAGATCTGACTCATGAAACCTCCAGGTCTTGACTATCCTATTAATGCACTTAATGTCACCATAGGTGTCACTGAAAAGGAATGTATGACAGTACATTTCTTTGTATTGTATTTGTGTTTCTTTTCTTTGGCCATCTGTGATGTATGACTCAATTTCCCAGCACAACTGCAGGAAATATAAGGTTTTTGTAATCATAAAACCATAGAATGGTTTGGGTTGGAGGGGGACTCAAAAGATCAACCAATTCCAACCTCCTTGCCATGGGAAGGGACACTTCCCACTAGACCATGTTGCTCAAAGCCTTATTCTACCTGGCCTTGAACACGCCCAGGGATGGGGCATCCACAACTTCTCTGAGCAACCTGTTCCAGTACTTCACCATCCTCACAATAAATAATTTCTTCCCAGTATCTAAATCTACTTTCTTTTGGCCTAAAGCCATTACCCCTCATACTGTCATTACACACTCTGATAAAGAGCCTCTCCCCAGCTTTCCTGTAGCCCTCTTTAAGTACTGGAAGGCTGCTCTAAGGTCTCCCTGGATCCTTCTCTTCTCTAGGCTAAACAAGCCCAACTCTCTCAGCCTGTCCTCATATGGGAAGTGCTCCAGCCCTTGGATCATCTTCGTGGCACTCACTCTAACAGATCCATGTCCTTCCTGTGCTGAGGACTCCAGAACTGAACACAACACTCCCGGTGAGCAGAGCAGAGGGGGAGAATCACTTCCGTCATCTACCTGGTCACACTCCTTCTGATGCAGCCCAGGATATGATTGGTTTTCTGGGCTGCAGGTGCATATTGCTGGCTCATGTTGTGCTTCTCGTCTACCAGCAGCCCTAAGTCCTTCTCTTCAGGGCTAATTATGGAAATTACTTCACTAAGCGTGAATTCTCCATACATACAAGGATACGGGACCTGTAGGTTAATCTTGCAGCCTTCTTATTCAAGTGAACACAGTCAGCAGGTTCTGGGTCCTATCTTCTTTCAGAACAGGAGGCATAGTGCTGATGGTGACTGAAAAGAAGTCACTGTGCTTGGAGTCTGTATCAAAGGTCTTCTGCTTGCGGGAACAGGCACCATTCTGAGCTAACAGGAAGATTAAAAGCCAATGGAAAGAATTACAATATCAGTTTAACATAATCTAAGCATAAATTACCAAAACTAAGAACCTTCATTTAACTACAAGTTGAAACAATTACTTCATCTTCAGGGATACTCTCTTAAGTAACTGAGATGGACTGAAATCTCAGCTAAAACTTCTGCTTGAAGAAAAGTTCTACTGGATGTGCCGATGGCTTGCTTTCAGCATACACAGCCAGTTCCAGTACAGGAGAAAGCTACATTATTCTTTCAGTCAAGATAAAGGGGTACCTCTCCTGATTTTGATAGATGACAGTTAATTACATTTTTCTTCTTTGGAAGAAGTATACATTTATTTCTTTTGTTAGCATGTCTGATAATGTCAGGGGATTTTTCTGAGGGTAGTCTTGGAACAAAACTGCAGCTCCAGGCGCTCAGTAAGAAGCCAAATACAAGGGAAGGGTGAAGTGAAGTTGCTGTTTGATAATAGGAATAATCTGCAAGAAAGTTTCCTTATCTCTCTTCAATACTTGTTTTTCAGAAAGTAACTGTGATGAAAAGACAGGAGCTATTCTTCTCTGCTATAAATTTTTCTCTGATAAGTCTTTCAGAAGAAATCACAAAGCTATCTTCATTCAAATCCTTCTTAAGATGCATTTCTTCCATAAACTGTTTCTATGCTAATCCACTAGACGTTGCTATTTACATCTTTAAAAGAAACAAAGTACTTAGCCTGGACTGATTATAGATTAAGAATTACTGAGTGCATACATGTTCCATAGAAAAGCAGAGTCCATGGAAAGAATCTATTGCTTTCTGGCAGTAGTTCTTTATATTGTGCACCTTTAAGGCATCATAAAAATGTCTGTAACTTTATGCAAACTAGTGAAGATCAAGAAGGAACAAGAAGTAATTTTACAATATAAATTAGCTTTATGATGAATAGGAGCCAAATTCTACTGTGCCATCCCAATGGAAATGCAAATTTGATTCTGAAGCCACTGGAATGGAGTATAGGCATAGCTCTTGATACAAAGTAGACTGAAGGGGAGAGAAGTCCAGTAATGCTGTATCTAATAGATTCATAGTCATTCTCTTAGACTATGCAAACATTAAATAACCGTAGCCTTCCCTTCAGGACATGCTGACTTCATGTTGCCTTGTGCTATAGGCTGCTAATACAACTCATAAATGCTCATCTGCTATTTAACAGTGTATAAAGCACTGGTCCCCAAACCAGGCACTACATAACTGATGAAGTCACGAGATACATGAAATTTAATTTGATCGCATATTTATGTTACTATTTAGGATTGCATTAAATTCTTACTCTACAATAGTGATTTGGTTGCAGTGAAAAAATTGGGGAACTGCTGTGTTTTACTCTGTGAAAGACTGGGTGGAGAGACTATTTCCTCTGAGTCATGAATGGGAAAAGCCCATTATTACAGGGGTAAAATGTGAGCATGACAGCTAGAACTGAAAACATCCCTGCCACCAGTAACATGTTCAAACCTGTTGCTACAGCATCATTCAAGCCTGAAAGTGTCCAAATTGTAGCTTTCCAAAAAGGTAATTAATCTACATGTCCAAAATAGTATATTGCTATAATAATTATCATAACAAAGTTAATTACAATCAGTCTTCAAAACCAAAATGCACTCACCAATAGGTAAAACACGGCAGTTATTTATGCATAACATACAAAAGATGAGGTGAAAGAAATAAGATTATTACATCCATCAGAAATGGCCAGACTCTCTTTTTTTGCAGTGTGTGCGCATCTGTGCTGGACTCTAGCAAGGAAGCCCTGTCACTAAAGACAGGGGATGTTGTAGGGGCAACAAACTAGGAGTCGGGAAGGAAGGCAGTACTTCCTGATACTCATTAGCAAGTGCAGAGGAAGGAGAGCTTCCTGCCTAGTCATGCTAAATCAGCTAGAGAGTCACTATTAAGCAGAAGGATATTTGGATTTGGTTACAAAAGAGAAGTCATAATTGTACAGGGTCTACAAACAACCCTTTGAACTTTGCTCACCTACACTGTGACTTCCTAATTTGCTCAAGAGAGCTTTAAAATTGAGAACTTGAAGTCACCTGTCTTTGTTTTGTCTCCCTTTACCAAGTACATTTGGTCAGTTTTCACCTTTTTATGCCATGTCTTGACTTAAATATTTATGTCATATCCCATTAAAATCTTCAGCTGAGAACTTAAGTCCTTTCAGCTGCACAACTACTGTGTACTATTTGTTAATATGTGAATTTCAAATTTATTTAGTACAACTAAGTGATAGAGTTTGAAAAATAATGGTCTGCCAGATCCCCTAAGCCAACTTGGGTCTGACCTAGAAAGGAACATCAGAGCACTGCTTCCCTAGAAGCTGCCAGTTTCACAGGCAGGTTTTGTGATACTAACATTTTCAAGAACCAACCACTCACAACCACAGTCTGTTGTTTTAACTGTTTATTAGTGGGTTCAGTTGAGTTACAGGATTTAGGCAAATTGACAGAAATGGCAGCTTAAATGATGAATTCAAAGCTGTCATCCTCACATGGCAACTCCACATACAAGTTACTATTAGCAACAGTAAATTGCAAAAACACTTGGAAATGGTATATGCTCAAAGCAATGTAAATAAGTCATACAAACCAGAATACATTTTAAAAAACCCCAAAAACCAAAAAACAGAAAAGCCCCCCCATACAACAACAAAAATCTAAGAAAGGAATGACATACAGAGACAAATTCTCAGGCTATATATATCTCATTACCATTCACTGTTACCATTTATCAAGGACTTTCAAGCCAGTTCTGATATTTCTGCCCTTTGTATTTATAACTCCAACTGTTACAGTCTTAACTCTCATGTTCTTAGCTAAACTTTTCCTTTTAGAAGTCCACATTATTTCTGGTCAGAGCCAAATCAGCAAAGCAGAACATTTCCTGTCCTTGGGAGATGAATCTATACTGGCTGTTACAAGGCTGTGTCAGCACTGACGGGATTCAGACCAGGAAACTCTGCATTTTATTAACAGGAACTATAACAAGAGTGACAAAGTTTTGGCAGAATTAGAGTGAAATTTTTGTACATGGAACAGAGTAATAACTGAAACTAAACCATGTTTTTATATAACTAAAATAAAGCTGCTCGCAAACTACTTCGGTAGATTTGGAGATCATCAGGAGCTTATGAGAAATAGAATAGGCTCAAAAACTAGGATTTGAATGAAAGGTCAGCTGCCTAACTAACTAGAACCGTGTCTCTGCTGAAAAGGGCTGCTTTGGTAAACTGAGAGTACAAATAAGTTGCATCTTGGATCAACAAGCTAGTGATACTCTACTGATGAATGAATAATCAAAAGGATGGAATCTAACAAAATGGAGTGAGAATTAACATTGGTCAGTAAGAATAAAAATTGACTCACCTTCTCATGCTGGAACACAAGGCATGCTTCTCAGGGATCTAACAGTGCACACAGACCAAAATACAAACAGAAAATAGCTCCGTGATATGGATCTAAAATAAGACCCGGAGCAGCCACAAGTGTGGTGCCCTCTAATATATTGTAGCTTTGTGAGCTGGTCAGCCCTTCCTAATCTGGACTAGCATATTTTCATACTACTTCTAGCAGCAACTCAGGAGTGTTCCCACAATCTCAACCTGTGACAGAGGAAGCTTTGTTTTTGGAAATTTGCTAGATGAAGTAGGAGTGCGCATTGAAAAAAGCTGACAGACATTTTATTGGTCAATTTTACAGGCCAGTCGTCCTTTCAATTACGGCTTTCTACTGACTGAAGTCCCTAACAGGGACAGGTGATCATGGTCCTCCATTAGCTGACCAGAAAAGCATAAACCCGCCCTTGTTTCTTCCACAGCTGAAAGGAAATATTTAGCTTGAAAGATATGGAGACCATCTTTTTTTTTTTTTTTTTTTTTGAGAAATAAATTTACATGGTAAGTGGTGCAGCCCTTTTATTATAAGCTTCTAAAAGAGAAGAGATTAATGTTGCTGGTAAAGTTCATGCTCTCGTTGCAGCAACCAAGAAAAAAGCACAGCAATCACGCTTATTTGGTTTTACACTTGCGGCTTTTGGGAACTGACAAGAAAGATTACTTTTGATTTATACCTATTTCTGAGGAGCAAGATCTGACAATTATCAGGTAGTTCACCTGTGTCACTTAAAAGCTATGTCAAAAGCCACCAGTTAAACAAGACAGAAAGGACTTGTGAGGAGTCACTCCATGAGGACAGTTTTAAACCAAGCTGGAAAATTCTGTGGATGAGACAGTATGTTTCCCACTGCCACTGAATAAATCTCAATTTCTTTTAACTATAAAAAAAATCTCATGTATCTGAGGTCTCTTAAGACCCTCTGGAATCACATTATGACAATTCCTATCTTTTAATGCAGGTAATCAATTCTTCTAATACAGCTGAAACTCTTACTTCTATTTGCAAAATTGTGCTCCATCAGAGGTTTTGAATTTCTTTCATGTTGCAGTCTTTACCCACTTCTACTACTTTTTAGCTGCATTGTTTGCATGACAAGAACTAAGAAACAAAAATTCCATGAAGATACATAGCAGTTGAATGACAAAAAATTTCGCTATGGCTTAGTGTACTGAAAATTTTTTGAAGAGTCACAGTTTTCTCTCAGGAAGGAATTACAGAAAGAATTGTAAAAATGAGCTCATTCCTAGCCAGTTACTAAATATGGTCCCTGAAGTTGAAGGAAATTTAAACTCTACAGACTGCAACTCTTTCTGCCATGATTCAGACTGTATTCAGAAATGGCATCTGAGACCTATCTCCCTTAATATCATACAACAAAGTAAGAAAGTACAAATCAACTAAGTGGAAAAGGAAGTCATTTTTACCATCTTCTCCTGAATTGAGAGCTTCCCAAATTATCCCCCAAAAATCCTTGGAGAGGTTTAAGAAAAACCACAAGTAAACTGTCACTGAGCCTTTAGTGCTGAGAAGTCAAAGAAACCCAGCTGATCCAAACAAAGGATTCTTTACATGCTAATCAAAAGAGAGATTCAGCAGGTGGCCACATTGCTTAGGCTCTGTGAAAAGAAACTGAAAAGGCAGAACTGCATCAAGCTGAATCTAGCGTGGACGTGACATGACTATTGCATTTTGCATTTGACATAATGGATATCTTCAGCCACAATTGCCAAACCCATAGCATTTTTGCGTTCCAAAGAGCATGAAGGACTGTTCTTTCTTGGAAGGAAGTGGCAGCTGCCACAAGACTATAATAATATCTCAGGCTTGCTCTATGTAAAGATCTTTTATAGATTTACAATGAAAGAACTTGTTGGGTTAAAACAGTTGTCAAGAAAAGAGAAACAGTTAAACATTTTGGATCTTCCATTTACTTTGCCCGTTCCCAGCTATTTCCCTACTTCTTAGCTGCCCTGCGTCTTGCATTCTAAATTAATTATAACTTTTAAATGGAAGAGCTAAGATCACAAACACTAGTATACACCACTCTCTTAAAACCTTTAGTGAAAGGACGGCACAGACTTTAGGAAAAGCAGCGTCTTAAGCCATTACAATAATATTCAGTAATACTTTCAGATCCCTACTCTGAATGTAATTTATGCAAGCCAACATATACAGTGGAAAGCTGATAGGAAGTGACTTAGGGAGACAGTATCTTGTAAATCCTGCCCTTCTCCATAAACTGAAAGAGGGAAGGAAGGAGTAGCAGGCTTTTCTTTCAAATCACAGGAAGATGTATCCTTTGTATGCAAGGTCTTAGGGGATACAACACATATCTACTTAACCAGACATCAACTTCCTCCTCTTCTGAGGTGATTTAAGCCCATTTCTAGTAGGAAAATGTCTCAAATCGCAAGTCAAAAACTATCCTATGCTAGGCAAAGGGTGTACTTAGTCCTTTGTGAAGCTGATCCATTTTGCATGGAGTACTGTTTTCTACATCAGACAGTACAAGCAAGAGAGACCTATCTTATCCAACAGTTACATATTGAACAGTCCCTGCTCTCATAAAGATTTCACAATTTGTATTGATTGCACTGTGGCATCTGTGCCTTTACAGTTGAGTCTCCATGGGCAGGCTTACATTATCTCCTTGGCATCATCTGCCTATTTCACACTTATGGGACAGCATAAATGAACAGCGCTAGTTTTTAACCTTATCAAATAACTTAGAGTATGACCCACATACAAGTTTAACCTTCAGATTTGCAGACTGAAGTCTTCTATTGATCTGCCAAAGGGAAAAACATGGGGTTTTTTTCGCTCCCTTGTGTTGTGTATATGCAGATACCACTTGTTATCTGCAGAAAACAGTTCTCTAAGACATTTTACTTATTTCAGTTCAACTCAAACAATGACAATCACAATGCTTCAATATGAAGTTGATTTTTATACTATACAAACTGTCGCAAGACCAACAATTAATTTGGCATGCAGCACCAAAAAAGTTATGGCAAGGCAGATTTCTCACCTGGCTCTAAAAGTTTCTAGAAGAGTCTCCCTGACTAATCAGTTTTCACCCCTTCTCTCATTCCAGTACTAGAATTGTTAACGTCCAAAGCTAAGAGCAAAAAGCAGATAATCAAGTTGCATAGAGAACAGCAGGAAAAAAATCACCATAAAATCCAGTGCAGAAGCAATGACTCAGGTGATGCTACTAAGAATCAAACCACTAGTTTCTGGGCTAATTCTACATTTTCTGTTATGAAAGATTCCACATTATTTTGATGCACTATGCACTGTTTCCAGAGAACAAAAAGATTATACTATGGGCTACCTTATCCATCATCTGACTATTTCTGTAGTGATTTAAGTCTGTATTGCCATTTAGCATTTTCCAGCTGTTTAAACACACAGGAATTGGTATGGAAGAAAAAAGGTAGTGGAAAAGAAGGCCTTGTACGTCTTAGAACGTGGTTGTAATTCTGTTTAAAATGTTAGAGAACTATTGCATAGAAAAAGGAAAGCTTCTAAAAAAGATTGAGATTGTAAAGGGAATAAATACAGTTATGTGAGTCATATCAAACCAAATCATTTTCTGCTACTGAAAGTTGAATCAGAAAAGATGAAGTTAAAGGTCTGTTGTCCTTCAAGAAATCTAGCTTGAGGATGAAATTCATGCTTGAATGCAGAGGAGCAATTCTAAGAAGTCAAAGTTTGATTTATTATTCTCTGAAAGGTTGTCTAAAGCTTCTTACTAAAGATTCCAAAGTTACAGAAAGGTGGTTTGTTCATTAAGGGCAATCATAGTTTTCAAGGACTCTTAGAAGATATAGACACAACTTGGGCTAGTTTCTTACTGTAAATTTTATTTTTTCATTCTGAATAGATGGAACTTTTAAAATTAATTTGTTTAACATTTGCATTACAGACACACATGATCCAGCAGTATTACAGGTGCAGATCTGCAATATACAATACACACATATTCTGCTCTCATCTACAATAATGTCAAATAAAGTACACGAGATCTGAGAAAGACAAGGTAAAACACCATTCAATAAACTTTAGTTGATCAAAGTATGTAAAAAAAAAGCACCATCCTTTGGCCATTCTGCTTTAGGGCAGAAAATCTATAACACAGCCTATAAGGTCTTAAAATATGCCCCTACATTGAAAGGGAAAAAACAAGATCAAATTAAAGAAAATGTTCACTGCTGTCCAGCAAAGAATTTCTTTTAGTATGCAAATAGCTGAATTTAGGATTTCAGTTATTTATTTTGAGGAGATCTGTTAGTGCAGTAATTTTCATCACTGATTTGATATATTTGTCAATACATTCAACTGGAAAATGTGATTAAAAAATAAGGGACACAAGATCTGTTAACATGAAATTGTTTCAAGCATGCTCAAATAATTCTGCAGCAGCAGCTGTTGAACAAGGTAGCACTGTTCAACTCAGTAAGCTAAATTCTCAGTAATGCTAGCTGCCTTATTATTCTGGAAAAAATCCCTGCCTTATCTGTTTCCAGAATAATTCCAGGTTTTATGCAACTGGCTTTGGTGTGATAATGTTAATTACATTCAACTTTATCTGTAAGACACGTAAGTATGCTTTCTACCCTACATATAACTGGTAAAAGTTTAGTTAATATATCTGCTTCAGCAGTGCACATCAGGAAATGTGGGCCAGCTGGAGGGAGTCCAAAGGAAAAAAGAGAGAGAGTGGCAATTAGGAAACATGACTTGTAAAAAAACAACTGAAGAAACAGGCATTGTTTGACAGAAGAAAAGAAGTGTGAGTGGAGAAATGATTGTTTAATATTTAGCAGACTGATATAAAATGGAATGAAAAAAATGATTGCTATGTCCAGTATGCAAATAATTAATACGCTTAAACTGCAGTGACATTTAAGGTAAAAGCTGTTGCTTTTTTTCTTATGATAAAGTAAACCACTATTTTAAATGAACTGATGTGATGATACCATAATCTTAATTGCATTTAAAAAGATACACACCAAAAATTATGTACATATAACTGATCTTGTCTTTGGTCAATGGAATAAGGCTATCTGACCTCTCATGACTCTCTGTAGACCTTTCATTTTCTTTTGATTCTTAGCTATCAATACATTCACAATAAATGTAGCTCATTCTGTAAAGGCTCAAGATCAGGCCCTAAATCAGTCATGCTGTTGATAACCATGATGATCTGAAGTGTAACACTTGTAAAACTGGAATGTGAAATCCCTTACCTCACAAATGTCAGTGAAAATCTCCTTAAAAATGACCTTGTGATATGATCCTGACAAATCCCAGCTGTATCTGAAATAGCAAGGTGATTTGATAGTGAATGTTATTTTAGTGTGTGGTGGCTTCCTCCTGTCTGTAACAAAAATAATTTGCATGATATAGTCAAAATGCCACAAACTCCTACTAGGTCAAAACTGCAGTCATATTTCATTTACTGTTGTTTGGTTTCGTTGTGTTTTAGTTTACGGCTTTATGAGTTTTGAATGCTGAAATTAATAAATAATTGCAAGGTCAGCTTCATTCTCTTAAGTATACAAATAATCTGTATAACATAGTTCTTGTTCGACTATCCATGCCTTAACAGAAAATTGTGTTTGACTAAATAATTTTTGTTTTAGAACAAAGTGTCTGACTGCATACTATGTACATGCATCTCTCCGGACAAATTATCTAAGCCTAGATTCACTCTGGCAGATGAACTCTGCACATACAAAGAAATGTTGCATTTTGAGAACAAAAAGGACATCACAACATGCGAGATAATCCAATAGATTTTTTTTCTGTTTTCCTTAGTTAGTTCTGTTCTCCCTGGTTTTATGCTAGCATTCATTTTTATTGAAAAATGGTTTAAAAGGTAGGATAAATAAATACAGTGGCTTTGATTTAATAAATTAATAAAAACCTATGGGTCTGGTTACTTACACTGAGTCATTGCTTTGTGCTGCATAGGCACTACAAGGCTGTGTGTAACTAAGAATTCCTTTAGAGAGGGCTAAAACATTCCTGCTCCTTTAGCCTATTCTTATGCTACTGGCTCAGCCTCAGAGCTGGAGATGTGGCAGGACCACTTCTTTCTCCACAGACCCCTGACATCTTTGTGGTCATTACTGGCAACAATTCCTGTCTCAGTTTATTGTAAACAGGGTCTGGGATAAAAGTACCAGTCCTGCAGCTGTCCCTCTTCAGCATTCAGATGTCAGCAGAGAAGAGAATCTGTCTCTTATTTCGTTTACTGCCAGAGACTGCAAGTGATATCACTAAATCTTGAGAGTGACTTCCTAGGCAGTACTCATTCCCTTACAACTCAAGATTCTCCCTTCAAGTTTGAGTTTCTCATCAGTTTATACACCTTTCCTTTTACCCCTGAGACTACTATTACATGCTCCCAGCAGGAACAGTGAATTGTTTCTGTCCATCATTTGCAGCCTGCAAGGTCCTATAGTTCTTCAAATAATTTTTTCCTGAACTGGCTCCTTACCTTTTTCCTCTTGTAGTCACTTGTACAAAAAAAAAAAAAAGTATAAATAAAAAAATAGGCTAGAGGTGCTATAAAACACTGTGAATGGAGAACTAGCAATGCAGATGGTACAGACATGAATGACAAAACGGCAGCCAAGGCAACTGCCAGTCCCATCTAGCATTAATTTATCAGACAGGAGAGGGAAACAACGATGTTAGCTTCTCCCCTCAGTAGTGGTGGATATGGTAATTCTTGGGATATGATAAGTAGATCCCATACAGTTCACACAGCTCACCTTTTCCCTGCAGTACTCAGGCTACGCTTGGGGGTCTATCACCCATCTTAGTACAAATGGGTCTACTCTCATCTTTTCCATATAATTCCTTACATACGTCTCTTTATTTACACTGTCAATTATTTCCACAATTTAAAAAAATTAAAAATCAAATAGAGCTATATATCTGGGGTTTACATCTTTCCCATTACTAGTTTATAGAACTAATTTCAGCTAATTCTTGTGTCAGTTAACCATCTTTCTACAGCACATTTCTACTTATAAACTAGAACTGCTCTGGTGGGAAGTATGAACCCTAATCTTTGCAAACTAAAAATGTTTGTTGCTTAGACATCCTGCCACTCTTACTGTTGTTCATGACTCTAGCAGTTACACAGAGTACCCTATTACACTCTTAGTGGGCTAGAAACTAAATGCATGCATTAAAAATACTATCCCTGTCTCTAAGAATTTGCAGTTTAAAACATTATGGCAAGATAAAGCAACAGTTGGAGATAAATTTTTCCATCTCTACTGAAATCTTACTTCTTTAGAAAGTGAGCATTCGTAGCCTGCAAAGCACTTAAAATAAAATAAATGCAATTTAAATGACAATGAAAAGGAATTTTTATCCCCTAAATTGTTCTATAGATTTTTCTCATCCTAAAGTACTGAAGCAAAAATATATCCGTAACACCTATGGTAACCATGGAGATAATACCAGGCAACATGCATAATGATTCAAAATGTGGCATCAGACAAATGTTCTTTGTCATGACTAGATTACTAGAAGGAAGTAGGTTTCCCCTAAACTATTTGCAGAAGTAGGGTGCATATGGTTAATTTCTCAACCCTCTTTCTTATAAGAGGGAAGGGGAAGCATCAGCACTGAGGTATGGGCAGCAGACTTATATTTTAGTTGGTTTGAAAAAACCTAGCTTCCCAGATTCTTGGTAGTTTCAACTCATAGGTATGATTTGCTGAAAATATTTCCGAGCAACTAGTCCCACAACACTGCCTGCACAACTTTGAAAGATGGCCATGGGAACACGGAGTTACAGAATAAATAAGAAACAGTTCCGATAAATTTTTACTTGTGGGATTTTTTTTAGGACCATAAAAAAATGCACGAAATCTATCCTCAAAACAATTCACACATATTGCTAGAAACACCAAGATTTGGGTAATTTAAGTGTTAGCTATAAAACAACATTCCCTCACATTTGGCAATCTTTCTTTCTTTGCTTATTCCTTCCCTGCATGGATGGCATTAAATAGTAAACAATTCTCAGTCTGCCAGCAGGATGAATATTGATGTCATTTTTAGTCTGATACGATCTATAACGTAGAGCACAAGAATTACTAGAATCAAGACCTTTCACAATAAAGAAACCCAAAAAAGAGAGAGCCATTTTTCCACCTAAAGGGTTAACCAAAATCTGGTGGTTTGCAGTTGTTTGAGTTAGGGGAAGAAACTGATGATAAGGCAAGGATGATGTCAATCCTGTTTACTTACAAACAGTGGAAAAAAAAATGGTTTCTTTCAAGTTTTCCTTCCTTCCTTTCCTTATATTTCCTTTTCATGCAGTCCTAAAGGATTCAGCTGTTTCTCAGAGCCTCACACCCACTTTTTTTCTGCCGCACTAACAGCTTTTTTTTCCAGTTGCTGGCATTTTTTGCCAACCCTGAAATTATGGATTATAGTAAATCTCTTTCTAGTTCCTCCTCCTCCTCCATTTTACTTTGTTTTGGCAATAGTCCATTGTTTCACCTATCACTTTTATAAAGCTGCATTGCTCTTTTTTTGTGGTTTTTTGATTCCCTTTTTTTTTTCTCTTTTCCATTTACTTCAAGTGAGAGGCCTTCTTAATGTTCTCTAATTTCAAAATAAATTTCACCCAGACATCAATTGTGGTAGAAGTCAATTAATTATCTTCTGCAGGAAGCTACAAAGAGGTCCAATGTGAAAGCAGGAGTTCACACAACTACTTAAGTTGTTACTTCTGTCCCAGAGGATCTGAATCCCCAGAGATCACTGGTAATAATGACTTCTATTTTTTTTAGAAAGTTATCATGCAAAGAACTGGTTTTTATAGGAGGAAAAAAAATTGCCCAACATACTCACTTTGCATGGAATTTAATAGGTCAATAGGACAGGACAAGAGGGAATGGCCTCAAGCTCTGCCAGGGGAGGTTCAGGCTTAAAAAAAAAAAAAAATATTTTACGGAAAGGTTCATTGGACACTGGCAAAGGCTGCCCAGGGAGGTGGTTGAGTCACCTTCCCTGGAGGTGTTTAAAAGACAGGTGGATGAGGTGCTGAGGGGCATGGTTTAGTGATTGATAGGAATGGTTGGACTTGATGATCTAGTGGGTCTTTCCCAACCTAGTGATTCTGTGATTCAGTAGTATTTAAATCTAGAAAAACTTAGAGAAAAGGTATGTTTCCCTTTGTGACTGGCAAGACAGCTACATCCAACTGTGTGACTGGTAACATTAGAATTGGCCAGAGAGAATTTGTATTTGGGGCCTTATTAAGGTCTGAAGAAAGAATTGTGGTAAAAGTAACAATAGCCATTATGTTTTTCCTGAGTAGTTTCAGCTGCTCTGTGCTGCACACATACATGCAGTGCAGTGAAGATTCAAAGTGCCAAGTCAAATCCAGATCACCAACTTCATTTGGTTTTCTCACTTAAGTCATTCCTGGTACAATTAGTGGATCCATGACAAGAGGTGAACAATCTTGTCATAATACAAAGAGCATCTGTCGCTCTGGGTTGGCAAGTAATGACAAGTCATTGAGATACAATCATGCAGTTGTCTCAGAACTGTCAGCAAATGGAGTTAACACTGATAACGTCCTGGCCTACCATGAAAGTGTTGGTACCTTCTGTGGAAAGGGGTAGCAATGGTATACAATTTATTCCCTAGATCACAGGAAGGACACCCTTGTGACCACTATTCTGGGCTGTCTCCTACACCTTTGTTAAGATGAAGCTTGTTGCTAACTCAGTTTACCATTGCATCTTTTGAAATACTGACTTTCTTTCAGTCTTGATTTAAAGTACTTCTTGTAGTGAAAGACTTGGCCCCCTAGAGGAACTGATTCTATGATTTAATGCAATTCAATGCACTTGATACCCTTGACACTTACAAGGAGTAGTGGGGTTGTTTCTATTACTTTGTCTTCTGACATCAGAATTACTAACTTTTGCAACTATCAGTAGAATTTGCACAAAAAAAAATTAAGACAGAGCCCTTCCTAATTTCTTCTGGGTCAAAACAGAGCAAGTGGGGCTTATGGGTTCAGCCTCCCAAGACCCAGATGCGCCAGGGGAGGTTTATGTTGGAAACTAGGAAAAGGTTGAGCACCCAGAGGGTGGTGGAGCACTGTGACAGCTTCCCAGGGAAGCAGTCACAGTGCCAAGCCTGACAATATTCAAGAAGCATTTGGACAACATCCTCAGACACGTGGTGTGGGTGCTGGGGTGTCCTGTGAAGGGACAGGAGCCAGACTCGATCATCCTCGTGGCATCCCTTACAACTCAGGACATTTTATGACCATAGAATCACAGAATAACCATGTTGGAAAAGACACACCGGATCATCAAGTCCAACCATTCCTATCAATCACTAATCCATGCCCCTCAGTGCCTCGTCCCATGCCTTAAAACACCTCCACAGGTGACTCAACCCCAATCTGGGCAGCCTGTTCCAGTGCCCAATGACCCTTTCCGTGATTTTTTTTTCCCTAATGTTCAGTCTAAACCTCCCCTGGCGGAGCTTGAGGTCATTCCCTCTTGTCCTGTCCCCTGTCACTTGGGAGAAGAGGCCAGCACCCTCCTCTCCACAACTTCCTTTTAGGTAGTTGTAAAGAGCAATGATGACCTGGGTGGGGTGTCCAGTGCTGCAACAGCTGTTCCCAGGTCCCTTTCCCTGCTAGGCAGGAGCAACAGGGCGACGAGCAGCCCTTTCCCACTACTCCCTTAGCAGGACTGGACCCTGAACACACCTTCCCCACCACCCACCGCCCACGGAGCCCGCTCTCCCCCGCGCCCCTTCGCCCCGCCTCCCAAGCCGATTGGCCAGCCAGCGGCACGTGACCTGGTGCGGCGGGGGGCGGGATCGCTCCTTCTCCCAGCTTCTCAACCTCCCAATCCGATTGGTCCTCGCAAGACACGTGATTTGAAGGGGGGCGGGTCCAGGGCGGGAGCGCGGGGGGCTGGCGGGGACGGAAGTGCGCGGGGGGCGCGCGGGCGGTGTCCCCAATGAGAGCGCAGGGGGTGGTGGAGCAGCAGCAGCAGCAGCAGCCGGCGGCGGGCGAGAGCCGCAGCGCCCGGACTGGGCCCGGACCGCAGGTGAGAGAGGCAGCGGGGCCTCGCGGCGGCCCTCCCGCCGGCCCTCCCGCAGCCTCGGGGCGGCGCGGGGACCTCGGCCGCCTCCGGTGAGGGGAGGCGGGAGCCACCGTGCACGGGCCCGCCCGGTTCGGGCCCCTCGTTCCTGGGTATTCGCCTTTCTGTTGAGAGGGAAGGGGGTGCCAGTGCTCCCTCCCCGGTGTGCGGGGCCGCCGCGGGGGTTGCCGCTTCCCCGGGGGCTGAAGGCGGGGTGTGGGGCCGTGACCGGTGTCGACGGGCGAGGAGGAGCTGGCTTGGAGCTTGCCCTGGGATAAGCGATAACGTTTTGTCTGTGCGGGATAAACAGAGTTTGAGATGCTGCCGGCCTCGGCTGCAACGGAAGTTTTGGAGAGAGGTTGTTTTATCTGTCCAGGCTCTTTTTGTGCTCCTGTTTTTTTCTCCCTCCAGCCTTGTTGTGTAGATCTTGGAGGAGGAGGAAGGTGGTGACTGAGTGTGACTTTACCTGGAGAAGGGCAGGGAGAGGTTGGGATTCAAAGCAGCCCAGTCATGCTTCCTGGACTGCTGGCGGAGGCCTTGCTCCGTTTCTCTGCTGAAGTCCTGTTGAATCAGTTCTGATCCTAGAACAGGAGACTTAGTCTTGACTATTCCTGAGTGTTTTCATAGGAGGAAAAAGCATGGACGCTACCTGCACAAGGACTAGCCTTGCCTTTTTGCCTTTTTCAAATCTTAAGCCTACAGTCTAGGTAGCTTTTTGCATGTTGAACTGTCCAAACTTTGGTTTTCTGGTTCTGAGATCTTCTTTCCCTTGTGACGGGCAGGGAAGTGCCTGTCTACTCAAGGGCATCCTCCGAGCCATGATTTTCAGGAAAAGCTGTGGGTTTTTTTAAGATGCCTTAAACACCCACGCCCCCCTCCTGCCCCAAACTGAAGCTCTTAAAGCTGAGAGAAGGAGCTAGTAACTGGGAACCTGGTTTATGGTTCTTGCAAGTGAATTGCTTGAAAGCTGAAAATAACTTTATTGCAGAGAATTCAATAGCAACAGCTCATTCTTGTTTGACAATAGCGTATTTACTTATTCATCTATAACAGACTTGTTGAAATAGGTTTATCTCCTGCCTTAATCACTTATGGCTTCTGTAAACAGAATTTAGATTTTTGCAACTTAACGTGTATGTGATAGCAGCTTGCCATGATAAAAGTTTTTGCACTTACTCCTATATCAAACATTTTATTTAAGGAATAGAAAAGCTTTCAAACTACTCCTGTAAATAAGTTTCTTGTTTTAGTTTTTCACTACTGAACAGTTTGTTGTACACCTCTTTTGGAGTAGGTCAATTTGATTCTGCTTTGTGTGCCTGGAGAAAAGTGAAGCTGACCTATTTTCACTAGAGTTGTGTATACTGCAAAGGAATGTCTCATTTAAAGACTTTGTTGGAATGCTTTACACAAACTCCTAACTGAGAGCTTAATTTGACCAGACAATATCCTTTCTCACTCACCCTTAAACTTGTCTGTAATTGTCAGTGCCATAGTGCTGGATACCTGGGTACAAAAGCAGTGGAGACATTTTGATCAAATCAAGCCAGTAGTGATGGGACATTGCCTAGACGTCTCTGATGTGTACACTGAAATCCTGGATGATGTATATATTCAACAATTTAGTGCTGCTTTCAGGCTTTAAGTTTTTTTGTATCTCCAACTTAACTGATTAAGCACCAGCTGTTATTTGACCAAATGCTGGATAAAATGGCTTGCTTCTCTGGGAAGTGTTGGGGTCCAGACTTCATAAGGAACAGGATTTCCCTGTGAGCAGACGTGGCCAAGTAACGTAGCAGAACAAGCACTAACATAATAATCTAGGAATATAGTTCATAGTTTGTTATTGTCTTGTTGCTTATAAACTCTGTTCACTTTCCGAGCAGGGGATACTTGGGCTATAAGTTTAAGTTGATAATTTTTTATTAACAAGATTCAGAATCCTTGTGACTGCTGATTAAGTGAATTGCTTTCTGTTACACAATTAATTCATCTGAATTAATGACCTCGCATAGCAGAGGTACTGTGAAGGAGTCTGTTTCTCGTGGCAGCTGTGCTGGCAGTAAGCACTCATGGGAATGCAAGTGCATAGTGGTATCAAGACAAACAGTCCCTAAGGTTGGTAGGTATCTTGTGTGAGGAGCAAACAGTTCTGGGTGGGGGAGTAGTGACTCTCTGGGAGCTTGAAAGGCAGTGACTGGGGAGGCCACGGAAGCAGATAAGCATGGGGTTTGTGCATTTGCTGCTTTTCACACCCTGTGGACCTGATTTCAAGTATCTCTTCCATGACTGACTTATGAAAAATGCTGATTCTAATTATCAGGCAAGATAGATAGTGACTGTATTCTGAAGCTCTTTCTGTCCTAATTTGCAAGTCTTATTCTGCTGATAAAGCATTTAGTTGTTTAGATTTTCTCTCTATCCGTCCCCTGTCTCTGGAAGCTATTCTGCACCACCTTCAAGCAGTGATGATAACGTTCCATTGCTTATTACGCGCTATTGCATAGAGTGACAAGGTCAGCAAACAGTCTTGTCTGTCTCACTCCCTTGGTGGTGATCAACAGTTTTGTGGCTTTTATTCTATAGCATGATTTATACCTTGCTCTTAATAAAAGGCTATGGAGCAGATAGTTAAAGTACTTGTTGATAGCTGCCAAAGAGCAGTAATTTTGCTTGTATCTCCTTTCAGCCCATTAAACAGGACTAAGCAGTTTATCCATGCATGCCCCAGAAATATCAAGTTGTCTTGTCATTTAAGCAAGATGAATCTAACTCATGCTTTGTCTCTTCATGTTCTTCCAATTACTGCTTTAATAATAATATTAAAGGATCTGTTTTGTCTCTTAGGCTTGAGATATGCAAATGTGCTTTTCAAGACCTGTCAAAATGAGTCATGAAGTCATGTAATATGAGAATGTTATTTAGGCTGCTGTGTGAAGAGCTACTTGAATCTTTATGGTAACAAAGGGCTTCCTTAGAGCAGTTGCTTTCACCTGTTTTATATGGCATCTTGAGCCCATAGTGTTCCTAATTAATGCTTGCTGAAGTGGTTGAGAAAGGAGCAAATACTAGCTGATTACATGGATATGAGACTTAATATAAGTGTAGTCTTGACTAGGAATCTTTGTAGGATCACAAGTCAAAGACTGAAAATTCAGTTTTGGGATTATTATAAGCATTTGTCAAAGCCTTAATCCTGTCAACTGTTACTCTGTGAATTAGTGTTGCTGTCAGTTGATGTGATTAGTATAAGGTATTTCAGGCCACTAAAAGTGCAATGAAACCAAAGTTTTTATATGTTCTTAAATTTGGAATGTGGCACTAATCTGAAGTCAAAGCGTAAAACAGGAAGCTGGGAACATGCTGAATTAAGTAGGTGCTGTGATTTCTCTGGTTTCTTGCTCTTTCTGTATGTATCTTTATCTATAGTGAAAAAGATTATTCCTCAGGAGAGTACAGGAAGCCTAGACCCAGCCCCAGCTTTGGGTGTGGTTTTATTTGTGTGGATAGCCACCTTAAAGAATGTTTCCAGTTTAGGTTTGGTATTGATGACAGGTTTTTTGCAATCTAGTGGCTTAAATAACATTTAAAAAAAAAAATCCCACTTTACAGATAACATTGTTATAAACTACTGCATTACAGGCAAACCATGACAAAGCCCTCTAAAAGTTTAGTTGTAGGAGTCACCTGAACTCCTTGTTACCGTGCACTAACTGCAGTGGCTTTCTAAAAGGGAGTTGGTTTATAATGCTAGTCCTACCCTG
This sequence comes from Piaya cayana, assembly GCA_013389865.1. Lineage (NCBI taxonomy): Eukaryota > Metazoa > Chordata > Aves > Cuculiformes > Coccyzidae > Piaya > Piaya cayana. The sequence goes on from WAAB01025308.1 coordinate 41,214, forward strand.
CTCAGCAGGACACTGTCTTGGGTGCCACCCTAAAGCAGACATTTAGTGAGTGAAGTGTTTTTAGATCAAGCTGCGTGCAAGTTACCTCAGCTTTCCAGAAAAGATGGGGTCTTGATAGTTGAGGAAGCTGCTCCCTGATTAGAATTAACTAATGCTAAAGTATGTAGTGATCTCTACAGCCTTTCCACTCAACTGCTACTGCAGTAAAAAACTTGTCCCTCTGGTGGTATTCTCTGTTATTTAGTGTTCTTGGTTTAGGGTGAGAAACCATTTTGGGTAGGTAAAGGAATTCTCATTAGTGTAGCCACCAAGAAGTCTCATTGACTTTTATGGCAGCCTTCTGCTTTTATATCTTATGTCATAAAATAGACTAGCCAAGCAATTTAAGGAAATGGTGTTTCAAAAGACAGGAATGCATACTTGAAACTGGTGCCATTTCTCATTCTACTTTCTCATTTTCGTAACACATTTTAGAGGCAGTTTAATTCTTTAAATAAATCTGCAAGCTCATTGAGAATGTACTTCTAAGTTCGTCTTATAAGGCAAACTGAGATCAAAGTACGCAATGGGAAGAATCTTTTCTGTTTTTATATAGGATATATAGCAATAGTGGAAGGAAACTAATAGAAAACATTACACTTGAGTAGGTGGGCTGCTGTGGTATCGTGTGTCTTTACCACCATTTAGTTTGTAAAACAAGGATCAGGCAGTGATCATGTCCAACTCACTTTCCTTAAGTGCTCACAACTGTTTTCTAATAGTAGCTATCATCTCATGAGCATGCCTCCTATAATCCTCTTGTACATAAATATTAGTTAAAGTTTCTAATTAACTGTTAGTCATGAAGGACTTGCTGTAAGTTTTTTAGCTCTGCTATACTATTTGTTCAAATTATCAAACAGGCCTTCTGCTTCCAAAGATCCCATCCCCCACATAAGACTTGTAGCAACTCTATTAGTGAGGCATGGACTTGACTGTGTAGTTACTGAGGCTGGAAGACACTTCTGGTGACTGTCCTGTTCAGCGCTTGGCTCTTGTGTGATGTGCCCAATTGAAGGAGCATAGTGACTCATAGTGTGAACCTTTCAGTTAAGTGCTTAAAATAGTGGAAGTACTTTGAGAGGCTACAGGGAAATGATTCCCCAGTGCCCCTGGGGAGGTGGGACTGTGATTAAGAGTAAGCTCAAAGCAGTTTCACCTGCCTCCATAAAATGTGTGCACAGCAGTGGCTCCTGAGCAGCAGTCTCCCCAAATGCAGACATGAACATGAGACACTGGCTTCAGATTAGGAGCAAGGGCTGTGATCGTATGGGCAGAGATGGTTGCTTCTGCTACTACCTAAGTCAAACGACATAGTGTCTGGACTTTTGATTTATTCCAGGCATCCAGTTCATGGGTGAAACTGAAAACAATATGATTTAGCGAGATCATTGTCTGGGGTAGCAGCTCATGGCCAGTCTGTCTGCAGTGTCTTGTGCTACATTTGTGTATGCATGTTGAGGATCTGGGATATGAGGGGAGGAAACTTGGCTGGGTAACGTTTTGTGAGAACTGAAGAATTAAGTCATGCAGCTTTTCAGTATGCTTATGGAATTTGCTACATCAGTGTTAGCGACAGTTTACTTGGGGATTCTATAGCTACAGATTATCCATTGAAGTAGTAACTGAAATCATGTTATGACCTCGTCCTCATGTAGAAGTTGAATCTTAGACTATTTTGCACTTGTGTGCCACTGAGGATGTTGCGTAAGCTCAGATATTTGACTTGTCTGTTTTTGTTAATCTAATACCAACTTTTAGTCAGATCTCTAGGAATTTAATAGTCTGAAGCATGCTATTGTCTCTTAGCTGTGATCTGGTGGTCTTGATGCATGCTATGTATCAAAGATGAACATAATCTGGCATGGATGAGCATTCAAAGGAAGCGTAGTTGAGATATGCTTCACAAGTGTGTGGAAGTGAGGCTGTTGGACAACTCTGTTGCCCGAGTGTCACTTTTCTGGCACTAATGGACTTAGTGTGCCTAATTCAATTAGGCAACTAGACAGTCACCCCTGCAGTGACAAACTCTAAGCATAGTCATACTGATTAATGGTATTAACTCAATCTTTGTGCTTGTAGAGCATTTCTATCACGCTTCCTATCAAGTTCTTGCTAGGAGAAGAGCAATGTGGTGTATACTTTTCTTCTTTAGTCTGTCTGCAATGTGTCTGCTGGATATTAATACCCGGAGGCTTCCTAAGAGTACTTGGAGAGGTCTAGCTGGAAGGTGTGGTTTTAGCTGTGATAGCACTAGTTGTCTTATAATTCCCACTTCAGGTAATATTATCTTGTTGAAATAGCTCCCAGCAGAATATACTCTATGTGCAGTCTGCTAGTTGCTCAGCACTGAGTAGTATGGAAAATGGGATGGTACTTCCTTTTCCCCCCATAAAACTGTATAACTACGATGCTTCTGTGTGCCGTCTGTGAAACTCTGAGGCAGTTTAAAATATTGATAGCTGTAGTGCACTGACCTGTAACTACCTTAAAATATTAACCCTTTTGTGTAAGAGTTTAGGGAGACTGTGATGGACTGGGACCTTCTCTGAGGAACCTCATCTCAGGAGAAACTTCAGTTTAGGGTGATGCTGCTTGCTTCTATTGGGGGAGCATGTAATGCCTGTGAGCCTGATACACCTGCTGTCTTTTCTGGTGAAGAGAAGTGATGCTGCTAGCTAGGGAAGGGAAGCAGCAGTTTTGTGCTTATCTGGTTCATCACTGTTAACGTGGGACAGATAACTGTGTGACAGGGCGCTACAATAACTTGACAGAGCTGGTAGGTTGCACCCAATGAAGCAAGCAGGATACAAGGCTGCTATTAAAATCTAAAAGGAGAGGTATAACATTGAAGCTGTAGTTCTGCCATGCTGTGAATATCAAAGATGCACACTGTCTGTAGAAAATAATGTTAAAAGTCTCTAATGATGAGAAAAGAAACCTACTAGACAATCCCCCAGCTGCTGTGCAGCTTCTGTGGACTTAAAAGGATGCTTTCACTTTAATTATTTCAGAGTGCAAAAGTGAATGGAGTGAACCAGCTCTAGAAGGCAGTGTTCTATAAACAGTGCTTGAAGTTGTTTTACAAAGGTTCTGATGTGTGATAGCCTCTTAACCCTCAAAGATGCCCGTTGTGCGCATACTTTACTGTGCAAGGATTACTGTTCTCATCAGCAATGTTGTGGGGAATGAAGCTGCTCGTGTACTTACCAGGAGAGGTAGTTCTAGATCTCACTCTACCTTGTTGCTGTCATCTCTTCCTCATGCGTCCATCAGTGTCACTGGAACTGATGCTGCATCCAGGACAGAAATTCAGGCTTCCAAATAGTGATGATCTCCTGAAGGGACAGAGGCACAGTGTTATGTTAGGTCTTTCTGTGCCTTGGTGGAGTCATGAGTTGCACTTTCTGACATTGTAGCAGTGTGAGTACAAATTGAGCAATGTCACAGTTGACTTGTTAGCAGGTTTTTATGGTACTCTTTCTGGAAAGTTGATGCATGCTGGCATATTGGTAGTTTTCCCACCATTGCATTGTCTGTTTTTTTTCTGATCTCCGTTAGAATCTGAAGAATCCTGTAGGAGAAACTGCCAGTTTATCTTCTTTCTCTGTGAGGAAATCCAGGTAGAGGTGACTCACCTAAATGATTGTAGTGGTACAGTTCTCTGTAGACTATTTTCATGCATCCTATCCTAGGGGAGTTCACCTTGTGAATAGTGTGGTTCAGGAGATAAAGTAGAACAGCAGTGGAGACGACCGTTAGTTTCTGTTCTTGCAGATATATACTGAGTGCATATAAAGCATTGGAAATATGAATTTAGTACAAACATATTTGAATTGGCGTCATCTGTCCTTTCAAAACCACTTACATAGGTGACTAGTGGATTGCTGTTGTACAAATGCATTGCTGCACAATCAAGTAGCTGCACTTACACTTGGTGGGCTCATTTTTGAGATGAGCTGTGTATTTTCTTTAAGCAGAAGTCAGCTTGGTGTCATAGCAAAGTGCTGGCTCAACAGTAAATTGGAAAGGCTATGTAATTGTCCTCTTACTCTAATAGACTGTTTAATGCTGCTTTCCATGATTCTTCCCTTTGTTGGTGGAATGCTCTTTGTATTTATAAAGACTAATGGGGAAAAACAGGCGCTGCTTTATTGGACTGGAAAATGGTGATGCCTGCCTAAATAGTATAATGGTAATGAAACAGGCATTTTATACAGGTCTGTACAAAGATGCCACAAGACTAATATGAAGCAGTAGAAATAAAGCTTGTGTTTCAGTGTCTGTTCGCAAGCTCTAATTAAGGTGACTTGCAAGGCTTTATAGACTGCCAAGTAGTAGTGTGTTGGGGTGTCCTCATGCAATGATAATATCTTGATATAGTTGTTAACTGGCTGCTAAGTCTACTACTAGAACTTGCATGAAGAAAATGCCCGATTACCAAAATCAAGTCTTGGCCTTGGGTCTTACTCTCCTGCTCAGCCCAGGACTGCAGTAGGTAGGGTGTTGCTTGTACCAGCATACAGGCCCGAGGACCACAGTGTGAAAAGGGTAAGGGAACTTCCCTGTTTCTGCAGTGATGTAACCAACCTTTTGGCTGCTGTAGTTCTACTTTTCTTTGGCCTCGGTTACACAAACTCATTCTTGCTTCCCATCAGCACTGGCACTGGGGCGTACTGAATGGCTGTCCTACGGGGTGAACTTGAACAACCAGGGGCAGGGGAGAGGGGCCACAGCAGAGAGGATGGTGATAGCAGCATTGGGTGATATAAGTGGAGGCTGTGAAACTGCTGCCTCAACCTGCTCTGCAAGACATTTCAAACTGAATGAATTTCCTGATCTGATAAAACATGGTCTAGAAAAATCTTTAGCCACACCTGAGAAGGTAAGAAACACGTGGTGGTACATGATGGATACAAGAATATGCCAAGCAGAAATTTCTGCCAAACACATCATAATCTCAGTTTACCTTGAAAACCAATAGCTGGAGATATGCCAAGAGGTAAGATAGCACAGCGAAAGAAGATAGAGTAGCTTTTTTATTTTTAGCCTGCATGTCCTAACATTTTTGGTAGCATTAAATATGCCACTTAATCTCAAATGAACTGTGGGGTTTTTTTAATAGCTGAATTACCAGTTGGAACATTTACAGTCCATTGAAAGCTAATGGAATTTCAGTACTTAAATATTTTCTGGATAACCTCAGAACAGCTGAGGAGCTCCTATAGTTCATAGCTCAGTGAGGCTGTTAATTAGTTTTGTGATTCAGGGAGTTTCTGTGACTGCATTCTTGTGGGCATATCACAGAACCAAACACCTCAAAGGCTCCAATTCATGCTCTGATAAATGAGGATCACTAAAATAGTGTTGTAAAACTTAGTCCTTTCTGTGCTTACTTTTGATGACGTCACATTTAAGACTTTAATAGGTTGAATACCCAGATTTTCCTTTAAAAGTAGATATCTAAAGGGTTTAACAAAGCTCTTCTGTCAAGCTATTGGGTGAAGAGTTTCTAGAATCCTGTTTTAAAATCCAAAGAATGACTGCTTTCAGTGGCAGGGTAGCAATAAAAAGAAATGTCCAAAGAGCTGCACAGTGAGAGAACAAGGGCTGATCTCAGCAATTTTGAGCTTGAAGCTTTATTTCAGTTTTAAGTCCCAAACTGAATTGGAAGAACCTGAAGCAATTCCAGTTAATGCCTTTGGAGTGGTCTAGAATTTTTTTTTTACTATAGTAACAGAAGATTTACTGAGAAACAGGTAGTCTTAGTGCTAAGTTTCTAATGTTTTGGGTTGTTGTAAAATGAATTCCTCTCTTGTGAAACGAAGAGTGTGGTTTTCTTGCTTTGAATGATTGTACAACTGTGGAACCTTAAAACAGGTGAAGTAAAAAGGGATGTAGAAAGTACAGGTAGTTATTCAGTAATAGTCTCTAAATCTTGTCACTACTTCAACAAATCCTGTTTGTTAGCAATATTCTGAACAGTTTTAACTGTTCAGGCTGAGTGTGGAGGAACTGTCAAACTGATGCTCAAGTTTGGAGTTAGTGAAGCTGTTTATAAACAAATGCCTTTAAGTGTTCAGTTTTAAGAGGCCAGCCAAGAATGATACAACATTGCACAGGTTTCTCTACAGCAGGAGGCCTCAGTTAACCTGGAGAAGTTATAACCTAAACAAATAAGACAAGGAAAGACTGAAATGGCTGGTGAGTTTAGGATTACATTTCTTATGTGGAGGGTGGCATGGTTTGATTAGTCCTGAGGCCAAGTACAGATCTTCAGAAGTCTACATCAAAACAGCTTTTTAGTAACCACTATGGTTCAATTTGTAGATGTTTCTGTGCTTCATGTGGCCAACCTGTATGTGGTATAACCTTTCCTTGGTCTTGAAGAACATTAACAGCTGGACTTGATCCTAAAGCTTTTTGCCAACCTAAGCAATTCTGTGATCTTTAACTAGCACCACAAAGCTCTTGTCATGCATGTGGGTTTGTATAACCTGTTAAAAAAAAATAAAATCCAGAGTTGTCAGGTCAATGGTTTCATCTTATCTTCTAAAGTAAATGAAGCAGGTAATTACTTCTAATTTCTGAAAGATGAAAGACTGCCTGAAAGTTTATGCTCTGACCTGTACTCTAGCACTTTTTTAAGCAGGATGAACTGTAACTAGAATAAAACCCCAAAAAATCCTTTCAGAAAGATTTTTTTTTTTAAAGCTTATGGTGCATGGTACACAAGGTTTGCATGGTGTCATTAAACCTGAGGGTGGAATGACAGATTGAAATTAAATGAATTGACTGCTATTGACTGGATCACCTCTCTTCCTGTCAGAGGTGGATGAATCAAGTTGTTTGGGTACAGTTTATTTCCCAGCAAGTAAATAGTAATATGAGAGAGGAGGGAATGCTTATCACAGAATTAGGTGACTTGTCTGGACACTTGTTCTGAGCAGACTCTTCAGCAGCCTTATTAACTCTTGGTCTTAAGTATACCTTCCCTTAAACTGAAGGGAATTTAATGGTGTTTTAAAAGCATCTGCAGTTATCACAGGTTTTTCTAGACACCGTTACTTATTTTGAGAAGTGGCTGGATTTCCCAAGACTTTCTTTTATGTAAGGAAGAGATTAATTAGTATTTACGTCAAAGATACTTAATCTACAGAATGGGATCTTACAACTCAAACATCATTGAGTAAAGAGCTTCCACTTGTATTAAATGATTTTTAACGTCAAGAAACTGTTAGATGTGAGCTTTGAACCGTATTGTGTAAACTGTTTCTTGGGCTGCAGAGACAGAAATGTATGCAAAAACCCAGTTAGTTACAATGATTTCTTGTTGCTTTATTCAAGTATTCCTATGAAAACCTCAGTGCCCCTTTCTGAACCAGCGATGTGCCTGTTTTGTAAATGCTGATACTTCAGCACTGATGCTGCCTGTGTCAGTCCTGTGCCATGCTGATTGCTTCAGCCTTGACTTGTTCTGTATTGCCTGGCTGTTCTGGGGCTGAAGGGAACCATGCTCCCTCTGGTGCCACCGAAGAAGAGATGCCTTGTGTTGTGAGCAGACTTCTGCATTCAGAGGGTTCATGTAGTGTTGATACTCTAGTATATATACTACTCTATACCACTATTCTAGTGGTACTTGACTTTCCCTGCAGAGCTGTGACAAGTACCTTGGCCATTAAGAGCAGGGCTAACTTTAGATGCAACCAAACTATAAATTTGTATGCTGTTGGAAGAGTTTTATTCAATATTATACTTTGGTTACAAGTGGGGTAGTACTGTGTGTGAAGACTGACCTTGCAGTTTCTGGTGACTGGTGTTGAGGTGGGATGGAGAAGGAATGATTTAAATATTTTCTTCACCTACTTCTGTGATAAGCTTGTACTGAATCAGGGTGGTCAGGATTTTTATCTAAAAGGCTGCTATTCCTTTAAGATGACCTGATAAAGCTATAGTACATGTTGACAGGAAGTAGAAAGTTGCAATCTTCTCTCTTGGCTATTAGTAAATGTTTTAATTGCTTTTTCCTGGCACAGTGGGCTTAAGGCAACTTTATAAGCAGCAGCACTATGTTTGTATTGCCAGAAAAATGTTTAACTTGAAAGCTTTCTGTTAAGTAACAGCAGTTACAACAACCCTAGGATGCCTGTTAAAGGAATAGTCAAAAGTTAAAACCAGTCACAACTATACTGAGAAGTTGCCAAGAGTCACTTGGCTTCTTCACAATGCAGCTTATCTACTACTGTCAAAGCCAGGCTGCTCTTGAACTAGGACAAAGTTAACTTCTGTGCAACTTCAGGGCAAGCTGTGGTGTTATTGGAACACATGTAGTCCCCAAACTCATTTTGAGATCAGTCTGTAGCTTGTATGCCTTGTGTGTGTATCTCCAAGCAAGCTGAATTCTAGTTTATCATCTGTAAAACATGTGGACTGTAAACAAAGAAAGCCTTTCAGCAACAGCTTCTAGAGTTCAGATGTTATCTGTTGCATTTTCTCCCAGTTTTTCCAAATTGCCCTGGCAGGGAGCTCTGTTCTTTACCCTTCTTGCCTCTTTAGTGACCAAGAATTAAAAATGAAGCTTGCAATCCTCTTCTGGTTTGGAATCTGGGGTAACTGCTGAATACATTCTCTAATACAAATGTTTGTGCTGTATACGAAGAATCTTTGAAAAGTAGGAGTTATCGCATCCTACTTTGATACTAATGGGTGTCCTGGATGAGGGAGCTGACGTATAACATAATATAGAAGATTACCAGAGGAAAATAACTGTCTTTATTTACCAGTGTTTATCCCAGAATGAATGCTTAAAGATGATTAATTTGCATAACTGTACCAAATGCATGTAGCAAACAATTATGACTATAATAGTCTGCATGGAAAAGTGCTACAGCTCAGATGTTTGAAAATGCTTTCCTGGTGTCACTTCTTGTTTTTTGGCATGTTTGTTGAGAGCTTAGTTTGATGGTTTTTTTAGAATGTCAGGTCATAACAAGAGGGAAAAGTCTTCACAGTCGGTGTACCCCAGGGCAGGTTCCCTAGACTGGTTGTGGAATTGTCAACCTCAGACCGTAGGGCACAAACTGGATTGCTTGGAGCAAACTGCTTTAAGGGAGAGGTTTAGGCTGGACAACATCCAAAGGTGGGTTGACAATCCATTAGTTAATTTTGTGTGGGGCAGCTAGTTATCCTGAAGGGTTTTCCTAATACAGTGCTCTAACGTCTACTGTAGGCCTTGTATTTCCATCCAGTAGAATTTGATGGTGTGGGAGTTCTGGTGTATTTCTGGAGTAAGTCATGTGCAGACATATTTAAGACTCTTGGTAGGTCCTGCTGCTTCTGGAATAATGGGGTGTTGCTGTCAGTCGAGGCTGGTATAGCCCCTTTCCATGGCAGTGGTGCTGGTCAGCTGTTCTTACTGCACTCTGCCAGACAAGATGATCTGGGGCCTTAAGCTGTCTGGCTGTGCGTATGCAAGTGTTGCTATACTAGCATCTCCCTTTAGCCATCATGTGTTTGGAGTATGCATCTGTTTTTTATTCAGCATGGGAATCCTGACTGGTGACACATTTCTTTGTAGTGGTCACTTCTGCTTTTGTCCCCAGTGTACTGTTCTTAGAGCTGCTGGTCTGTGGTGTTCAGTGTGGCAGCTGATGCTTGTGTTTCATCAACTGCTCTGTCTAGCTACTCTTAAAGCAGTATTTTTAAGAGAACTCTAACAATTATTTGGTTCGCATGACATGCAAACAAGGGCTTGTTGATTTGTACTTGTTGGTTGAAGCTCACTCTCTTATGATTTTGCAACATCAGAAGGATTGGAACTGAGAATTTTTTTGCAGTAAAGCTGGATTTTTTTTTTTCTAAAAGCAAATTAAATTTCCAGCATTAAAAGGCAGGAAGAGTATAAAATAAATGTTAATGCCATGCCATAAGACTTTCTGCTAGAAGCTTTTGCTACTTGATCCTGCCAGAATTTGCCAGGTATCTTTGCTTTTTTCTTGGCCTGTGTAGAGAAGAGATCAAAAGTCGTGTTTCTACCTCTGAGCAGGTATAGGGTATAGCTCTGCTTGCACATTGAAACTAAGCTGCAGCAACATTAAAGAAATATTTTAGGAATGTGTAAAGCCTTATAACAAGAAAAATAAAATCCACTTAATTTCATGTCGTTTGAGAAAGTGGTTTTAATAGTTTTTTTTTAATCTTCTCTAGGTAGCAGACATGCAGCATGGGTTTACAAGTAAGAACAGTTTGTTCAGTTAGTAGGTGCTTTGAGAGACCTTTGGCACTAATGGTACCGTTGTCACAAATAGAAGGTATTTGCTCTAACACCTTGTTCTTACTCATACTTTAGACATCAGTGACATGGTTTGCCTATGAACGTGTTAATGACCTGTTCTTCAGGCTTCCTGGGTAGGGTCTTAATTGGATCTTTCAGCATTAGTGAGATTTTTACCTGCCTGTTACCTGTAGTATCACTAGTGTCATGAGTGGTGACTTTCTTCTGTCTGCAGATCTGATTGGTTGCCAGGCACTTCTGTGGCAAGCAGGACGATGGCTGCTAGCAAGAGCAAGAATCAGAGTTCCTTGGCCCTCCATAAAGTAATTATGGTTGGCAGTGGAGGTGTGGGCAAATCTGCTCTCACTCTTCAATTTATGTATGATGAGGTAAGTAGCTTTTGGTTCAGCTTCTCTAAAGCACCAATGTATACAGCTTACTAAACTTTTTGTAGTGGCACAGGGGAGCTAAGTGTAAGCAGCAAAAGACCTAATGACCTGACTGGCAGGAGAAGAAGGTAGGAATCTGGGAAGAGTGTCCTCTGGGAATATCTTTGGCTAAGGGTGACAAAATTAAAGCTTATTAGTGAAAAAACAGTCTTCAAAAGACATGCAGAATGTGAACGTGTTGTCTGACAGTACAGTGCCTGTTACCAGTTTGCATTGAACTTTAATTTTGTTGCATTTTTTAATCTTGTTAAGGTTGAAGTCAGAAGTAAGCATCCTAGTTCATTCTGAGCTGGATGATGAAGTAAGCATGTTCATAACATGAATTCTTCCACGTATAGGTATAGAGGAAGCTAGATCAGTCTGTCCAGCCTAGTACATGAAGTGATATGTGATCCTGTAGTTCAGAAGTTAGTGTTTATCTGTAGGCTGCCCACATATATTAGTGATGTGAATATCTGAAGAGGTGGCATAAGCATTAGTGAAGGCCAGTTAGCTTAATCAGGCTACTCACACAGCCTTTTGTTGTACTTTGAGGCTGAGAGAAAGGAGGTGGAAACGTAAGGAGTCTGTTGGATGTATTTTGTCAGCACAGAACTAAATGTTGAACTGGCAGTGGCTTTGTGGGCCTGATTAGTATCAAATGGACTGGACTGACTGAAGTACGTACCCATGTAATTATGGAGTATGTTTTGAGGTCAGCAACTAGATGCTGTCATCTGCGCCTGTTGAGACTTTAGGTAGCTGTACATGGAAATATTTTTTTAAAGTGCAAGATCTAGATAATGCCACCAGTTTGCTGGTATCTTCGTCCCTTAAATTGTGCTGAAATTGCTGAACACCATTTGATGTAGCAAGAGTATTTCTCTTTACTAGGCAGACTGTCTCTTTGATGTATCAAGTGCTTAAATTTGCTTTTTATAGTAAAACTGAAAAAAAAAGTTGAACTTTAGTAGCTGACTGAATTATGAGAAGGTTTTTGGGAAACTGCATGTCACTAAAGCAAAAGAAAATGGGTATATACAAGTGCTGTGAGCATTTGACAGTAATTCTAAATGCTAATCCCTGTCTCATCTTCTTCAGTTTGTAGAAGACTATGAACCTACAAAGGCTGACAGCTACAGAAAGAAAGTAGTTCTGGATGGTGAAGAAGTTCAGATAGACATTCTGGACACAGCAGGACAGGAGGATTATGCAGCTATCAGAGATAACTATTTCCGCAGTGGGGAAGGGTTTCTTCTAGTCTTCTCAATAACAGAGCATGAATCCTTTACAGCAACAGCAGAGTTCCGGTAAGTAGTTTCTCCCCCAGGCAGGGGGAAATATCTGGTATTTATGTTGCTCTGACAACTCTTAGGATAAAAAGCTGCAGCTTTTTTGTCGGTTAACATTTGGTCAATAAGAATGGCAACCCAACCATTTTACTGTCAGTAACTGGTAACTTAAACCACAGTATCCAGACTCTGGCTGTAGGTGTCCTCATGCTTTCAACTTATGAGTACATTATGCCAGCAGCAACTTCAGGCAAATAAAAGATTCTTGGACTCCTAAAACATGCATATTCGAGCCAATATTCAGTCTTTGTAAAGTTTTTAATTATCTTAAAGCAGTGCTTCTGGAATTAATTCTGCCTTTTGGCTAGGTTTCAGACACTGTATTGCTTACTGCTAGAAGCAGGTGCTCTAAGGAAAGGAAGGATTAGCCTTCATTCACAGGTATGGATTGATGCCAAACAAGGGTTGGCAGCCACGTGATACTATTGTAGGCAGATGTATTCCTAGAAAGACACACAGTAGTGATAAATGCTTCCATTTTTGTTCTTGTTCTAATGTAAAAATTGACACCAGACTGAGCACAAACTGCTTGTGTAGTGTAAAAAGACAAAAAATAAAGGTGGGGGGGGAGTGGGGAGGGGCAGGGAAGGTTTAATCCATTGTTATGGCCTCTGAACTCACATGGCCAGTTTCTGCAGGGCAAGTGTTGTAACTCTTATCTGGTAGTAGCTGTTTTCTTGGTGTAAAAGGTGATCTGGAGAGTCTCTAGGACAGTTGTACAACTTGAGGTAAAACTTGCCAAAACATAGGGCAAGTATTAGGAGTTCCTTATGTTTGCCAGAATAAAAACTCTTTATCAGTCTGGCTTATGTTTGATTTGCTTCAGTGGTACAAGGCTAAGAGAAGCTAATCAGTAATGCAAGTGCTGATGCTAAGGTAAATACCTATTTCCAAGTTTTTCTTAAAGCTGTGGCAACCCCCCATCACATTCTAGGACTTTGGTCCATTTTTTTAATAGATTATACTCTAGGAGATTGCTTATTTTTTTTCAGAGGTATAAAAAATAGTTCTTTCATCACATAATACTTCTGTGACTCTGCTAAACTTCAGAAGACTGATGGTTATGGGGCACACAAGCAGAGTTGTTCTGCTCAGTTTGCTTTAACTGGAGCACTTTAAACAGCTAAACTGTCATAGGACTGCAAAACTAAGTACTTGGGCTGTTTCTGCTATGAAATGGAGGGGGAGAAAAACAGATACCATTAAAAAAACCCCAAACAAACAAACAAAAAAAACAGGAGAAAAATGAGACACTTGGAAGTACTCAGCCTGGGTTTTGGCTTGTGTGCTCAAGTGAAATATAAGGTTAAATTCAAGGCTTAAGGCTTTGGATGAAAAGGAGTAGGAGTGTTTATCTTGGCAGTTTGTAGGTTTTGTCTGACTTCTGTAACTAGGTTAACTGTGTGTTGGTTCAAGATTCCAGCACAACAAAACAATGAAAAAGCAATGTTAGTCCTAAAGACAAGCAAGAGGGACCTAAGGACCTAAAAGCCTTGAGATGGAGAATCCCCTACTTTTGAATGGGTCAGAGGTAAACAAATACTGAAATTAGTTAAAGTATTTAGTTATGACATGTAAAAACCAGCTCCTTGGAAAACTCCACAGGAAGGGGGGGGAGGAATGAGTAGTATGAGTCACCAGCATTGCAGGCTAAACTACTGATTGGTGTTATTACTATTAACTTCCAGAGTTTTAAACTATGTAAAAGTTGAACACTGAGCGATGCGTTTGTCTTTAAACCCTAGCTCTCCTGGTTATGCTATGCATTCAGTGTTTAAGTGCCTCTGTAATCTGAAAATGTGTGAAGGTACAGTTGAATGCAACAGCAGAATGTCTGCTTCTGTGTTAACACTACTTTAGATTATCATGTACTTTGTACATTCAGTTATATTGCGGAAGGAAAGTACAAGCATGTGAAGTAGTGTGGCAACTCGGTGGGTTGAACCCAGTTTGGCTCTTGTTCGTAACAAAACAAAGGAGTCCAAAAATAACTGTAGACTGGTACAGTTCTCCCAGAGTCCTAGATGGACAGCAGCATGTGTCAGCGTGGTTTCAACCCACATCTTACTCCCAGTAATAGCACAGACTGAGACTGACCTTCTGCATCACTGTCTCCTTTCCCAAATGCTGATACAGGTCTTTTTAGAATGACAAAGGATAGCTAGGTTAATGCTGATGGTTCAAATATTTTCTTGATGTCTTTGAAGGAGGAAGGTGGGGTAGCATTTTAGGTCAGCACTATTTAATAACTATGCATAAAGTTTAGGGAGCCGTTGAGAATGATCTCTGCCAGCTACTTATGCTGTTCTCAGCCTACTGCCTTGCCTAAGCCTTGATGTTGCCCAGACCCCTACTGAAATGGGGTGTAGATTGGAGATTGAAGATGGTGACATGAAACATGGCAGATGTGGCACTTTCGCTCTTTTCCTCTTTCAGAAATGACCTCCTACTGTGAGAAAATTTACTAAATGGTAAAATGGCCTTCCTGGAAGTGTGAGGCTTCTATTGGTGTAAAGATGATAGCATTAGTATGTTAAACTTGGAGTAATTTTAAAGTGTGTTTTGAACTATTGGGAAATGTTCTGTTAAGTACTGTTGTAAACTATAATGTGCGGACCACTTGATTCATTCCTGATAAGGTTGGGCTTTTGTTGCCACTACTAACACAGATATTTTCATTTTGAACACCCAATACATTAGGGAACAGATCCTGCGTGTGAAGGCGGAAGAGGATAAAATCCCTTTACTGGTAGTGGGAAACAAATCTGACTTGGAAGAACGCAGACAAGTGCCTGTAGAAGAGGCTAGAAGTAAGGCAGAGGAGTGGGGCGTGCAATACGTAGAAACTTCTGCCAAAACTAGAGCGAATGTAGATAAGGTAAGGCAAATGACATCTTCTCGATTAGATCGTTACTACTTGTTTAATAGGTGAGTGACTAATTCTTAACTCTGGCTAGGACAAAAGCAAATCCATAGTTGGGCTTCTGAAAGCATAGAATATCAAAAATGAGCTTTCTAGGATGTGTGCGCTTAAGAAAATACCTAGCTTTAGAGGAGCTGGAGACCCAGTACAAACTGATGCTATCGTCTTATTGTAATTGTTTGTACCTGAACCAATAGGGTTTCCATAGCACATGGGTAAATGGGTTTAAGGATCCCCTGAAGGTATGTTTTTGTTTACAGGCCATGTCCTACTATTATAACAGCAATAAATAGCAAGCTATAGGCTTGAGGTACTTAAAAATTCCCCAGAGAGCCACATTTAGTGTGGTTAATGGTTAAGATTTCACTCTTGTTTTCTGCTAAGCCTACTTTGAATTAAGAGCTCTTCTTGCTGCATCCATGTCCTGTTCTAACTTGTCCATGCTGGTCTAGGACAGTTGCTCTTAGCAAGTTTCTGCTGCTGGCATCTTGCATGCACAGTGGTGGTGGGTTATTCTGGAAGAGATGAGTTACAATTATGGAGTGTCTACCTGGTAAAGACAAGTCAGTTTCAAGCCTTCCCTTCAACCTGTGGGGGCAGGGGGTGGTGGTGGTTGAAGTGGATGCTTTTTACTTTGCCAGTCCACAGAAGATGGTCTGAAATCACTGTTGGGCCTCCTAAGGACTCCCAGCGGTGTGGCTTGGAAATTTGCATTTGTTTAAAGATTAGAAATTATAAGTGGTTTTCTCTTTAGACAGAGCATTTGCAGCTAGTTCCATTCCAAGTTCCTGTTGAACATTATCTTCTCTCGTAGTCTGTGTTAGTTACTAATGGAAATGGTCTTGATGCATTCATTACCTAGTAGGAACTCTCATTCTTAGTTTAAACAATGTATATGAAACCATTGAATTCAGACCTTTGGTTATAAAAGATGTATCATAATTTAAATTGTGCTAAATAACTGTTGTGACTTGTGGAATGCTTTAGAGAGTCTAGATTGTCAGGTGTATGAACTGGGTGATACAGTGAAACATGAATATCTTGCTTTTTTCCTCTGAGCTGTCTCATGTGACTAGCAAATGCATATCCCATATTATACTTAGACTAGCTTTCTGATTAGTTGGGATTATCAGCAATGTAGCTGTCTATGTACTAGCGTGATGTTCTGGACTTGTTCTCATAGGTCGTACCTAGCTTGTGTGACATACTGTTTATCCTCTATATAAGCACTGTTTTGTGTGTTATCAGCTATTTGGTTATTGTGTATTGACACTGTAGCAAAATTTAAAAAAACATCTTGAGGTATTGAATGACAAACTATGATTTAAAAAAAAAAAAGCCTAACTATAGTGTGATGCTAAGCTCTTGTCCTGTATCCTAAAATAACTACAGTAAAACAGCGGTTGCATCTTAAGTGGAATGTGCCTAGGCATCAGGCATATGTGGGTGAAATTGGATTGAATTTTGGAAGAGAGTAATGACTTCCTCTGAATTTTTCTCATGACATAGTCTGAGAATTCTGTGCCTGTCGCTTGAATGCTGCAGCTTTTTAGTTATAAAACAGGCAGAATACAGAGAGCATGTTTGTAACTACATGGAAAGACTGGACTGAATGCTATGAATAGTTAACAAATGATTTGGATGGAAGAGTTTGCTAGGCATAGATAGATGTTCTTGTGAGCTTTGAATGCTACTTTTGTCCAAGAACTATGTGTGATGAAAAGCTCTTAATATGGGGCTGCTGAATGACCTGGTAGCCAGGTAAGATTGTCCTAATCCTTGCCACTGCTTGGCATGCTATGTAATTCTGATGTTGAGTTTGTCACTGTGGTCTGTCTAGACTTGCTTCTGCTGTATTACGTACAGCATGGTGCTGCATCATTAATTGCTGAGGAGAGGGACCTGGGGGTGTTGGTTGACAGCCAACTGAACATGAGCCAGCAGTGTGCCCAGGTGGCCAAGAAGGCCAATGGCATCTTGGTTTGTATCAGAAACAGTATGACCAGCAGGGCCAGGGAGGTTATTCTCCCTCTGGACTCGGCACTGGTGAGACCGCTCCGTGAATACTGTGTGCAGTTCTGGGCCCCTCACCACAAGAAGGATGTTGACGCTCTAGAGCAAGCCCAGAGAAGAGCGACGAAGCTGGTGAAGGGGCTGAAGTCTTAAGAGGAACGGCTGAGAGAGCTGGGGTTGTTTAGCCTGGAGAAGAGGAGGCTGACGGGAGACCTCATTGCTCTCTACAACTACCTGAAAGGAGGTTGTGGAGAGGAGGGTGCTGGCTTCTTTTCCCAAGTGACAGGGGACAGGACAAGAGGGAATGGCCTCAAGCTCCGCCAGGGGAGGTTTAGGCTGGACATTAGGAAAAAAATTTTCACAGGAAAGGTCGTTGGGCACTGGAACAGGCTGCCCAGGGAGGTGGTTGATTCACCTTCCCTGGAGGTATTTAAGGCATGGGTGGACAAGGTGCTGTGGGGCATCATTTAGTGTTTGATAGGAATGGTTGGACTCAATGATTCGGTGGGTCTCTTCCAACCTGGTGATTCTACAGTTCTATGATTCTATCTGCTTTCTGGTGGCAGATCTTGTTTAATGTTTCCTTATTTTTTTCCCCTCCTAGGTATTCTTTGATTTAATGAGAGAAATCAGAGCAAAGAAAATGTCGGAAAACAAAGACAAGAATGGCAAGAAAAGTGGCAAGAACAAGAAAAGCTTTAAAGAAAGATGTTGCTTACTGTGATGCTCAGAACTGTAAATATCTATCTACAGGTGGCATGGATAAGACACCACTAAGGATATGGGGCTGGATTCATGAAAGGAAGTCTGTATTGACTCCCTTATTTTTTGCTTTGCATATCACCTTCAAAATGTGAAAACTGAACTTCGAAACCATTTCTGGTATCCAACAAAACCTATGCCTACTCCAAACTGAAATGGACTCAGTCTTCCCAGTGTCTTTCAAAACTAGATGCAGTTTCAGAACTACAATCCTTCTGCTTGGTTATATGAAGTACTTTCTTATTAACTTCCTAGTTTAATGTTTCTCTGAATATGCTTCTCTTGAACCTCTACTGGCCTTAACAGACACAGCTGTTCAGGTTCAAACTTTTTTCCACTGTTGCTGCCCTGCTTGATGGTGCAAACTACAGAAAAGTTAGATGGCATCTGGTAAAAGGTTTGAGTCTCTGTATTCTGTTGGTTGTTGCTGGTATTTCTTACACTGAAATCTGCTGGCTTTCTTGCCACGCTCCATGTTGGAAATAGCAACTGACACTTGAGAGTCAACTCAAACTTCCTTCCATGTTCAGTTTAGTCAATACAGCATTCATGAATCAAGCCTATGGACTTAAATCAGAATTATTTAGACAATGCAAAAATTGGTATTTATATACTGGCTAAATGCATTCCTCACTGGTCTGTCTTCTCATCCTCAAATTAGTTGCATAGGGTGAGAAAATGACTAAGCCTTTCTTCAAAAGGAATATTATTACCATCTCCTTGAAATGCTGTCCTGGGTTTCTTCCATGTTCGGGGCTAGACTCAATTACACTCACTCTACATCTACCATCCTTCCCTCCCTGGTACTGGAAGAGTGAAAAATCAAGTGTTTATTACATTGATTTGGTTTTGTTTATATTGAAACACTTGTGATCATGTTGGAAAAGTGGAAACACCTGCATCTGTCTCTTGTCTTGCTGAATATAAACTTTGAGTAAGGATGGGTCACATCACAATCGTGACATGGAACAGGTGAGGCATACATGCTACCTCTCAATGACTAGCTGGCTAATGAGTTGTATGGTGTCAAAAAGCAAATGAAGTTAAGTAGTTGCCATGTCTATTGCTCACTTAATTTTTTACACACTATTTCTGATGCACAACAATCTAGCACATGGAGATGCTTGAGTTTTACTGTCAGCTATGAAATGGTGGTCATGTACTGATCAACATAAACAGCCTAAGAGTGGGAGAAAAGCCAGTGCTTAGCAGGTCTTCTTGTCAGGTGACTGAGCTTTTTGATGCAGTTGAAGTGCAATTGCCAAAAAATACTTTGTCACTTTGGAAAGTAACTGTCTCCTCTGGTTGTGGAGTGTCTTAATTATGGCTATCTTATTTTGAAGTGGTACCAGAGACTTAAAGTAGTGATTGTATCTTCCTTGTTAACTGGATTGCTTTAAAACAGTTACTTGGTGAAAGAATGTGCTGTGTGACTGTTCAATAGGGGGTGCACTGCAGCACTGAATTAACACTTGTTTCGTTTTGAGGTGAAGGAGTAGCAAATATTGTTCAGTACTTAGTGTTGTAATGTGAGGTTGAAAACCATTTTTAACATGTACTAGATTGCTCTTGTGCATTCTGATTCTGAACTTTGAAAAAAAGTAAATGTGTTTGATACCGGAACCTCTGTTGGTCTGAGGTTTCACAGGGACTTATTGCAAACTCATTGTCTTCCATAACTATTTCAACATGTCCAGGCAACTCATTGAACTGGGGAAACTACTAAATAAAAGGTGCTGTAGTCTTCATTCTTGTCAAGTTAAATTCCTTCTTTGTTAATGTTACCTTGTTATGTGCAGAAAGAATGACCAGTTCTGGAAACATTTATCTTTGGACAGTGTAATTACTATTGCAAAGCCAACTTGGTGATAGTTTTGTAGCAGAGGCTGGGAGCTTTCAGGCTTACAGATCTTGTCATTTGAGCTATACCACCTGTGTGTAAAGCCTAAACACCTAATGGGACACTTGGAGCTGTAACACTTTGCTAACAAAGCTTCCTCTTGAGCTTCCATGGATAAAATCCATTTTTAAGTGGATGTTGTGCATAGAGCAAATGAATGCCTCCTCCTCGAGGAAGGCAACTCACTTCGGTGATAAGTAAAGGTTAAGTCCTTATTTAACCTAAAGGATAAACAACAGTTGAGTTCACATTACAAGCATGTATAGGTGAAGCCTCTCCAAGGCAGATTGTAGAATGTCTAACAAAACTGAATAAGCTTTCCTTGCTATATGAATAATGGGCTCAACAAAAGTCTTGGCTGTATTGTCTCAAGAAACTTGAATGCTTTGACTTTTGATCTCTTTAGTTATAAAGTACCTGACAGTATATGATAGGACAGGTGAATTTCTGCTCGGAACATTGAGTCTTCCACCCAATGTTCTTACAGTCCATATGCTGGTCTCACTCAGGTTTGTGTTGGATTTGGTTGGTTTGGGTTTTTTTAAACTGATATAGGTTCACCACTGAGGTGGGCTTACATGGAAAAAGGCATTTGCTGTTTCATGGCTTGATACTGTATCTCTTCAGTCTTCTGTGCTTGTCACCTTTTCCAGAAAGACTGGGCCTGAAGACTGAATACAGCAGCTTTTCAGTGTTCCTGTTCTGTACCTGTGGCAAACTTCAGTTTAACTTTCCAATTATAGCTGAAAACAGATAGCAGAGGTAGCTGCCTTGTTTACTTCATAACAGTGGGCAACAAGAACTCTGACTTATACCAGGACGGCAAGAAAACTGCTCCCCAAACTGAAATCCTGTTGCCTCTACCTCATGATGGAAGTGCCTGAATGCATGTCCTTTTAGATAGGGGCAATACAATTTGAGGGTCCTTGAATGACTTCCAGGTGTACTTCATTAGATGTCAATGGATATTAACATCAGGTGGGTTGACTAAAATGAATAAGAAGTGGAATGGGTGTTTGGACTTCAGGGTTTCCTGTCAGCAGAGTAAAGGGAGCTTTGGCTTCTATACTAAATGAGTACTTGTGTATCAGGTACATTAAACAAGGAGGATTTTGGTAAGAGGGATGTGTGCGTGGCTGCCTGAGGTGACTGAAGGCTGTATTGAAGCTGATATATTCTAGCAGCCTTTGCATGTTCAGTAATTAAAAACTCCTCTTCTTCAGTATAATGTGCTCTTATCTCTTTCTGGAGCATGGCTTTAGGGAAGTAACTGGATATTTGAAGCTGGAGGTCATGCAAGACTTGACTATGCACTTGCATTTAAGCATTCAAATATTATTCATGCATAATGGCTTAACTTAGGGAGCTGTTTACTGCTCTGTATGTGGCTTGGCTGTGAGTGTGCAAGCGCTCCAGTCTTCCTTCTGGTTTGAGCAAACATGTATGAGACAAGCCCCCATTGTAACAGTGCCTAAGTCATTGTATGAAATTCTACTTGAAAAAGCAGGTTAAACTCTAGAAGTACAAAGGCAAACTTGACTCCTTTTTAGGGGTGGCATCTCTCAAGATGAGAGTACAGATAAAGCATGAAGTGCATCTTCAGTGACTTGTACCATGTGTTCTGTACAGACTACATGCCTTTACTGCAATTTCTAGGCAAACGTTTGGCTCAGAGAAGAGAAAGATGTGTGCATATGCATACTCGGCATTAAACTTCAGTGCATTGCTAATAACCATCTGAAGTTGCAGTTGAATTCTGTTGGGCTAATACAATGCTGAATACTTTAGGTCTAAGGCAAAAACCTATGATCTGGAATGTAGTAATGGGGGTTGTGGGGAGCAATGCATTTAACTAAATGCTCACCTTTTTTTTTTTTAAAGCTTGCCAAAGCATTAACCCAGTACTTGAGGCTGACAGGTCTAAATTCGTGCTCAAAAAGAGGATACTGTTTATCAATTCAACTCAGAGCTTATGTAGCCAGAAGCTTTCTTTAATTGCTATAAGCATATGTTGCAGTGTTCACCTCCTGTTGACTTTGTAGTTGGGAGAAGGAGAGAAGAGGAACAAAGACGCTATGATTTTCACTGTAATCTCCACACTTCATGGGAATGGCAGGTGTTCCTCTTGGGAGGGGAAGGTGTTATCTCTAACACCAAGAAAGAGGTTTAGTGTAGAGGAAGTGATTGTGACTGCAAGATGTAATAAAACTGCCTCTAAACTATGTATGCTATACTATACAATGTCAGTTCTTTTTTTTTCTTACATAGCTTCACAGCTTCGTCTCTTAACTTGCACAAACATTTTTAATGTTTATAAAACCGGTCACTTTTCATTATCATGCAATACAACTGATTTGTATTACTATTGATAATAAAAAGAAAAACAGGCATGGTTTTGTTTGTTATTGATTTTTACAGTATTCTAGAAGCATGTCTAATTCCCCAAATTCTTGAACCAGGCAATTGCTGACTTTCAGTGTCTGGAGCTACCCTTTGTATCAGGTCTGTACCATGATTAAGTTACAGCCTGTGGGAAGGGTGGGGAGGAGGGAGTGACTGAGGACCCCAGCATTGGTACTGCTGCAATGGCCTGCATATGTTTCAGTACTAAACTGGTACAGTAGTTTGATTTGTAGTTTATTTTCCACAACCTAGTTGGATCAGACAGCTTTATCAACTGTGCAGATGAGGGTTTCCTCTTTTAGTCGGTCTTGTGGCTCAAAGAACAGAATAAGCAACATGATTACTTGGAAATATTGATACTTGGTCTTCAGTGTGCTCAAGTTTGTTCTTTGTAGTAGTTTTTTAATGAGCAAAGTGCAGCAGAGAAGCAGTGATGCCTGTGAGGAAGGATGGTTCACAGCAAGTGCAATGCACTGTTGGGCCACTTAATTTAGGGTGGCATAGAAGTGGGATTCACAGTAAACCTTGGGTGCTCTTTCTGCTGTTCTTGCCATGTGAGTTGGAAGTGGAACATCCTCTTGCTGGTGACTCCTGGCCAAGGATTGCAGGAATTTACATCTTGTTTATGTGGTGTTTCCTGGCATTTCCCCTGTGTTTCAGATTGCCACAGTGATTTATGTAGATCTCCAGTGAAGTAATTTTATGAATATTCTACAGCAGAGAAAGGGTAGCATGAGAAGTGTTGTGTAGGAGTTGGCAGAGAGTTGTAAGCACAGCTGTATTACATAGCTGTCCCAAAAGCCTGGAATGGTACCACCTTAAGTGCAATCATAGAACCTTCTTCAGATATTCTGTGGATGCCAGTAAGGAGCAAGTCTTCCTTAAGTTACAGCAGGATGAAATTGGAGAATGATTGCACGTGCATAGCCTGGCTTCTTTCATGCTTGCTTGTGTTCTGCTCCAACTAGAGCACTTCCTTAACTAGTGTGGTTCTGTACGCTAAATGCTCCGCAGATTCCATGGGTGATACTAGCACCTCTTCCTGAGAACTGTTGGCTCCATCTTGTGGCTTCAAGAGTTAGGATCTCTACCATGGAGAGAGGCTGTTCAACATGCTCAGACGAGCATACAAGTAGCTGCTGCTAATCTGCTAATCCACACTAACTAGATTCTTCTGGTTTTGTTGCTCTGCCATATAATTCTCTCATGCAGTAGAAGACCTTGGTCTAAATTAAAATTTTCCTTGTGCATGCAAATGCTAATGTTAATTCTTACTTAGGCCTTCTAGTGTGCAGCACAACACCCAATTTCTCATGAGGATGGTGGCTTTATGATTTCTAAGGTATTATACCAGTTTACATTGCAAGTTTAAGTTTGTTCTGCTCACTGAGCACTGATTTGCATGCCAAGAAAGAACACCTATTGTTCCACAGGACTGTGCAGAACTTCACAAACCATTTTGTTTCTAAAGGTGACTAAAGATGCTGGGTTTTTTCTTTGCGATATAAACCCTTAATTGGGAGGGAACATCCTATTTTTTTTTTTCTTGCTCCTCAGCGTCTCCTCTACAAACTACCTACTGTCTAATGTGGGAATAGGTGGGAAACACCAGCAAATGGCCCCTTAAACCTTGTAATGCCAAAGGAACTGGAGGTAAAATGCTAAGGTGAGGCTAAGACCATATGCTCTGTAGTTGCCTTCCTGATAAAGATGATTGAACTCCAGAGTTTGCAGTAAGTTCCCTTCAATGTGCTTTGTTACTTGGCTTTGAGGCAGAATCATGTTTTTGATATAATCAGAGTTTATAGAGCTTGTTTTTAAAGTATAGTGTTCAGGATATCGAAGGTTTTATGCATTTTGGCTTCATAGGCCAAATACCAGAATTCAAGGACAAACTTGTGCATACATGTAGCATTGAGAGAGACAAGGAAAGCTACTCCACACTGTTTAATGGTGCTGTGTTTTGATTTTAAAAGGAAAACAAGTACAACACACTGAACTTGCTGTTTGGATGAGTGTTTCTCAACCTGTGGTCTGTAAGAGTGCTCTAACTTGATTATCCTCCCCACAAATGATAGTGTTACACTTCTTTGGGTGTAAACAAGGAAAACAACCATGGACTTGTGGAAAGAGTAATTATCTAAAAAAACCCAAGTTCTTTCTTGCTTCTAAATGAAAACCATTGTGGCAACATTGCCCAAGATAGCCTGCAGTTTTGTTCCTAACAGTTTGTCAGGCTCTTCAATTATAGAAGAGTTGACGAGAACCAGAGAGAGGTGATCCTGGTTAGACAGACCTCCTGGGCAGCAGGATCCTTACCCAAAGTGACAGGATGAAGAAATCAGAAGTTAAAATTTCGTTTCATACTTGGGAGGTGGAGCTGTGAAAACCAAACTCAAGTGGGTTGCTGAACAAATGCCTGCAGGGTGGACGAGATGTTTGGTTTTCAGTATAGCTATTCTAGTTAGTGCCCTGGTCTTGGCTGTGAAAGAGCCTCTTTCACTGTGGGGTCACTTTTCACTTCTTTACAGACCTATTTGTTCTTTGTCCTTGGATGTTCATCTT
Organism: Piaya cayana; assembly: GCA_013389865.1. Taxonomy (NCBI): domain Eukaryota; kingdom Metazoa; phylum Chordata; class Aves; order Cuculiformes; family Coccyzidae; genus Piaya; species Piaya cayana. The sequence goes on from WAAB01025308.1 coordinate 65,872, forward strand.
TACTGTTAGGTTTTCAAATCTCCCTACTTTTCCTTGGGTTCAGACAACTTAACTAAACATCGATGCCTCTTTCACTGGAATGTTGAGCACCACCACTGGGTGACAGGCGCTTTTGACCCAGCTGCCCCACTCCAGCTCCGAAGACTGCAGGGTAAGAGAGTGAATCAGACTGTAGGAAGAAAAATTACCCACAGAAGTATGAGTACTAGGAGGATTCGACACTTCAGACTGTCAGAGAGCTGCTGCCTAGCAGGGGAACAGCAGCAAAGCAAGTGATTCACCCATTCCTGGAGTCAGGTTAGAGCTTTTTTTTGTGGTGCCTTGAGTAAACCTATTTGATGATAGTAGTGCAGCAAACAGTTGTGGAGTAGAGTAACACTGCCTGTTTTGAGTTGTTTTGGTTTGCCTTCCACCTCTCCCCCAGCCCTGTGCTGCCTTCTGCTCCCTGAGCAGTATGGAGGGAGGAGGGCAGGTAGAGCTGCTCCTGTGTGGGAATAAAGGCTGCATTTGCAGCTTTGCCTCAGGAGCTTGAAAACCATAACTCAGGCCTCCAAAACTACATTTGGTTTAGAAATAATGAGATGCTTTAGAAAATGAATTTGGAGTTCTCTTTCACAGTCTTCTTGTTTCCAAGCCTTTTGAGTGCACTTGCTTCATGTTTGCAAGCTTTCTTTCCTCAACAATGATGGTAGAAGTATTTTTTTTCAGTGAAAACAAAGATGTTCTTATGCTTGCTGATCCAGCACCTGGGGCATAAATTTTCAAATATTGTGGCATCTGGAGAGGAGTGGAGGCAGGGCACACAAAACATTAAAGTTTAAGCCCCATTTCCGCAGGATCACCATCCTCCGCAGTAGGAATCTGAAGGATTGCAAAAGCTGAAGCATACGGACCCCCTGTTGGTGGTCCCAGTGTCTGTCTTGGCAGCTTGCCAGGAGCCCAAGGGATGCACTTAATTTTCTTTATTCATTAGCATATTTTTAATCAAACCCATCAAACCACAACGTTTCCACATGTCTCTCCCATGGCAGATGAGCAAAAATAGGTCAGTGCTCAAATGTACCTTTAATGTGCACCAGTTCTATAGTTCATTCCTACAGCTGCAGTTAGAGGACAGCAAATGACCTGTACTCTGTATCTGGTGAAAACTTGTGATGGAGATGACTTCACCTCTTTTGTAAAAGAGGAAAGTAGGTGGAGTGTGACCATGGATACAGACTTTCCATCTACTGCCCAGTCAGAAGACATAAAAAGCTGCATCTGAATCCTCTCCAACTGAGCTTCAGGTCTACAGCATTTGTTTAATTTTAATTTGTAGTGAATAATCAAGCAGGTGTAAATGTCCAGGGCTGAATTCCCTGGCCCTAATGAGGATTCAAGACTGCTTACACCTAGTTTAATAATAGGCTTTTAAAATTCTTGTCACCTGTAACCTACCTTCATATACCTCATGCTGCAAACACATCTCTAGCCAGGCAAAGAAAATGTTGCAGTGTTGAGATCATGTTCACACTTGCAGCTGAAACGTGTCTTGCCTTGTTTCTTATCTCTGTATTGTTCATAACAAGAGTTAAGTAAAAATTACTCTTCATGTTTTTTACATGAGCTTTCGAACTTGGTTATAGTGTTCTGGGTGGGGTGAATATTGCATCAACACCAAGTTAAAACTTATCTTTTGTTCTTTTTTGGAAAGAAATGGGGATATATGTTCCAGGGGAACAGTCTTCCTTGTGAGACAAAATTCAGGTAAAATCCAAGATATTAAATAGGTTTGGGGCATCCCTATGACAAAGGTATGAATGTTTTACTTTCTGCTCACTTTTTTTTCTGCATTTAAAAAAACAGGACTTTGATTTAAACAAGTTGATGAAGACCTATCCTGAACACAGAAGCTGGAATGAGCTCACAGCCTGTTCTTAGCTGCGGAAAAGCTAAGGAAGTGAAAGGTGAAAAGCTCTGCAGCATCCAGGCCTGTTTCCAAGCAGCCCTGCCTCTCCTGGTAACCCTTTCCTGCTGACAATGCTGTCACCCCAGACAGGCTGCAGCAAGTGACGCACGCACAGAGCAACCCCTGCTTCCCTCAGCTGCTGCCAGGTTCTCCAGTCATCATGGGTTACTTCACAGTTATTCTTGTTTTGAGAGCTAACCCAAGGGTTGGAAAGGTATCTTAGCAAGATGGTTAGTCTTGGCTTCCCAGTTAAAGGTGCTAGGTGTTCCCTGCTAGGATGGCCTTTATCACTTATTTCTGTCAGAAGCCCAAAACCAGAGTATAACTTGATCTCTGGAAGCCCATAGTGAGAAGCTGAAGTCTCCTCTGCACTGCGTGGTCTGCTAAATAGCAAAACATCCCAGCTGTGGGGATGGGGATCTGTTTACTCCTTTCCTTGTTGTGTGCTCATAATAGCTCGCAGTAGCAGTCGTGTCACAGGCAAATACTCTGCTTCTGTCCTCGATTCATTCAGCTCTTCCCCTTCTGCTGTAAGAACAGTCTCCACTGATTGCTATCAATCACTTATTTACTTTCAAGTCTTAATATGTACAGTTAAATGTTTGCTTTGTCTAAATCCACCCTTATTTACACCTGTATTTTTATAGTTCTTCAACAGCTGCTATTCAGCTCTGGGGCCCAGACAGAAGATAAGTAACAGCAGGAGCAATATTGCTATAGGCACAATCCTGCAAGTTTGTTTATGCCTAGTCACTTAGAGGGAAGAGTCACTTGCCACCTTTAATTCATGATCTCTGCTCTGATGTAGTGCCCTCAGTTCGGGCAGACCTGGATCTGCACAGCATTTATTGCACAGCAGTTTGGACTCTGGGGGAGCTCCACCTGCTATTGCTATGAGGACTTCTATAGTGCCAATGGCAACAATCTTTCAGTTTAGGGGAGGCAGGCTTACAAAAGGTCTCAAGCATCACGGGAGAGTGTTGGAATGCCTGTTTTTGGCAGCTATCACAAGCTCCAGATCTTTGTCCTGGTGAAGCTTCCTGTGCCTCAAAATGGCAGCCACCAAAGCCAAGACCCTGGTTTGCTGCCTAAGCAAGTGATGGGGAACACAGCCTCCTGAATCTGCCTAGCCTAAGGGCTGAAGGTCCCTGGGGCTTCACAATCTATGCTCTTTTGACTTTTTTCTAGTAACAGAGTGTGGGTCTGTTCTTGCAAGGGAAAGGCAGGGTGGTTGGCAGTGCATCACTGTTTTGTATACACTATGCTCAGCACTCAAAAGGCTAGTGTCGAACATGGGGAATTTCACATGGCTCCATTCCCTTCTGCCCCAGGGAGTGTGTATGTCTCCTCTCCCAGCAGAGTGAGTTTACCAGAGTAAGATCTGTGCCAGGGAGGGGACTGCTTCGGTCCTCTTAAAGCTGGTCTCATGGGGATTGGGTAGATCCAGATGTATAAGCTAGCAGGGAGGCATGGCCTTGTACCTCTCTGAACTGTCTACCTAGAGAGCTGTGGGATCATGTTCCCTTCATTTAAGCACTGACTCAACTGGAGGCATGGAGAGTACTCCTGTCCCCCGTGCTGCCCCATAGCCTGCTCCTTCTGAGAGGACCTGACTGGTCTCTCATGCTCCACAGAACTCTTGTTGGGCAGGGAAGCGGACTGAGCCCAGCTTTTCTTTCATGAACCATTGGACTACTGACTAAATTAAGGTACCAATAAAAATAGCCTACGCCCATCCCCTCCACCCACCTTGAGCTCTTTTAGAAAAAGGGAAGGAAAAAAATCATATTTATTGCTGCATTTTTGGACACCTGATCTGGAGGGTGGGCAGACTGAAAACACCTGCTGTGCTGAGTCCTTTGGAAAGAAAGTCAGAGATGCACATCTAGTCATCGTAAGGGATTGAAGTCCAAGATGGAAGCTGCAGGCTTTACACGGCTTGGAGGCTTTTGGTTTTGTACTAAAGTGAGTGATAGGCATCTGGGCATCTTGAATACATCATTGTGGAAGTTACTACCCTACTAGATGCCCAAGGTTTGTCTGCATTTTTCTATGACATAAGTGATTTTAACATATAAAGTCAATTAATGGGAGAAGGAATTCAGCATCAGTTAAACTCACACATTTCACAGATTTGAAGCTGCAGTAGCAGGAGTTGAAACAAGCAAAGCAGCATCTTCTGTCTTCTTGAGCTTTTCCTGACCTATGTGTGCAACTTGGTTTGCTCTGGGAGTGAAGGAATGGACATAAAACAAACACTTCCTCAAAGTAGAAACTCTGTGGGACAGTCTCATTTCTTATGAGATTTGTCTAGTTCATCATGCTGTGGTCAATTTACTTTATTGTCATCCAGGAAACACAGGTAAGTAGCAGGCAATCATACTGGTGATATTAAAAAAGAAAAATATTCCTTTCTATTGTGACTGCACACTATCCACATCTCTAGAGTCTGTTTTGTGGTAGGGACATGCTCTGACCCAAGCAACACTTAAGAAAATGAAGCAAGAGCCCTTAGAAATGCAATGTGAGCCTTCATACCTAATGCTGCTTTTTATGTCATGGTGAGGGGACTATCTTTCCCCCCTCCCCCCATTTTATCAAGGGGTACTGTGATGCCGAAATAAGTGATTATCTTACATTTCCCCTAACCCTGATGTGTGGACAGAGCTGTGGTGGAACAAAATACCACTTCTTGCTAATTCTTTATATAGCCCTAGCACCTCTCACCCTGAGGGTCCAGACCCCTTGAACTTGACCATGACTGCCTCCCCTTTCTCCCTCAAAAGGCCACAGTAAATGAGATCTTGGAGAAGTCCAGCTGTGTGATAGCAGCTGCTGCCTTATGCTCCCCTAAAGGGGAAAATGGGGCCTGTTTTGGGGTCTGGTGGGAGCAACAGCCTGCAAGCCTTGCATTTTCTCTGTCTCTGTGCCTTTCATTGCTCATGGAGAGGTAGCCCTGCAGAAGAGTGTCCCGAAGGAAGTGCAGTAGCCAAATACAGCCTCTGCTGCAGTAAAAAATCATGCGTGATTCAGAGCAAGTTCCACTTCACAATAATCTCTAGTAAAAAGGAACTGTGGAGAATGAAATAACTAATTGGTTCTGTGTCTGGATGCCTTAGTACCCATGCTAAAATTTCATCAAGGAAATGAAGCTCACACCTTTCACTGTTGCACACAAATCAACCAACATGTCCAAGGGTTCTTTCACAAACAGCCGTGGTGAGGAGTTATCACGCATGATGTCCAAATCTGAATGCACCTGGCTCTGGTATGGGATCATTGGTGATTGGGCTTTTTTTTCTGTTTGGTTGGTTTTGGTTTTTTTTAATATTTCATTTTCAGCTGGAAATTACTGATGTGACCAAAGTCCGATTCCCTTCAGCAGTTTCTCCCTTCCTCCCCCCACCTTTTCGCACTCCCTGAGGTCTGACCATCTGGAAATCCTCCTCCACCTCTTCATCATGTGTGAATTTCCACCTAGGGCTGAAAGTGTCACTGTACTAAAGTGTGATGCATTAACACATTGAAGCAGAAAGCAGAGGGGAGTTGGGGATTATAACACTTCATGACCCGCTCTGCAGTTGCTCTGTGCTTTAATCATCTTTATCAGCTTGTATCCTTTTCTTTGTATCCCTGTATTTTCCCTATCTCCTTTATTAAAATATTCCCATAATTTTAAAAAAACCCACCTCTATACAAACAAGTGAAGTGCAGTACCTTGCATTGAGACTAGGATCAGCTGAAAAAGGCAAATATCTCAAGGAGTGTGCGCCTTACTCAAGCAAACTGGGGGACCTAGATTGCTCTTTCACAATGAACCTCACTAATTATCCATAGCTCCTATTGCATGTTGCAGACTTGAGGTTCTTTTCTGCTAACTTTTATGGACATGATCTGAGCAGTTGTAATATATATACATATATACACATATATATATATATACCCACACATATATAAAGTCTAAGCAGTAATATTGCCATCGTGTACAGAAATTAAACCAAGCCCTGCAAACTATGTGCCATGTTGGTTTATGCTTTTGGCAGAGCAGAATGGAAAATTCACTAGTTGAGAAGTCAGTTAACTGCCTACCCTCTTCTAACTAAATACTGAGGCTTATTATGCTTCAAAATAAATATATATATATATTTCTTTTGTGGCTTGGTTGCTGTAATCATCTTGGATGTAATAATGTTACTAGCCTCAGGGCTATATTTATTAAGATTTTAATTTAAAATCTTTCTGTCCTTCAGCATTTAAACAGAGGAAAACCCCATCTAGGGTAGCCAAAAAAAAAAAAAAGGTTCATCCTTTTCTTTTTCATGCATTCCTCTCCCCTAGGCCCTCTCTCTCTCATCTTTCAAGCAAAAAAGCCCTAGAACAATGCACTTTCCTGTTGTAGTTCTGCACCCTCCTAACACTTCAGTACCTCTGTAGGTTTAGTATACCCAAAGTCTGCTTAGTATGATCTATATGCTCCTGTCCTTACTGTCTCTAGAGCAGGGGGTTGGGTTTTTTTCCTTATCCTTGTATAATAGTACTAGCATATTTCACAGTGAGATTTCCACATACTATGGTTTATTCTTAATAATGTTCTTTGTAAGCATCTAAACTACAGCAATAAATGTCAGGGGGCAAGACTATTATTCATAAATGGCAAAGGGCTGAGGAGAAGTTTTAGGGTTATTCTTTGTTAATAAGGTGCCTAACTTCTGAGGAGATCATGGCAGGGAAATAACAGAACAAGAAGAACTGCTTGCAACTTGGGGAGTGAAAAACTCCCAAAATCTTAAAACTCCATTGAGGCGATGTCTCAGTCAAGAGGACAGCCTTAGCTGTCACAGCATACATGCTTTTTCAGGTGTTTTAGAAGAAATAGCAGATGATAGCACCCAAATTGTATGGAATTTGCGGTCCATTTTGTTTTAATCCCATGGCACATTCAAGTTATTCCCTCATGAGGGGACAGGCAGCGCTGGTTTTGAAATGATAAATACTGAGCAGAGCAGAAGGTGACTCAGAAATTTTTGTTAATAACCGCTTCATGGGATTTAGCAGTACTGGAACATCAGTGTTGGATTGTAGCAGAGGACCCTGCTTGTACCTAATGTCCGTGTATCAAAGTTGATGGGTGAGACAGTCTGAACGTACCTCCTAGAGGCCTGTGATGGCTAAATAGCATTGGGCAAACGACTGCAAATGCTGTGGGCCAACTTCTCGTCTGGGATAAAGTGGTAGAGCTCTACTAAATGTGACAGTGCTGCTGCTCTGCTCCAGTGGAAGATCCTCCTTGCTTGAACCAGGAGATTTAGATGCTGTTACAGGAGCCCCTTGCTCCTGGCCCCTGCCATGAATGCATCACTGAATCACATCACAATCATATTTAAAAACCCACTCTGATGCTTTTCTGCAAACAGCCAAACTGCACAGTAGTTTTGGCCTGATATAACAAAAGAATCATGAAAACAAAACTTGGTAATTTAATTATGAATGGACTGAAAATGTCTTTTGACATGCAGCACCAAGGCCATGCTCTTAGTGTCATGGTCCATGAAGAGGATGCATTCCTTTAGGGTGCTTTTCTCCTGTTAATTTCAAAGCAACTTGCAGAGGGTTGAATGTTGTCATACTCAATTTAGAGCTAGTGAAAGTGGTATAAAGAGGAAGAAATTCAGGCCTAAGTACAGGTCTTCTGGCTGCAGCCTGTCCCACAGGCAGTAGGTGTAGGCACTTCTGTGTTGTGCTGCTTGCTTGTAGAAAAGAGAAGGTAGCTTATGTTCAGGTACTCATCAAGTGCTACTAATTATTTGTCATGAAATGATTTGAGCTTCTGTACCCCATTTCCTCCATGATATTGCAAAGGTACCAGCCATTTTTGCTGCTGAGCTCCATTATAAATTGGAGGGAAATCTCCCCATCTTGTCACCAGTCCCTCATAATCACTAATTTTCTCCAGGCAGCTGATTTTAATGCCGCTCCATCCTATTCTTCAGTTTCCTGATCTATTAGATATATCAGTCACAGCTGGACGTACAGAAGAAATGCACCAGTCAACTTCTAAAGGCATTGCTTCAGTAAGTAGTGTTCAAATTATGAGAAGTCAAGTTTTAACTATTTTATTTACCACTTAAATGCAGATTTTTTTTTACTTACTTTGCAAGGCTTTTGGTGTGAACTTAAACAAACGTGAAAATCATGTTCTTTAACAATATGTTAAAAGTGCTTATATGTTAAAAGTTCTCACCACAAAGCAGACACTTCTTTGTTGGGCAACCAGCATAGCTTTTTCATGTTGCCTCTGTGTCCTCACCCGCCCCAACTTATTTAGGTCAATACAAGCAACTTCAGAGGAAGTCACTGCCTGGTTATAAGGCTTTGGACAGACTGCGTGAGGAAAACAAGAGTAGTTCTGGGCTGTCACCAAGCAGTGCGTAGCTTTTGAATATCACACAGGGTATCCACCCGATGGTGTTCAGTCCCTTTACTTTGGGAACTGAAGCACGTCCCTGAACTCAGTCCCTTTGCCAAAGGGCATTCTGTTTTGTGTAGAGCCCTATCTGAGGCAAGGTACTCAACCGCATCGCTTCACAGCAATGAGATCCACCTGCACTTTGTCCCTCACAGCAAAGCTGGGACCTTGGATTCAAACCTTCCTGGACTGCAAAGGTGTCATTGAAGAGGACCATTGGCCAACATTTTGTCCATGAGGCACCACCAGGTAGCTGAGCTGGAGGGAATGGAACTACAGCCATGTTAATCGGTTGCAATGGGAATGGGAGGCTGAGGTTGTGACCACAACCCTGTTGTGCTCTGTCCCACATGTCCCCATCCTGCCTGACACTTGTGCGAGGAGGCAGCATTCAATAGGTGCTCTCTAAGAGTTCTGTTTTCTTTCTTTGTGACTCTTCTTCCAGGTTCTTGTTGTACCTGCTTTAGATGAGGAGTTCCCAGTTTGGCTAGGACCTTTGTTTCTGCCTGCTATACCCCCTTTTTCCAAGTAGTGTTCTGACTAGGACCCTTTTTTAGAGAGAATAAATCTCTGTTAAAAGCACTAAGTTAAAGAAGTACAGGTGGGAGCAAAGAAGCCAGATTAACCCCTTAGTGGGTTTATTTACGAGTTAGATCAACCTTTGTGAGTTCAGAAAATGTCCGTTTTGTTCAGAAAAGTACTTACTCTATTGATTTTCAGTAGGACTTTCCCTTCTGCAGAATTAGGTTGCTTTTGAAACTTCCTCTGTTTTTGTTGCATTTGCTTTAAAAGTAGTTGGGTGTAGTGAGGAAGCAGTCTGAGCACAGATACATAAATTCATTTGACACAAAAGAATGGCATGAACAAAAATTCCAGATAAAGCGCAGTGCTCCCAGCCTCTCCTGTAACTGTGCATCTTGGTTAACTGTATTCCCAGCAAGACAACAAAGGGCACCTTGTAAAAAGCTCTTTCAGATACGGGGCAGAAGTATATACTTCAAGATCTAGCCTTGAAACTTCTGTGGGATAGCAATGCTCTTCTGAAGTGCCATTTAAAACAGATTGTGTTTCACTACGTGCAAAAAATCCTCCATGTAGATGCAGATATATGAGCAAAAAAAAAAAAAAAGTGCTTTTACCAGTATAGCCTATTTTATTTGAGAAATGCTTGCAGAAAAAGATGCTTGTGCTAGTGAAACTTGTATTTGCTACTTAGCGAAGGAGAAGCATTTCTAGTGCAAATCAAGCCTCTTACATATGAAGCTTTATTCAGTTCAGCCATCAGTACAGTAAAGAAAATCCTTCCTCAAAGGGATTACAAGGTTACCTAATCAATATTATTAATGGTTTAAGAGCATAAAAGATGGTTTAGCAATACGTGATGGGCTAGATCCTTTGCCTGTGTAAATTGTTATGGTTCTGCTGAGGGCAGCAAAGAAACAGAACAGTGAGGAAGCTGCCTTGTACCATCGCTGTCGGCTCAGTTTCTGGGGCTTCCCACCAACCCAGGAAGGTGCAGAGCTGCACTGACTGGCCTCTGCAAAAGCACGACTTCTGCAGCTGCCACCCCCTGAGAAAAATGTGCATAAGCAAATATCTTGCTTATAGAGGAAGAGTTGTAGCTGTCTGATGCCTCAGAAACATGCTAATTTACACTGCCTGAGGATCTCAGTTTACACTGATTTCGTTATACTAGTAGCTTTAATAAGTATCAGATTCAAGTCACGAGACTCGATGTTTCTACAGAAAATTCCCTCTGATATTGTACCTTCTCACAGCCGGGCTCCCTGCCTAACTGTGGGCTTGCCCAGTAAGCACAAATCCCAGCCATTTCCTTCCCAGTTTTCCCCCACTTTTAATGTATGGAAAAGCATGACCCTGAATCAGATGAATAGCAGCCGGTTTGAGAAGGTGTGTGTGAAAATGTGTCTTCACACAGATGAGCTCAGAACAAATAGAATAGAATAGAGGGGAGGAGGGGAGGAGACAGGAGCTGGGGGGAGTGTGAAGCTACCCTTTCCCTGATAGTTCAGCCACTGTGTGTAAGCAACAAGTTTATGCCCAAGGGAAAGAACTGAAAGCTGAGGAGACCTTAAAATTAACAGAGCTTTATGGCTCGATCAATAAACCATGCTCCCTGAGCAAGAATAGAAATCAAACAGCACGTTTCTTTCTGTTAACCCTGTTTGCTCTCCCTGGACGCTCTTCTGCCTGAAAGCATCTAAGGGTTGATTAAGTTCTTCTCTAGAAGGAAGCCAGAGAAAGTCCATTGTGTGAGCTGCCTTCAGAATGCTGTGTTGGACACACTTTAAATAACAACAGAAGTTATTAGTGTATTTGTTTGTAATCACTGCAGAAGATAAGTCTTCCCAATATCTGAATATGCAAAATGGCTTTGGCTAAACAAAAAAGAGGGGGAAAAAAACCCCAAAGCAAGCCACTGCAGTGAGTAACAGTGATTAAAAATCACTGTATGTAAAAAAAAAAAAAAAAAAAGAAAACCTCTGTTCTGTTTTGCTGTTAGAAATACCTTCCCAGATCTGTTCTCCCCAACAAAGACATTATATTTTGCCTCTTTGGTATTTCATCCTCACTGGGTCAATGTTTTTAAAGGGGGAGGGAATGAGTTTGCACCTATTTCTTGTTTGACAATGACCTCCATGAACCAGTCATCGCTGCTCTGCCTGTTGTTTTCTTGTTAGCTCTTTGCTGTCAAATTAATTACTGTGAAGTACTAAGCTTGTTGCATTCACGTGCTCTTATTAGCTCACAGGATGTCAGAGTGATTGGATTTTTAGCATTATTTCTTTTTTTACATTCTAGACTTTCCATTCAAAACCTGTTACTGGCAGGGAGGAAATACTGTATTTAATTCTGATCTCCCATCAGGGTAGCACCAGTGATACTGAGGATTCGATTTACAATGCTGTATATGCAATTAGACTGCGATTCTATTAAAACCAACACGAACAATCAGATTGGGATTGCAACATGATTTTGAAGGACAGCATTGTCTTCTCCTTTACAGTTCAAAACAAGAAAGAAAGTATTTATGGTGTGGATAGCATTTATCCCTGCTATTCCTAAATCTTAGTAATGAGCTGATCCTCCAGCTGACCCTCTTTACACTCCTGCTTTGCTTGTATTAATGACAACTAACAGAGCTCATGGGTGTGCAGTCCAGGAACACACGAGAAGTTTTGTTCTTCTTTTAAAACCTGAAATGCACAGATGGGGCACCTTCGCTGTCATCCTTGAAATTTGCGTATCCCGCTTCGTCTACCTCTCCGTGAAAACCAGCATTCTGCTGAATGAAAATGATGACGGTCTTGATATTTGCTTTCATTCTTGAAGTTAGATTTTTTTTTTCTTTAATAAAGAAAAAAAAAAAGTCTACAAGATGTAACCAGGACAGCCACATCCCCCTGCTCCTGGGCTGCGGGAGGATCAGCCCAAGCTGCTCCTTCGCCCAGATCAGAGCACAGGCTTCTCCCTGCACCTCCCGCTTTTTCGTGCACCCCCAGCTTCCCTGTGCATCTCCCACTTTTCTGTGTATCCCCCTGCTTCCCTGTGCACTCCCTGCTTTCCCCACGCATCCCCCACTTTTCTGTGCGCCTTCTGCTTCCCCACGCACTCTCTGCTTCCCCGAACACCCCTCACTTCCCTGTGCACCCCCCGCTTTTCCGTGCATCCCTCTGCATCCCCGAATACTCCCTGCTTCCCTTTGCAACCCCTGCTTCCCTGAACACCCCCCACTTCCCCGTGCATCCCCCACTTTTCTGTGCACCTTTTGCTTCCCCGTGCACCCCCCGCTTCCCTGAACACCCCTCACTTCCCTGTGTACCCCTACTTCCCCATGCACCCCCCTCTTCCCCGTGTATCCCCTGCTTTTCTGTGCACCTTCTGCTTCCCCGTGCACCCCCCGCTTCCCCGAATACCCCTCGCTTCCCTGTGCATCCCCGCTTTTCCATGCACCCCCTGCTTCCCCGAATACCCCCTGGTTTCCTGCGCACCCCCTGCTTCCCCGTGCACCCCCCTCTTCTCCGAATAACCCCCGCTTTCCCGTGCACCCNCCATGCTTCCCTAAACACCACCCACTTCCCCGTGCCCCACCCCGCTTCCCCGAGCGCCCCCCGCCCCGGGGCTCCCGCAGCCGCTTCCCCTCGTGTCCCCGCGGGGGCGCCCTCCGCCCAGGCTTCCGGCAGCGCCGCTCGGCGGGGGCCGCGCAGGTGGAGCCGCTGCAGCCCCGACGCTCCGCGGGCCGCTCGGCTCGGCGGCCGCGGGGACCCCGGCGCAGGGAGCCTCGCCCGACCCCCGCTGGCCTCGGGGACTCCCCGCAGCTCCGGCTAACCCCCGCGGCGGGGGGAAATAAAGCATCGCAAGGCGCGGGCGGGGCTGCCGCCAGCTCCCGTTCCCGTTATCTCCCTTCCCGGCGCGGATCCGCGGCCGCCCCCCCNCCGGCCCGCGGGGAAACACACGCGATCCGCCCCGATCAAACAAACAAACAAAAACCCGCCCCGTCGCAAAGCCAACCGGACGGGAAAAACTTTCTAATGGCTTCTTCTTTCAAGTGCTTAAAAGGCAAGGAACACCGGTTGGTGTGTGTGCGTGTGTGTGTGTGTGTGTGCGCTGCTGCTGCTCGTCCGTCCGTCCGTCTGTCCTGCCGGGACGGGGCCGCGGGTCGGTGTGTGCTGGGTGCGTTTGCAGGAACGAGGGGAGGGAGGAGACGGGAGGAGGGGGGGTTGGAGTTAAAGAAACGGCACAGTTAATATTTCCACATCAGGAAGTTACTGTAATAGCCCGGGGGGCAAAAGACTTAACTTAATCTTCTAAATAGCGAGGAGCCCATGGCGTCTCTGTTATAGGTTGGAGTTCCCACGTGGTTTTAACTCCTCTATAAAAGTTTCAGTACAAAGTGCCGCAATGTCGTGATTTTTGCAGGACGGGGGGAGATTAGCAGGAGGAGATCAGAGGAGGAGAAGCGAGGAGCGAGCCGCTTCCCCGAGACCTTCCACTGCGGAGCGGAGAGGGAACATCAGACGCGTTAAAAACAAAACAAAACAAAACCCGGCGTTCAAGCCAGCACAAGGCGAGCGAAAGATCAAAAAGACGCGGAGAGAGAGAAAGAGAGAGAGAGAGAGAGAGGGAGACAGATGAACTGGAGCAGCAGCAACAACAACAACAAAAATCGCAGTTAAAATAATAATAACAGTAATAATAATAATAAAACCCAAACCACCAACAAGGGAGATATTGTTTAAAAAGAGGGAGCGAGCCGAAGAGCTGCTCTGACCGACTGGATCCGCGCGGCTTCTCCCGGGATCGTCTGGATCGCGCCGATTCCCGGCTCCGCCGCCGCATCCCCGCCGGGCTCCGGACCCTCGGCATAGAGCATCTCGCTATTAATAAGCGGGGGGAGAGAGAGAGAGAGAGAGAGAGAGAGAGAGGAGTCGAGACTCTCAGCCGTGGAGCCTCCAGCCGCGACCCCGCTCCCCGCCGCCCCCTCCCCGGCTGACGCTCCAGGTCAACTTTGACGGCGCCTCGGGAAGCGTCGCACGGGGCCGGGAAGCGGCGGGGAGCGACCTGCGCCCACGGGCTGTGGATTGTCGTCTTGCGGGGGCGGAGTGGGCGGGGGGGTACAAGTGGCATTTCTTCCCCCCCCCACCCCCCCGACCCCCCATCCCCCCCCCCGTTCCAGGCTATAAATTGG
>WAAB01025308.1:80182-174424 GCA_013389865.1 Piaya cayana
GAGCGCTCGGAGCGGCGCTGCCTGCAGACGGGCTCCCTGCGGCGCTCCGGGGCGGCCCCCAGCTCGGCCCCCCGCTCCTCCGCCATGGACGGGGCGGCTCGCCGGGGGGTGCTGGCCGCGCTGCTGGCCTGCGGGCTGCTCCTAATGGGCGCCGCGGCCACCCCGACCCCGCCGGCGCCCGCCGGGGGCTCCCCGCAGGACACATGCACCTCCTGCGGGTTCCGGCGGCCCGAGGAGCCCGGGAAGGTGGACGGGGATTTCTTGGAGGCGGTGAAGAGGCACATCCTGAGCCGGCTGCAGATGCGGGACCGGCCCAACATCACGCACGCCGTGCCCAAGGCGGCCATGGTCACGGCGCTGCGCAAGCTGCACGCCGGCAAGGTGCGGGAGGACGGCCGCGTGGAGATCCCCAGCCTGGACGGGCAGGCGAGCGCCGGGCCCCCCGCGCACGACCCGGTCTCCGAGATCATCAGCTTCGCCGAGACAGGTGGGCGCCGCCCGGACCCGCGCCCCTGCCCTGCCGCGCCCCCTGCCCGCCCCGCCGAGCCCGCAACCCCTGCCTGGCCCCCTGCCTGTCCCCTTGCTTATCCTCCTGCTTGTCCTCCTGCCTGCCCCCTGTCCCCCTGCCTGTTCCCCTGCCCGAGCCCTGCCTGTCCTCCTGTCCCCCTACTTGTCCCCCTGCCTGTTCTGTCCCCTTACCCAAGCCTTGCCTGTTCTGCCTGTCCTCCCGTCCTGCCTGAACCTTGCCTGTCCTCCTGTTCTCCTGCCTGTTCTCCAGCCTTTCCTCCTGTTCTTCTGCCTGTCCTCCTACCCGAGCCCTGCGTATTCCCCTCCTTGTCTCCCTGCCCGTCCTCCTGCCCCACCGCCTGACCCCTGCCTGCCCTCCTGTCCCCCGGTGCCCCCTGCCTGCTGTGGACACCTGGCAGCCAGGCTCACCTGTACGCCCTCGGCTCTCTCCGCTGCATCACCCACTCTCTCCTCTGCCCTGCAACGTCTTGTCCGAGCTCTCCCTGCTCCTTCCCCACCTCCTGGTGTGTGTCCCTGTTCCCAGGCTTCTCCCCAGGTTGTGCCCTGCAGCTCCCCTCTCCGCATTCCTCCGTCCCTCTGCCCCTGGCTCCCCTCCAGCGGTCCTTCCAGCTGCAGCATGGCTTGCCTCCATCCCTGTGTGTCCCACTGTCCCTCTGCTTGTCCCGTTCCATTTCTTGCATCCCTTGCCTCGTCTGTCTGCCCTGCACATTCATCTGGTTCACTGAGTGCATCTGTCTTTTGAGGTTTGTATTCCCCATCCTCGCTTTCCGTTTGTTTCCCATTTATTTAGCTTTCATTCATAGTGTTGGCCTTGTCTGTTTGTCCGGTGCGTTCAGGCTCCTACCAAGTGTGCCTGTCTCCTCTCTGTCTGTCAGTCCATTCACTAACTATGCCACCCGTCCCTGTAGTACCAGCCATCTCAGCCCTGTCCAGCCGTTGCAGTTCTGTATCGCTGAATCCTGTCAGCGTAGCTTTCCAGTGGTTTATCCAGGCAACTGCTGTGCCTGTGAACTTTGCGCATCTGACCATAACACCATCACTTCGCAAATTAGCTCTCTCCTGTCTCTCTGCCTATCTCCTTTCCTTCATCGCTCTGTCGCTCAGTTCATTTTTTTCTTTCTCTATCTTCCCGTGGCATCTATATATCATTTGTCCACAAAATAAATCTCTTTCTATCCTGTATGCTGCCCACTCATCTTCTTTATCTACCCTCCCACATACACATTTACAGTATCTATGGGATCTGTTGCATTATACATATGCTTGTTATATTCACATACAAAATTTATGGGCACACACAATCTCACACAACACAAGCGATGTGGATCGGTGCAGCAACACCGTACTGTTCTTTTTCTGTCACTGTCACCACAGTTTATAAAGAAGTTGTGCATTTACAAACATGTGAAAGGTTTTCTTAGTGTACAGTTTGGGGGTTATTATTTTTTTTCATAGGCTGTTGTTGGGTGATCTGGGATGGGCTCGTACCTCTATTTGGCATTTAATTAATCGCCGGCTTCTGTAACACTTCCAAAATTGACTTTATGTAAAATGTAGGCAAACACAGTGAAAATTTTTGTCTCTGAATTATTACAGGGTTTTGAATGGGCCCTGGAGGCATGTTTGAAAAGCCTTTGGGGTAACAAATGAAGACACCGACTACGCAAAAAAATCCCATTCAGAGACTGACAAAAATAAGAAAGATTCTCAGGGAAAGAAAATGAAGAAAATCTACATTTGGCTCTGTATGGAAAGAAGCAAAGCAGATAAGGGCAGATGACAAAACGCCTTTCCAGCAATAATTTTAAATAGCGATTAGGAGGCTTTGATTCAAGGACCAGAATTACAGTCTCTGCCATACAGGCCAGCTTGCACATTTATCACCTACGCCAAATTTAGTTAGGACTTATAGTACAAAATTGCAGGAAGGCCACTGGTATTTCGGAAACATTTTATGCAGCAGGCTCTTTTGTTTACAAATAAGGAGTTATGTCAGACATTTGGTGACATTTGGTTTTCTGTGACAATTTCGCCCCTTTAATTCTGGTGTTATTGAAAAGCGTATTGAGAACAGTCAGCGATGGCGTTACAGCGAGAGCAACCTCTTATTGCTTTGCCGTGTATGAGAATTTATCTTTTTTTGTGGGGGAAAAAGGGAGAGATCAAAATGATTAATAATAGCAGATATAGCAGATATCTGTCAGAGCAAGTGGGGGTTAGCTTGATCTGTGGGACAAGCAGGCACGTTACTGATGTATTTTCCCCTCCATCTCGTGAATCCTCGCTGCTAACCTGCAGTGAGAGTATGTGAAAATCAAAACAAAATCTCTGGCTCAGCATTGGTGTTACAGTGGTTACTGAAAGGGCTCTCCCTGTGAGAACTGGTGGGCAGCTGAAAGTTTAAACCGATGAGATAGCTGAGTCTGAGTGCTGGTGTTTTCACAAGGTGCTGCTGTAGCATCTTTAAAGCTGGATGGATGGAAAAAAACCCTGTATTCTCGAGAGCTCTTGCTGGTGATCTGACACATCTGACTACAGCCCGATGATGAATGTTGCTGTAGGAAATCCCTTTTCAATGCATTTTGATTACAAGCTGGGGATATCTGATTCGGTGCCTGCCTTCTGGCCAGAACAGTGCTGTCGCCGCTCTCTCAATCCTCCGTGCTCTAGCATTATCCCTGAATCCAGAATTGGTACGCAAGCTAACATTTCCTTTTTGACTTAATCTTGCTGATCTCTCCTTATCTTACAGACGATCTGGCCTCATCTAGAGTCCGTCTCTATTTCTTCATCTCGAATGAAGGGAACCAGAACTTGTTTGTCGTTCAAGCCAGCCTGTGGCTTTACTTGAAGCTGCTTCCATATGTCTTAGAGAAAGGCAGCAGGCGAAAAGTAAGAGTCAAAGTCTATTTCCAAGACCCGGACACTAGCAACAAGTGGAATGTGGTTGAAAAGAAAGTTGATCTCAAAAGAAGTGGTTGGCACACTTTTCCCATGACAGAGGCAATCCAGGCTCTGTTTGAGAGAGGAGAAAGGAGACTGAACTTGGATGTTCAATGTGAGGGCTGTGAAGAGTATTCAGTGTTGCCAATTTATGTGGACCCCGGGGAGGAATCCCACCGGCCTTTTTTAGTGGTGCAAGCCCGTCTCGCCGATAACAAACACAGGATCCGGAAAAGAGGCCTGGAGTGCGATGGCAGGACCAATCTATGTTGCAGGCAACAGTTTTACATTGACTTTAGACTCATTGGGTGGAATGACTGGATCATAGCACCATCAGGTTACTATGGGAATTACTGTGAAGGGAGCTGCCCGGCCTACTTGGCTGGCGTCCCGGGGTCGGCTTCCTCCTTTCACACCGCTGTCGTGAATCAGTACCGAATGCGGGGGCTGAACCCGGGCACCGTGAACTCCTGTTGCATTCCAACCAAACTTAGCACAATGTCAATGCTGTACTTTGATGATGAATACAACATTGTGAAAAGGGACGTTCCCAATATGATTGTGGAAGAATGTGGTTGTGCTTGATTTAAGGTGTGTTTTTTGGGGGGGAGAGAGAGAGAGGGTGAGAGAGAGAGAGAGAAACATTCCCGTACAAGATGGTGTTGGAGGAAGTTTCACTGTGTATCCAGGCATCAGTGTTGGGAAGTCACTGTGGAAAAGTTTGACAAAAAAAAAGAAAAAAAGAAAAAAAAAGTCATTCCACTTTGGTGTCAGGACAGTGGCAGTTTGTGGATCTTGGACACTTATATATTCTACCACTTCTAAGTTAATGCTATGAAATATCTTAAAGACACACACACACACAAAATGTGGGCATGCACACAAACACGCGCTCATACACACACACACAGACACAGACACACACACGAGGCAGCTTCAGAAAAGGGACATGAGCACAGAAAGTCAGTGATCAGTGACGACGGACCTAAATGCCTGTCAGTACGAGTGAACGGCTGAGCAGCTGTTTCCCCGCCTGCCAGTGAAGTCAGATCGAGATGAGCTCCCTTTGCTCAGGCAAAAGCACAGACTGCGAGAACACGAGTATTCTTGCACGCAGGTGTCGAAATGACCAAACTTAGAAAATTTAAAAGAAAAAAAAAAAAAGAAAAAAAAGTCGACTGTCACCTCTTAGGTCTAATGGGAAGCTGCAGGACACCTGCCGTGAGAGGAGATCACTTCCTCTTAACTTAAATTTATCTCAATGTAAACATCACAGATACCTGCATTTTCCTATAGCACTTCCAGGAAGGAATCGCGTGGTACCACCAGAGAGAGAGAAAAGGAGACAGACGCATAAGCAACCACTGTATTTCTAACATCCGACCGTTGCAGTCAGAAGCTGGGCTGGCATGACCTGATGCTTTAACTGCCCACTAGCAACCCATGGATGGCGATACCTGATGTGTCTTGGGAAAGGGAATCCGATACCAAATCTGGACTGTGTTGGCTGTTGACATCTTTCACTGTTCGGAGAACAAAAAAATCAAAGTTGCAGTCTTCTTCAACAGGGGACTCGGCAAAGACACATCACGTGGGGGACGAGCAAACAAGCAACTGCTACCATGGCTAAACCAATGAACCCTAAAGAAGAGTGACAATAACAGAGAGGAGACGTTTGGAAAAATGCAGTGCGCTTAATAGCAGGCGAGGAACATTTTAACAAGTCTTGGAAAGGATGAGAGAGAGAAGAGTGCTTTCTATTTCCTTACCAGGAGGTGTCAAAGATGGCCATAAAGATCAGAAAATAATGATACAGCATAGCACTTGCAAACTGCTTGAATGCACGTATAATAGCACTTGCAAATTTCAATGCCTTGAAAAGTGGTACTTGATAGTGCACTTATCTTTGCTCACTATCTAGGTAAACAGGTGCCGCATGAGCTATGCAATTTAAAGTGTTGACCCATACTAGACAAAACTGGACTTATGATATGACTTTTTTATATTTTTTTATACTTGAAATTAAATCTTTTGCTTCTTTTTTAAAGCGAATGATTGCTTTTAATGTTTGCACTGATTTAGTTGCATGATTAGTCAAAAAACTGCCATTTGAAAAAAATGTTATTTTTATAGCAGCAAAAAATGAATACAGTTAAATGTATTATACATAAATTTTGGAACCAAAGAGGCCAACATATTAGTTATAATTTTTATGAGATGGCAAAGCCATCATATATCATGTAGTCATACTGAGCATTCCCTCACGAGGCCTACCAATTGTTTCAGGGTACAAAATGGATTCTGTTTGTTCTATTCAGTGTCTTTTCTATACCATACGCACATGGAACGTAGAGTGAAAAAAAAATGACTATTGTAGAATACATTACAATATGTGCATCCTTTAAATACAGTTTTTATGTTTATTTAATAAAGTTTCTTTTAGGTTCTGTTCCATAATAATTTAAACCAAACAATTTTCACTTAGATTTGCTGTTGAAGTATTTTACATTTGTGTACAGTTTAAATAAATAAAAAAGATTGAAAACTGGATGTGCTTTTTTTTTTTCTCAGTAACATCTGGAGGAACTTGCTTACTTTCAAGACTGAATGTGGCTGCAGACAGTGAACCGTCACATTAGACCGTAGTCGTATTAGTCACTGCAGAAAGCCTTGTCTGAGAGCTCAGCTGTGATCCTAAAAATGTTACACTCTAGTTTTATTGCCATCTCTACATTTAAGCATCTGCTTTTTTTCTGTCTGCATCAGTGCAGGGTATCTGGGTGCAGGAACTGTGCTGTTCCGCATACCTGCAGGTCATTTACAGCAAGTTCCTGGTTCACCTGCTGTGTAAGAATGTAACTTCTTGTCTAGGTCACTCCCTGATCAGTTGCAAGAAGTAAAAAAACAGCAGTGGAAAGCACTTCCAGGAAAAAGATGTCAATTCTAAGTCTGATGATTTTTATTTTTTTTTTAAGATTAGCTGGCACTAGGGAAAGGTTTTTTTTATAGTAAAATGCATCCCATTTACTAATTAAAACCAAAATGTTTGCAAATAATCATGGAAATTCTGGTCTGGTACACATATATCTGGGTATTGATTTCATTGATCTTCACAGATACATTCTTTTTCTGAGAGACCTGAGCAAATGCCAGCTGAAGCTGACAGAAGGACCTCTGTTGAGTTAGCAAACTTTAGATCTGACCCTGAGACCTGGAAAGTGTTGAAGAAGCAAGTTCAGGCAACTAATGATGGGTTCTGGTTACAATTCACATTCAAGCTCTTCTCACCCCTCCCCAAAGCCAGACACTGGGGTTAAACGGCTTTGTTTTGGAAGACCTCTAGGAGCAATTTGCTGTGGCTGTGTCAACAACCTGCTGTGCAGAACTTTGTCCCGCAGACCAGTTTTTAAAAATATTTCATAGCTTTCTCAGCACCTTGAACTACATGTTTATCGTCAAAGCCACCACTTGCTGTTCCTGCTACATCTCTTAGCAGCCTTTCTCCCCTGTCTTTGTTCTTTGGGTCAGCCCTGTTACTGGTGAGTTCAACAAATTCCCCTTCAAATCAGTGGCAAATACACATCCCTTCAGTCTGAGGGCACATTTGACCTAATAGGACGCAGTATTCATTGGTAAGACAGGGCTGCACTTTTGGAAATGATATATGTTAAGAAATCTTTCCCATTGAAATGCAAGGCCCTGGAGGCTGGGTCTGGTTAGGTTTCATTTTTAACCAAGAGTGGTTGATTTCTGGGGTTGAATCCAAGCCCTGCATCATACACTGGGATTCCTGTGCTCTCCCAGGAGGACAGCAGGGTGTCTTAGAGTGGGATTTGGACCTGCAGCCCTGGGGAGCAGAGAGCTGCTGGTAGCAGGATGCTGTGAGCCTGGGCTGGCTGGGAGCAAGGGACAGGAGTGAGCTGTGCTTTGCATCCCACTGCAAACTCGCAAACAAGCCCAGGACCCTGAATGCTTTCACAGAGACTAGCGAAGAACACTCCTTTTCCTGGTAGAAATCTTTCACAGCTTTCTTCCCCTGCCTTCCCTGCTCCCTCATCTGCACCTGTGGCCCTGATGTTCGTGGAGCAGAAAGAGAAACACAGAGAAGAGCATGGATCGATATGATGTGAGGGGCATCATCTGGGAGTGGGAAAAGCTGGATCCCGGTCCAGGTTCCCAAGTGCTTTTATTTTGTATGAAACGCTCTCTGGAAATCAATCTCAACAGAATACGCTTTGAATGTTCCGCAGTGTGGAGTCAGTCACTGCTCTGAGCGTGCTGCAGAGTGAGGTATTCCTGAGCCCTGCTGCTGGCAGCAACCTGTCACACAGATTTCTAAGGCTAAAACGAAGTAAAATTTAATGAGTCTTTAATTTTGAGGGACCAATCTGAAACAGTTTGGGCTTGAGTTTTCAGACACATCACAAGGCTACTGCTCCTGCCAGCTTTTTGCAGGGGGCTGCCGAAATGCCATGTTTTGCAGCTTCCACCTGCTGCATTTTTGAAATTGGTTAGAATGAAAAGTGCAGTGCCCAAACTTGATGGCTGGTTTTGAAAACTTTGGGCCTTATTTTCCTACCTGTCATTCCCGTCCTTGCAAAGCTCAGCATTGAGTTTGATCGCCTTATGCTAAATTAGGTACTGCATCTATAGTACCATCAGGATCAGGTCCATACTCCACCCTGAGGTGACTAGGTAAGCTCTCTTGTCTCTGGTAGGCTTTGAATAAATCATTCTATTCCATCATGCAGCAATCAGTCCCCGTAGCTGGAAATATTTATCCTTTAAAATATTCTAACACAGGCAAAACCCCTGTCCCTGTCCCTGAATCTCCCACTGGCGTTAATGAGTATGGTGTGAAAGGGGTGACTGTCACGATGTGGTGCAACAGAGCTCTTGCTGGATTAACTCTGCATACATCACGCATTTCCACACGTAACAGACACCTGCTCCAAAATTGCCAGCTCTCACCTTCTTTGTTACTTGTGAGAGACAAAGTTGGCAGCTGAAATTAATTGCTGCATTCCTCCTACCATGGAGGAAGAGGGAACCCCCTCACTGAGTGGATCTTTCTTAAAAATAATTTTTGTTTGGAGTGTTTTCTACTGTGAAGTGTTGAAGACCATTTTGAAAAATGGATCAGGAATACAAATTTTTGTTGAAGAGGTGAGTCTGTTTCTGTCGATAGTGGTGTCAGTCTGCGGTTCCTCTCCTAAGGTTTGTAGATGCAATTCAGACAAGCACCACCATAAGTAAGGACACATCTGAACTTGGTTTACTTGAAATCCTGATTGGGTCCAGCTCATTCTCAGCATTTCTAAAAAATATATACATTTGGGGTTTTTTGTTGGGTTTGTGTTGCTTTTTTGTTGTTTTATTTTTTTTTTTAACTTCAGAAACAGCAGCTAAAAATTTAGATTAGCAAAACCCACAGATGCTGCATGACAGATCATAACTTGGTCACGAACACAAGGAAAATCTCCCTACGTACACTGAAATTTGGCCAGGAATAAGCAGACTCTGTCAGTACCAAAAACCCCAGTAGCTTCCATATTTGCTCACACAGTCAATACCTTTAAACCAAAAGCTGAATTTACCTGGCTGGTTGTAATGGTAGGGGCCAATTTTAGTTGGGTAACTTCATTGATTTCAGGGGAATTGTTTCTGATTTGTACTAGAATAAGTGGGAGCAGATTTAGGTTCTTTTATGTTCTTCCAGTTTAGCTCTTGGAATAACTTATATTTCATTATTATGTGTTTATGTAATTAGTGCAATTATAAGAAATTATATAATTGGTACAATTACTTGGACTCATGTAACCACTGCATATAGCATTCCATGCTGTAAAATCTTTTAGTCTGGAAAAAAAAAAAAGAAGTCAATATTATATGGGAATCTTAATTTGTTTTTAAATTCCAGTATCAAATTTAGGGTCTGACCACATGCAACGATCTTCTGGTTCACATAAATGAAACCCCTCCAAGCAGGCAGTTTGCAGCCTTCATCATAGATATTGGGTTTTTAATCTGATTTGGCCAATTCTATTAAACAGAGGCCCTCCTTGAATGTTTGCAGCTCTAACCAGTCTTCCTTGTACGAAGCAGAGATCTCAAGTTTTTACACACACACCATATAACCTGAGAGATCTGTGAAGCAATCAGAGGCCTGAGATATGCATACAGCTTCCTTATACTTGATCAGATTTACCATCTCTGTGATCTGCCGCTGAGAATTTTAAGCCAATACTTTCATTAAATTCACAAGCTTCCTCTTTTTGTCCTTTAAATTGTTTTCTTTCCCCGCTACAGTTTGCTTTCAGGATGAATTTTGTGAAAGCTTGGAAAATGAGGAATCAGTGCAGGAGCCTGTTGTGGGCAAAATCAGAGTAGGTATATCCAACAAAACAGGGTGGGGGGAGGGGAAAAGGCAAGAAGAACCCCCAAGAAGTATGTATGAGGAGTGGCTGAGGGAGCTGGGGTTGTTCAGCCTGGAGAAGAGGAGTCTGAGAGGACACCTTATTGCTCTCTACAACTACCTGAAAGGAGGTTGTGGAGAGGAGGGAGCTGGCCTCTTCTCCGAAGTGACAGGGGACAGGACAAGAGGGAATGGCCTCAAGCTCCACCAGGGGAGGTTTAGTCTGAACCTTAGGAAAAACATTTTCATGGAAAGGGTCATTGGGCACTGGAACAGGCTGCCCAGGGAGGTGGTTGAGTCACCTTCCCTGAAGGCGTTTAAGGACAAGGTGCTAAGGGACATGGTTTAGTGTTTGATAGGAATGGTTGGACTCGATGATCTGGTGGGTCTCTTCCAACCTGGTGATTCTATGATTCTATATTGATTTCTCTGGCCAGACATCACTGTCAAGGAAGATCCAGGATAAGAGCAATGTTTGCTCACCACCTGATAGATGTCTCTTAATGAAGGGGTCAGCCCTCCCAGGTGCTGAGGGTTTCAACCTTTTGCCTGGTCCAGTCATTGAACCCAGCTGTGATGTGCACAGACTCCTTAGTTGAGGCGTGTCTCTATCTAACGACAGCTCAGCAGCTGCTGGTTGCTGTCTCCCCCCCTCTCACTTGGGACCTGCTTTTGAGAGGGTGCTCCTCCTGGCATGTCATTCTGCAGACTGGCCTTGGAGATAAGACCAGGAGAGGCAGTTTCAAGCCCTAAAATGGCTGTGCTGTAGTAGGCTGCAGCTAGAGCTGCCTCGCCGCTTTCCTCCAGCTGGTAAGTGTGCTCAGTGCCTGTTATTTTTATCTTGAGCTTTTGCTTTGTTTTTGAGGATAATTGCACATTATTACTGCAATATGTTATAATAAGTGCTATGAAGATGAGTATTGTATCCAAGGGGAAAGAAGATGTGGCTGGGGAGCAAACTTAAACCTATGTGTCAGCAAAACAAACACGTTTTGTTTGGGCTGTGTCAGTCAAGTGGTACCAAAGTGGCATTTAGGTTTTGCCCAAGTGGAGGCTGTGGGGCTGATTTTGTCCCTCTTTTCTTTGTCAGATGGAGTGACTTGTGCATTTTCCCACAGAAGAGTTTGTCACAAGCTGCAGAAAAACTGCAGCGGCCACGCTCTCCTGTGACTGGAGCTCTGCTCCTCTCTTGGGTGATGGGGGAGCTGGTCCTTGGCAGCGCAGGAGGAGCGAGGTAGGAGAGGTGAATGCTGAAATTCCATTCATTTGAGGATAAAGACTTATAAATGCTACTAGATCCAGCTCCTGTGAGCTGGAGCATAATAGACACTTGGGCTTTTGGACCCCTCTGTACACTCTCCTATTCGCTATGTTCTCCGTAATCAGGTTTGGTCTCTTGTGACTTGTTTTTCGGTCAGCTTTTGGAACTGTTCCACAGCTGTGGAACTCCAAGTTTAAGAAAATAATTCAGGACCTTGTGAATTAAGGCCTTAGGTTCTTGTGAAAGGAAATAAACAACTCTTAACAGTCTTAATGAGAGTCATATATGTGTATTTTGTATCCAATTGTCTGAATTATCTCTAGCAGTGATACTTGGTAAGACCATGTAATTTATGAGGTGGTTATCAGTGACTCATAAGTATTTATTTATGTCTTATAAGCATTGTATGTGTTTGGCTTAATCAGAGTGGTATGTTTGCATGGGTAACTGTGTATTTCGTGTATAAGCACACAGAGACAAGAAATGCAAGGCTTTCTCTAAGCAAATCAACTTCTACAATATTAATGTCTCTGTTACAAATTGTATTTTGGAAGATCCTCACAATAGATTGAAGGTGATGCAATGTAGCTACCTACTGTTTTGAGTAGATTGCTTGATTTTCAGATTCCTCATCCTAGTTGTATTGTCTCCCGTTAAGTATGTGTTATGTAGGTACCTTTCTGCTGGCTGAAGAGAAGGCAGCTTGTTTTCAGGTGTGACTGTGCTCCAGCCAGCTCCACATCCAAGAGAGCACAGCAAACCACTTTTGTTCAACCTGTGTTTTGAAATTGTTCAGAAACTGGTTTGGTTTTCAGCACAGTTTAGTGTAACCTTGAATCTGTATTTAGGACAGCTGCCGGGGTCTCCTGTTCTGCTGTGATAGCCAAGAAAGAGCTCAAATATCACAGTGTCTTAGTCACACATCCTCTACTGGGCTAAGCTTCCTATCCCTAGCACTGTTGGGTGGTATGTAGGCAGAATGGAGCCTATCTAATTCTCTGTGCCAAGTGTTTCTTATTAACTATATGATAGGTACAAACGCTTAGGATTTAAGCTGTTTATATCAGCTGCACACCACAGTGGTCAAATCACTGCATTAGCAGAGTGTGACAATCAGTCAGGCCCTGTGTTTCATTTTATGGGTGGGTTCCTCTTACTTTGTTCTCATTTTCTCCCCCCTGATGACTATTTTAGACATGTGAATCTTGGAGAGCATTGCTTCTAGACCATATTCTCTTGAACTGGGTTACTGCATCAAGCAGAGAAAGCAAAGCTATGTTTAAGTTTTACCCTAAATGAAAGCTTTTTCTACTTTATGTGGCAGAAATAGCCTTTTAATTATGGGAAGCACATGCTGTAAGTTCACCCCAGGATTTGATTCCATACTTTGTCCATTGAGCTTGTGAGTGTGCCAACTCTTATAGTAATCTTTTTCTTCAGCATCACTAGTTGCAGTCCACAGCTACCAGATATAACAACAAAAGGAATGGCAAATTAGTCCATGTGCTGATGGCCCCTGGTTTTCTGTCTCCAGGAGACTATCTTGTGGTGATGCTGAATGTTACAACAATTCAGATGTGCTCTGCAATTTGCTGGGCTTAAAAATCTGTTGGTCTTAATACAGGGCCAGATTCAGTTATTCACACCTGTAGAAAGTGGATTAAAAATCCTACTAAATTGGAATTCCCTAGTCAATTACAGTAATAAACAGGGTGCAAGACTGTACAAAGTAAAGCCTGTAGTATTTTGGTGCAATATCAGAGCCTGGCTGAAGATGCTGCAACTCCACAAACTTCTGTTTGGTTGCACCCATTTGCACCAGGTGTGAATTCATCCTGCTGGCTTCTAGACAAACCTTTTGCTTTAAATCAGTCAGCAGCTAGGCTCCCAGTGTTGTGCTCAGTATATCTCTGTAGCTGGTGATAGCAGCTATTGTTCTTTTCTGCAGTATATTCACAACATCAGGCATTATGACTCATGTCATAATACCATTGTGAGCCATTTGTTTAATAATACGGCATCTGTATCATGTCACTCTAGCAATGTTCTTAATTCTTTCTATTATTAACTTCCGTTTTGAAGTGTTTATAGTCATAATTTGGCTTTTCAGCTTCTCACTGGGCATAAGCTCGTTTAAGAAGAAAAGCTCATAAACCCATCTAAAAGAACATAACAAATAATTTATTTGCCATGCCTGATCAGAAAAGCAAGAAGTGTGTTTGTTCAAGATTTTTTTAATTTAGTAATCAACAAACAACAGTACAAGCTTCATCAACACCTAGGAAGAAAAATGCTAGTGCTACATTTTTTTTACTCTTGTATGACTACTTGGGTTTAAAAGTTAATGGTAACTTTTAGTTTGACAAAGCAAGATACTGAAAAAAACGATAATCTGCCTTTTTCCTGTCAACCAATTTAGTAATTTGTTAGAGTGGTTGTTCGTTTAGCCTGGAGTGTATCTAGCCCCTGTCTAGAGATCTTTGAAGACATTTGTGCATCCGTTGCACTGCACAGAAAATTAAGAACCTCCATAGGTCTTTCTTTCTGTCCACTGGCAGAGAAAACAAGCAGGATCCAGCAAAGATTTGGGCAGCAGACCTTCTGTCAAAGCTGTTGGAGTAGGAGCCCTTAGCCTATAAGTGGTTTGGGGTCAGGGAACATCTGAAAGGTTCTTGGTTGCTGCTGTTCTATTGTTGCTATGTGGGGGTTTTTTTCTGTCTGATCAGCTTCTGGCAATGTTGTTACACAGTGACAACCCAGAGGTGTCTTTCTGGAAAACAAGGGAGTTCTGGAATGTAACTGTAGCTCTCTTCTATTCTACCAGGATGTCTGCAGTGACCCTTTCTTGGGGCTCTGAGTAAATCTTACCATAATTGATAGAAACAGCTTTAAAAGAAAAGCAAAACAGATCATGAAGGAAAGAAAGAGCTGATAAAGCTTCTAGCATCAAGAGTGTGCATGTTGAAACACTCTCTAATTATATATTTATCCAATCCAGTTAATACTACAGAGCTTGCAAAAAAAGCCCCATAATTAGGGGTTATGAAAATGTCTACATAGCAATAATATGGCACCTAAATATAGCATCTTTCCTCCTGAAGCACTTTACATCATTTGAGAACCAGGGACTCAATTCACAGCTGGCATTCACAGGTGCAACCTTATTGATTTTGATGGAATAGTGCCACTTTTACCAGTGATGAATTTTGTCATAAATGGAGGTTTTATCTGTCCTATGGGCTTTTACGGCTGCCCGTCACAATAGCATCTGCTTATATTTTAAATCAAATTAGCTGACAATAACAAAACTTTTAGCAGACTTCACAGAGTCTATGCCTCATCTGTTGCCTTGTGCTGCAGAATCTTTGCTCAGCCTAAACTTATTTTGTGCTGTGTATATCTGGGACAGGGAGAGAAGAACAGCTGATGGCATCAAAGACACGTGATGCCCTTTAGTTGAGTGGAGATGGCTTTGGCTGTAGGTTTTGTTTAACCTTTCTACCAGAAGCTGATTTCACATTTGTAGTGCTTTGATTGGGAGTGTCAGGATTTTGGGATTTGTGTTGCTCAGAGCACACCTGGAAGTTTAGATGCATATTATTGAATGTAGCAGGAACCAAAATATGTATTCATCATGGTATCCATCATTGATGGGGTGCAAGATTGGTGCTGTCCATAATTTTATCACTGAATTTAAGATTGATTAATACAATTTAAAACATTGTAAGTGAACTTTGTCTAAACTGGAATTTTCCAAGTCACCAGGACTAAGGCTTGGCATTGAGAAGTACAGTTAGAATCCCCAGTGTCAGAGTAGGCACTGGAGATTTTGATATATCTTTCTGTTGATTCACAGATTTCCTATAAAACTAAGGACAAGCCTTTTAACTACTTTGCACTGCCTCTAACATGAAAAGGAGCATGAAGTGAAGGGGTCGTACTAAGATTTCAGAGGGAAAGAAAAAGGAGATGATTTTGTGCTTCAGCCATATCTGCCACTACCTTGAAGACTGCAAGCGGTTCTGGACTGCTCATCTCAAACATAGCATAACTTGGAATAGGTGTGAGAAAGATAAAAATGCTGAGCTGAATTGCTTCCACGTGAGGAATAATAAAAAACTGAAGCACCTTGGCCTGGAGAAAGAGATGTTATTGGAGTAGGAATAAATCCTGCAAGGAAGGAACATCAGTCAGAAGGTGGACAAGGTTTGTTTGTTCTGTGACGGTACTTCAGTTAAGGTCATTACATGACCTCAAAGATTCAAGACTCAAAGCAAACAAAAGGAGGCGTTCTCTGTGCAACAGGTAGTGGACACAAGGAATTCACTGCCAAAGGTGGCTGTGAAGCCTAAAAGCTTATTAGGGTTCAAAGGATGACTGGACAAGTTTGCATAAAGAGATGCAAGAAGGATTACTAAGTAGTTAGAAACCACATACCTTGATCTGAAAATGGCTGGAGGCTAGGAGAAGCGTCAGGGAAATAGTGTAAGTAGTTGCCTTGCTTGTACTGTTTCTTGTTTGTCTGACTGCGACAGGAGACTCAGTGCTGGGCTCGATGAATTCACATGGCCATTCTTCTTATACTTGATGTGGCAGCTCTGCTATGCGTGTTGTTGCAGCAGCTGGACATGAGTCATTGCTATAGAGGTGGTGTGTGCTCCAGTTCTACTCTGCTATCGACTGGGGAATTTGCTCTCCTGTTGCCTGTGAAGGTCTGGGTTCAGATATTTTGGTGAAGTGCATCTGGAGGATGATTTCTGGTGGAACACCAGCTTAATATGAATGGAGGGGAGAGGCTACAGAGTACTGAAAATCAGCCTTGTTTCCTGTAGTAACTGACTTTCCTTCTAGGCCTCCTCTCTGAAGCTTTACAAGACAGACCCTGGATAGCTTCAGAGCTCTGAAAGGATCGAGGAGCTGTAAAGTATTATTGTGAAAGAGAATAAATTATATTGAGCAACTCCTACACACACACACACACACACACGAGAAAAAATGTCACCTCCTCCCATAATATCAGATTGTTGATATTCCCGGCATAGAACTGTAGGGAATAAACAAATGCATTCATTAACATTTACCCAGTAAGGTGAACTGAGGACAGAATATCAGTCCAGATATCCAGGCTTATCTCTGAATTTCCTGGATTTTATGGGTTTAAGCCTGACTCTGAACAGGTCTTAAGGGCATTTTCTTGGTGGATTAGAAGGGTCTGTCCCATGTATAGTACCTATGGGATTGTACAAAGCCCTAGTTTTACTATTTGTATCTGTTTTAAAATCCTGCTATTTATTTGCCTGAGTCAAACAGCTTTCAAAGTGGAATTAGAGTTGGGTACGTAGCATGAGGAGAGTACACATCTGGAAAGAGCTTGAAAGACTCAACCAGCGTTTCACAGACAGTGTTGGAAAACAAACAAAAATGTCTCTGAAAATGTGGTCTGCAGATGATTCCTTTATATTCTCTTCTCCATGATTTTAATGGGGAAAATTCATCTTTAACAGAAAGACATTGATCATGATAACAGCAGGAAAATGACTCAATGGGAGCGATTTTCCAGGATATCTTTCTGTCTGGGTCAGAGCATAACAACTTCTGTGCCAAGAGATTCTGTTCCTCCTGGGGTGGCTGCAGTGTCAGAAATACCATCACCTTCATTGGTATCTTCTGCTGAAACAGCACTGGATGAAGCTTTACATTTGCTATGGGTACTTCTCCATTAGTGATTGCTGGTATAGGGCCCCTCCTGCAGACTTGCCCAGTTTGCCACAGAAAGTGTGGTGTGGCTTGGGCGGCCAATCCCAGCTCCATAGATGGTGTGCTTGTTGAAAGATTCTGCCAAGCCATCTGTAAGATTTGTCAGATAAATGTGACTAGCAAAGTGGCACTCGAGAGCAGATGAAGGGAAATTCCCTAGGGGATTCTTTATTTGCTCGTCATTAGCAGGAGAGGCAGTGGGAAAACTCATTGTTTAGCTGTTCAAAGCACTAGTGAATGTTTGATACTGAATAATCTTCAGGCGGGGGGGGGATGTTGAACAAACCTTGAGCAGCCCAGACTCTGTGCCACAGGAGGAGTATGGTGTTCTGCATGTGCAGCTTACCCTGGTGAAGAAGAATAAAGATATCGGAGTTCTTCAGTCTTAGATTTTGCCTCAAAACTACCTCCCCTCCCTGGGGTAGTCATATTCAAAGTGAGTTGAGGCATGGAGCCGCCTAAAAGTACATTGCTGCTGTTACCTGTGTGTTTCCCTGATCTTGATTGGAAAATAAAATTTGCCCTTGTTGTGAAAAAGTACTGCCTGTTGGTTAAATGCTTGTGGGCTCATTGGGTAGCAGCTTTGCAGTGAGGACTAAATCTTGCTTCCTCCAGTCATGAGACTGACTTAGATGTGATGACTCATGGAACAAACTTACTGAGCTCTGCCACTGATTTTTTTTTTTTTTTTTTGTAAGCCTACAGTCCATGCTGATGAGAAACAGGTCACCAGTCTCACGTGTTCTCTATAAAACTCCTCTGGTACAACTTACTTGGATGAATCAAAAGGAGTTTTTAGTCTTGGAAATGAATAATCTAAGTTCTCATGACTACCTTTCCCAGGCAAGATGCTTTAGGCAAAGCCCTCAGTTATTTTTATTTTAGTGGTGGGACATGGAGTTTTTGTGGTCTCTCCTTTTACATGCTGACAAGGGCACCTGTGGGTATCTGCAGGCACAGAATTGCCTGCTCCTGTTGTTGTCAGCCCTATTATTCACTTGACATGAGCTGGCAATGTGCACCTGCAGCCCAAAAGGTCAATCTTATCCTGGGCTGCATCAAAAGAAGTGTGGCCAGCAGGTTGAGGGAGGTGATTCTGCCCCTCTGTTCCTCTCTTGTGAAATCCCACCTGGAGTATTGTGTTCAGTTCTGGAATCCTCAACGTAAGAAGGATAAGGAACTGTTGGAACAGGTCCAGAGGATCAGAGGACTACAAAGATGATCAGAGGGCTGGAGCACATCCCATATGAGGACAGGTTGAGAGAGTTTGGGTTGTTCAGCCTGGAGAAGAGAAGGATCCAAGGAGATCTTATAGCGACATTCCAGTACCTGAAAGGGGCTACAAGAAAGCTGGGGAGGGACTCTTAACAAAGGCTTGTAGTGAGAGGACGAGGGGTGATGGGTATAAACTGGAGAGGGGCAGATTTAGACTAGACATAAGGAAGAATTTCTTCACCATGAGGGTGGTAAGGCACTGACAGAGGTTGCCCAGAGAAGTTGTGGATGCCCCGTCCCTGGAGATGTTCAAGGCCAAGTTGGATGGGGCCTTGGGCAGCCTGGTCTAGTGGGACATGTCCTTGCTTGTGACATGAGGGTTGGAACTAGATGATCTTTGATGTCCCTTCCAACGCAAACTATTTTATGATTCACTCAAATTCCATTTGTACTTAAGTTTAAACTAGGGCTTGGAAATTAATGGAAATGTTTACCCTCTTGAAAGCTACAACATTCTTGTTGCAGTAGTTGAAGACTTTTCCTCTGCAAGACTGGATGAGGGGACTAAGCCAGCATGTGGGTAACAGAAAAGAATGACCTGTAGGGTTTCCATTTTCCCAAAGTCCACCAGGGGCTGGAGACTAGTGCAGCTCCAATCTTCAGGGAGTTTGACTTAGTGGAGAACTGGTGAAGTGGGCATAGGAAGAGAGGTTTTCTCCTCCTGAATCCCATAAGCCCATTCACCTGAAGACTTGCTGATGCAAAGTTCCATGGAACATTCAAATGTTATTTCCCACCACTTTCTCTTGTAAGCCCAGATCAAACCTAAACCAACCAATCCAGAAAAACACTGTCCAGTAGAAAGGGTCCCAAATCCACATTTAGCAGCTTCAGTATGTGGTCAGACTTTCAAAATCTGAACCTCTCTAAAGTTCCACTAAGTTAGAGGGAGACATGAAGCAATACCTGACTTCAGATGGTAGTATGTGAAATGTAAGACTGTATCAGTCTTTATCAGTGAAGAGGCCATTTGACAGATGCAGCAGGTTTCGTCATTGAAAAGGTTAATTTGGATTGAATGCAATGGATAGCTAGAAAAATGAGGATATTCCAAAAACTGCTCCAGACCATGCTTCAGATTTTGTGTAAATAGATGAACTTCTGTTGACTTCGATACAATGTTGCTTGCTTGCATGAGATCGGTCTTTTTTTTTTTTTTTNGCAAGAAACCTTTGATGTTTTAATGTGTCCTGGCATATCGATGGATACATCCAGTGGAGAAGAACAATCAGGGACAATTGGACTGCGTTTGTGCTATGCTGGAGATTTGCTATGTAACCTCGAGCAAATCTATTAATCTCCCAGTACCTCAATTCCCCAAATGCAAAATGGAGATAATAAAACATAACTCCCTTAGCAGGGTAAACACATTAAAAAATGCACTTAAAAGCAGTTGGGTACTAGATTAATGGAGACCTATATCTTGTGGGGAAGATTTGTTGTATTATAAATAATACATCTTCACAATTATTCCATTTAGTCTGCCTTGAAGCCTTCAAAGACATACCACGCAAATGTTTACTGGCAGCGTGTTTCCCCCCTTTTATTGGCCAACAACATGTTTAGACCAGACTTTGCTGTGGCAAAGTATTTCAGCACATTGCACATGGCGAATGGCTCTTTTACTGTAAAAGTAGATTATTTTTTATTCAGAGAATACCCTGAATAATGCTGCACTCAGCAAAAGCCTGTGCACCTGGAATCGCAGTCTCCGAGAAGATTTTCCTTACAAAATGTTCAGTATGTTTCTGCCTAGAGCTTTCAACTGAAATGGAGAATGAAGGAGATCTGCTGGATACCAAGGACAAACTTTTTAAGGGCAAGTTAAATTTGCAGACCACTTGAAAGGACTTGGGTATGTCTCAAGTCAGCTAAGCAACGCTAGTACCAAGATGCCCTGACAAAAAGGCTGGTGTTGCAGAGTGCAGCTGAACTACTTAGGGTACAGTCTGGGGCACTCCCACTACAATGTTAGTGTACAGGAGCTGTTCAAACCATTAGACCACACACCATTTTAGCTGCGTTACTTAGCTTTCCTGGACTTTGTAATTACTCTTTTCGCATTACGGAGGATAACATAGAAATATTGCAAGTATTTGCCTTGAACTTGGAGCACTGAGGTTTATGTAAGGGGGGAGAAAGGGCTACGCAGAGACTAAAATGAAGGTCGTGATTCTTATCCCACATGTGCTTGTTTTACACCGATTTTGCCCCACTGGAGTAATACCTCTTCAATGTTGATGTAATGCATTCAGAAACAGGCCTCTGTGTGTTTGTAAAACACCTTTGCCTGCCCAAGAGAGGTGTGTATGAGGATATTTTGAGGAAAGCAGCAGCTTGGAATTGGCATTTACTTTGGTTCAGGTAAGATTATTTTTCCCCCACACACAGTAAAAAGTCAGCATGATGTGAAGAAGAGCAAAAGCTTTGTTTCTGTGATCAGGGCTTCAGGTAGAGAATTGTATTTGCTTAGATGGCTTTCCCATGGGGAAGTTCCTCAAGAACTGACCATGGCAGAAGCGTGCTCTCACACACTCTGCTGCAGGCCCCTGGAGATGAGGAGCTAGGCTTACTACTGTGTGAAACCTTTCATGCTCCTGCCTCCAGGAATAGGGCAAAAAATAATGTAATACGACTGTTGTGGCTCTAGTGACAGATGTAATCCCAGATCTGTTTTTACTGTGCAGCTCAGGAGGTCTCAGTCAGCCAGCTAAGAAGGGCTTGCTACTGGAGGGTTTGCTTTTAACCTCTGCCCTGCAGCATGGGATCTATTGAAATGAGGATTTTCTTGGTGTCTGTCTTTGACAGCAATTTAATGCTTTGAGGTGAAAGGTACCACAGAAGAACAGCAGTTGTATAAAAATATGAAAAACCTTAAGAAGCACACTCTGAGACAAAGATTGTCTATGAGGAGAAGTAACCTTGCAGTTGGGGCTTCAAAGTCAAGCATTAGCACCTTGCTTACAGTCCTCCTGATCTGATGCTAACAGGAACCACAGAAATGTTTGTTTTAATCTCTGGCAAACATCTACGCATTGAGTAAGCACAAAAAGTTGATCTCATGGTTGGGAGGAGTTTTGGAAGAGTGAGTACGTGTTACTCAGCTGTACTCCAGGTAGTGCTGGCCAGTTGCTCCAGCAGGCGATGCTGGGCATGGCAGGAGTGCTCCTGATCTCTTTCAGGCTGCAAGTGCTGTATTGAGCACAGATCCAAGCCTCTCTGTAGCCTGATCTGTCGCCTGCATGTGTTGTGCTAGAGGAACATGTAAGAGGGCTGAGGCTTAGTTGTTTCTGACCTCTAGATGGGATATTATCACTAAGAAAGTAGCATTAACTTGTGGATACCCACATGTGCTGTTGGGATGGCACTTCTGGTCATGGGATTTATTGATGTTTATTCCACAGCAAAGCCAAAACAGACTAAGACTTTTCCCTAATAAAGGAAAGAGGAATATTTGTATCATTTCCACAGTCCATTGTGGGGAGGCCCATGGAGGAGGAACTATGTAGAGGCAGATACCCCAGCCCCAGGGGAATTGTATCCCAGTGGTGGTGAACTGGAGATCAGTATTTTTATTGAGTAATTGCTGCTGTTACTGCTATATGCCTTTAAGTAAATAATATATTTTTCCTCTGTATCCTGGGTATCCTACTCCCTTTTGGTGCATGCAGTCTAGAGGCTGACAAAACATCAGTTTTACTAGAAAATATAACAAATTACTGCAGATATTCCTTAGATGATGATGTGCTTGTGTTTTCTGTTGTGGTTCAGATTACTTCTATTAGTAGCGTCTCACTCTTTCTCCAGTCAAATCACTCACAAATATGTGTTTGCTTTAACTGGGTTTGGGACACAAAATTATATAATGCAAGGTCATTTGGTCTTCTGTGTTGTGATCTGCCTTGTGATCAACTGTTACCTAGACTAACAGACAACAAAGAAAAAAAAGTGGTAGTGCCAATCTACTACGTGTCACTGTATGTATGTATAGCACCTAGCACAGTTGGGAGTATATATTATCAACACTGCTATGGTGTGAAGGGACCTTATTGCTCTAGGCACTACACAGGCAGACAACAAAATATGCTGCCTTCCCAAAGAGATTAAAACAAAATGTAGTTAATGATCAATTGATCTTTACAGCAGAATCCTATAGGGGACAGGTGGATCAAAGCTGCATATGTAAAATGATGACTTATACAGTAATGATTTTTCCTGCTGATGTGATAAGGAGGCCCCTGTTACACTTGTGCAGAGGTTTGAGGAAAGTTTTATTCTGTATTACTTGGAAGGAATCTGCAAGTACAACCTACTGTGAATAAGAGGACCTAGAAGGCTGAAGTTAAGGTCTAGCTAAAGGCTAATGGATCAGACTGAGATACTGGCCTAAAATTACTAGTAAAAGGTAGAAATGATCACTTTAGAGAAGGCTAAAATGGTATCTCTACCCGTGCTGGCCTCCCTTACCCATAAAGACAAGTAAGACAGAGGCTGAGACTTCTACTTGGTGCACCAGAGAGGCTGATGTGGAAGTTTCTCTGCTAGACCTAGGTTTATATGCTGTGCCTTAAGGCAGTGAAAAGAGGCAGTGAAGTCCCAAGTAATTCTCCTTCCTGGAGACTGGAACCGGGTAGAAAGGAGGAGTCAAGAGGATGCAGTGGAAGTAACTAAAGAGGACTGGAGTCATGAGTACTGCAGGAGACTTCAAGAAGAGAAATGTGGATCTGCTGTTGTATAGATGTTGACGACTGCTCAGGATGGGAAGGTTGAAGTTCATATTTCCCTAGAAGAGGTGCTCCAAGACTCAGACTTTTTTTTTTTTTTCAAAATTCTACCTTTTGGACCAGCAGAGTGAAGGAGAGGGTAGCAAGATAATGAAACCACACTGCATTTTTGGCTGGGTTTTGAGGGGGCGAAGGGGGAAATGAAGCAGTAGTATGAAAGAAATGTGTGAAGGCAAGGTTGAAAGAATGTTAAAAACTGAGGGAAAAGGTCTGAAACTTTGTGAATTAAGGTTCACTTGCCTTGGAGGAGTAAAACTGGCCTTAGAGGAAATGTCAAAGCAAGACAGAATGTATGGAAACAAAAATCAAAATCCTAATCACAACAATGTGGGCAGGAGGCCTTCGGAGAACATGTGATGGAGGTGGCCAGCACCTAAGGAAAGGAGTGCAATGGAGGTATGACCAAGGCAAAGAGATTGAGTTAAAGCAGAAAACACAACTTGTGACTAAAATAAAATAAATATTTCATACTTAGCACTTTTTTTTTTAAAATGCTCTTCCAGATTTTNCTTCCAGATTTTACACACAGCTTTTGTAAGGTCTATGAAGTATTTTGAAAGATGTTTTTGGGAAACAGTAGTGATTTCAATAGGTAAGGAAACAGTTCAATGTATTGGTGATGATTTGGGTAAGAGGTATAAAAATTTAACCTGCCTTTCTCATTTTAGCATGAATATATGAATTTCTCTGTATGAATAGAACTGAGCTTAACACTTCGATAGGCACAGAACGCAGGGAATGGAGACTGAAGCTGCAGATTAAATAGATTTAATATGAATCAAATGGATTCAGATGTGAAATCTGCAAATGCAATCTACTGCAGTGTAAAACAGGTTTATTTGAAGTTCCCAAGTTTCAACTACACCTGAAAAATCTTAGGCTAAACAGAAATATGCGCCTGTGCAAAGCCTCTTGCGAGAGATTAAAATTTAATTTTAATTTAAATTAGTGCACCTCTTGGTTATAAACAAAAGAAGTATGATACAGTGGAATTTGAACTCAAATTTTGTTCTTCTAATAGAGCACATATGCCACAGGCCCACTGCTTATGGTACGGAAGTCAGTGCAACAGTGGCAGATGCAGAGCATGGTGATGTAGGATGGTGATAATTTTTTGATCTTTGCCATGCAATATCTTAATCTAAGAACTACAGATGGGAGGAGCTGAGAGAAGACTCTCTCTTGCCCTTGTACTGTGGAAGGTTAGTGATGAAGTATTTATTTTGTAGTACTTCAGGGAACCAAATTTTCTCTACCTTACTGATTGTTGGTCTTTAAATGGATGAGTTTCCCTGTCATTCTTCCCTTTTGTCTCCTCATAGTGTGGAAAATCGTAACTAGAAGCATCACCTGTATTTTTGAATTGTGGTTTTTACCTCCACTGTGGGCCGTGGAGGCTCAGATCTTTCCACTGCGAAGTCAAGAGCTGATAATCATTTGCAAGGCCGTCAGAGCTGCTGAGGTGCCAGACTTTGGCTGACTTCTTGGTTTCTGTGAGCACAGATGCCTGTTCTTCTTGGTTTAGGAGATGTTCACTTTGGCCTTAATCAGTAGCATGTTATGGTCTTTGCCAGTGCAGCTTTATGATGGTGACGTAGTGTATTTATTTTTAATGTGGAATTGACCGATGTCTGATTGAACAATATGCAAATAAAAGATATGGAAATTAAAACTGGTTTGTCTTGCTGGTCAGCAGAGAGAATGAAAAAAAAGAACAGCTGAACAATTCCGGCAGGTAATTCTCAGTATTTGGTGGGTGCTTAATTAAACTTCCGCATGTTGGAGAGCAAGAATTTTCTTAATAGTATTGTGTGTGTTTTGGGAATGACGGTTACGACTTGGAAGGATTAATTTTCATACAAGATGTTCTCCATTGACATTCTGGTTTTATGAATATTAAAATCCTTATCATATGGTCAACAACTCCTGGCATTCATTTCAGAAAAAGCTGATAAACCATGTTGTTCTGTAGATGAGGATTGCATAGACACTGCTGGATCACAGAACAGCGTAGAGCAAAAGCGTGAACAAAATAGGAAGGTGGGCATAGTCCTCTGTTATAATTAATATTGTTCAAATTTTTAGGTGAAATATAAGGATCATGGTAGCCGCTTTCACAGGTCTGACCCTGCTGAAAAACCTCTAAGAGAATAAATATCTTGCTACTTCTTGCAAATGTGGGCAGGCTGCTATCGGTATCTATCTCAGGGAAAGATTTCACTTGATGACAGAATTATTATTAAATCATGTATTTGGTTGCTGGGAGTTACCCTAGACTTGAAATTCAAGAGATAATAGGCCGTATGTTGCTGATAAAGTAACTACATTTGCATATATTATGTCTGAAATAAATGGAACAAGCAAAGACAATCTCTAGTAAATGTTTTAAGGATCTTCCCTGCTATGCTTTTGGAAACAAATGAAAAATGAAACGCTTCCCAGTAGTTGGTAGAGAGCAGTGACATCATGCTTGTTAAAGGGTTTAACTGCAGCAAAACAAATAGCCCAACCACTCTGTCTCTGCCCAAGTAAAGAACTTCTTGGGCCCTAAATGTGGCTGTGGAGAATACCCAGGGGATACTGTAGGGATCCTGAACTGAAAAACATTTGAGGCACAAATCTGGAATAAATAATAAAATCTCATTTTCATTTTTTCCCCATATCTATTTTTCTGTTTCAAAGGTGCTTAATAATGCAATGTGGTTGAAATAGTGAGATCACTCCCTCCTCTCCTTAAGAAGAAAAAGGATGATGCAAGGTTATTAATCATATTAGTTGTGGCAGAGGGCAGCTATCTTTTCCAATACTTGTTCCACGACATAAATAATGTTTCTGTGTGTCTTTAGGGAGTGTTAAGAAGCCTACTGCTAAAGAGCAAGGAAGATATACATATTTTGATTTTGTCTTTCCCGCTGTTACTCCCACCCGAGATAAATTTGCTGCCAATGTTTTATCATTGTTATGTCTTCTGTCCAAGTCAGCTTGCGTCTCTGCTTCAGACTATTTGGTGTTTGATAATTCCAGTTTAAGTCAGAGCTTCGGTTAGCATCTGACTGTAATAACTGTCAAGGTGTAAGATACACAGCCTCCAAGCTAGCACTGCTTAATTGGTCAGTAACTCATGGTATAGGCCTTCAGCTGTGATTGCAAATCAAACTGATAACACCAGAAATCACTACAGTGAACACTGAGCCATCATTAACTTTCAAATATCAACAATCTCATAAGCAGTTTCTCATGCTAGAGATGGCTGGGGCAGGGATAGTGTGAGGAAAGGCTCTGGCCAAGGTAAATCCATAACAGAATTCAAAGGAATTCTCAGGGAAAATGATCAGATGTTTTATTCTTCCAGGCATTGCTCTAGTGGATTTTGTCTCAGAATAGAAAATGGAGGTCATACTGAGAAAAGGAAAGTGTTTCCAGTGGTTCAAAGTGGAAGCCTTCCAAATTTGGGAGAATACGGAAAAAAATCTGCAGCCATCTAGAATTACGTGGTGTTACAAGTGAAGACAGCTCCAAACTTTGTTCCTGCTGCAGGAACAAAATTTTGGTATCCCCTATCTCAAACCCACCACTGCCTGAGATCACCTCCATTGACTACTCATACCAGTGCCCCAAAGCAGATCAGTGCTGCCCAAGCCCCTGCTTTCCAGGACATCACTACTCACAGCAGGCATTTACACCAAGTACAATCACAGAACGATCTTTATAAATGGGTATTGTTGGTGCAGTAATAAACATCTGGGACAGTCAAATATGGAGGTCACACTGGACAAGGCGGCACCTAGTGTTCTTCTGAATTCATAGCTATGGCTTGTAGCCACTTCAGCCAAATTCAAGAGGGGAACTGACATTAAAATCAGATTTGTTTCTTCCTTCCACTGCCCTCTGAAAACTATTCAGGCACCCAATCTGTCTGATGGTTAAGCAGCAGCTGCTTTCCTTGGTGAGGTCCCCCTCCATGGAGTTGTGCTCAGGTCTGGGAGAGCATCTTTGCTCTCTGTCAGCCTCTCCTTTACATTTCTCTCTTGCATGCTTAATACTGTCGATTCATTGTGTTATTTTTTTTTTCTCTCTCTCTTGCTTGGGGGTTTTCTGCCCATTTTCTCTGTGTTGCCAAGTGGTTCTGTGTTGTAGCTCGTTAACTGCCAGTGTGTTGGTGTTGCATATGGTAAAAAAAGCATAGCTGGCAAAGTAGTATCACGTCCTCAAAAGACAAAGATGCAAAACCCCACTGAATTCAGCCCTGAAGCTCCCATGGGGACTGTCCGGGGCAGGGACCAAAATGGGTATGATTAATTAGGGATGCTGCACAGCTGGGGAGCCTGATGCACGAGGCTGAGGTCGAGCAA
The DNA here is from genome assembly GCA_013389865.1 of Piaya cayana. Classification (NCBI taxonomy): domain Eukaryota; kingdom Metazoa; phylum Chordata; class Aves; order Cuculiformes; family Coccyzidae; genus Piaya; species Piaya cayana. Next base: position 107,498 of record WAAB01025308.1, read on the forward strand.
ACTTCGTGCTGTGCATTGAACGTCATGCTTTGCCACCAGGGATTTTAAACATTGAGGTTAAACGTTCTTGCTGGAAACACTCTGGGAAATGGAGGACTCAAGAGAGAACAAAATGGGTAATGAGGGCAGAACGCGAGCTCTGCTCCTGAGCTGGTGTGAAGAGGGTAGGGAGAGATGACTGCTTACTGCTTAGGAGAAAATAAGCCCCCAGAAAGGGAGGTTGTTTTTTTTTCTGCAGGGATGAGACAGGGAGAGGAGCAGAAGCCTGTGGAGGAGAGGGGCTGGAGGAGGTGGGGTGAGCAGGGCCCAGCCTGGCAGGCAGTGGATGTGCCAGTGCCTCGCATTGTCGTTTGCACCTCAGTCACGTGTATGGAAAACATTGCTGCTGTTGTAGCTGGGTACCGCTTGTTCGCTGTGCGTGGGTGCAAATGGCAAGGCGAGATGTGGGACGGAGCAGAGCTGGGCCCAGCTGCTTCTGTTTATGCTCCATGGGAGGGAAGCAGACGTGCAGAGAGCCTGTGGCTTGCCAAAAGTCAGTCAGGGGCTGGTGTCCATAGAAAGGCTGATGGTGATCCGAGGCTGTCCAGAGCCTTCCCGCTGGGTCTGCTTGTTCTCCCCTACGCGTGGTCAGACCCCGGTGTGTGGCTGTGGGGTTTCTTTCACTTGTAACTCGCGACTTCTCCTCAGCAGTTCAACCTTCGTGCCTCCTTGTCATGCTCTGGAGGCCCTGGCAGAGTTCAGATTCACTTTATTTCTCTTTTCTATCCTGAAAGCAATAGTAAAATTCCTTAAAAGGGGGTGAGCATGTACATGCATGCAGGTGTGTTTGAGGAGGGAGGCAACTGAAAGTAAGAAGTGGTGAAGGAAAGAAGCCCAGAGCCTGGTGTGATGGTTTCCTGCTTGCACCATCAGCTCTTGTGAGGCTGTCAAAGCTTTGTGGAATTGTATCACAAACCCTGATTGAACTGTATTTCTGTTTTCAATACTTCTTCTGTATCCCTGAGGACCATAAACCTTTTAAAAAAAAGAAATGAAATCTCCATCCCACGTTGTCAGTAGTTGCAGGAGCTGTGGTCTGAAGCTGTGGTCTTGGTGGTGCCATGGTGCAAGCTTGGTGCACCTGGGCTGGACGTGCAAGGAAGGAGGAAAACTCCAATCTCTTTTGGTTCTGCTCCTCTGTTTCATATTTGAATAGGACACGTGGCTCCTGACACGTGTTGTCTAACCAGCTTGGGTTTATGTGCTACTTCACTCAGGAAATTAATCAGGAAAAAAGATAAGGGAACGTTATGCTATTCAGAGTAAATAGCTGCGTTACACAATGCTGCTCACATTGCCTAGGTAAAGCTGTTTAAGAAAATGGGCTGGCTTGAGGGCTTCCTTCTGATTGTCTAATTAAACTTCCAACCTTTGCAATTATGAAAATAACTGTGTGGTTAGAACTACTTGTATATGCCATAGGTAACTCTTGAATTAGCTAGAAAGAGACCAAGATGTTTGCCTCGAGATCTCATTCTGAGATTTCAGGGTTTTTTTAATGCACTTTGGGTTTTTTTCTAAACATACTATTTCAACGTAGACTAGTGCCAACTCAAATGCAGCTGCTGCTACGACTGAAACCAGAGGTCCATTTGTTGCAACATCCCATTTACAGCAACACCCAGTTAAAAAACGCTTCTGAGGAAAGTGCAAGAAAACTGATAACAGACACAAACCAGTTGGATCTTTGTAGCCCCAGCAATTAGCTTCCATTTTAAAACCTTTCATTCAATCACAGCCAAGCAATTGGAAGATAATGCCTGTGGCAGAGAGTTCCACTGATTAACTGTGTGCTGTGTTAATGCTTTCTTTTAACTATTTTCATACTTCTGGCCAGCAGATGATTTTCCTGTGCTATTATATGACAAGGTAAAGTCGTAGAGATTTTTTTTTAGTCTAGGAATGTCATGGCTATTATTTGTATAATCTACAATTTTTCATACCAGTAATTAATCTATAATTCCCAAATTCTATCCTATTTACCTCACTTCAGTCAGTCAAAGCCAACTAACTCCCTTAGGATGGGTGTGTGTCCTAGTCTGATGTAATGTTCTGTTTTCTCCTGGACCTTTAAATGTTAGAAGCAACTGTCTACCTGATCTCCTGGGATACAGTGCTTCTCAGGTGAAGGTGACCCTATCTTTCATAGTACACCTGGGCACTATACAAGCAGCATACTCTGCATGCCATAGCAATGAAAGTTTTTGTTACAGCAAAGCTAAGCATGAATATTAAAAATCTGCTATTGAAAAAATTTGTTAATTCTCTCTTAACCTCCTGGTTCATCATTATGGAGGGCTGTGTCAAATGAAGGATTGTTGGGAGAGGTTGTGTTGCCCTGCGCTGCATTGGAAATGGACTTCATGCCATCCAAAGGGTTCCTTGTCAGGCTCAGTTAACATCTTATCCTCAGCTTTTGATGATATGAGTGAGCACATCCCTTTGTTAGCTCGCTTGTGCCTTATAATGTCATCTTTTTTTTCTTTCCTCTTGTTTTATCTGATTCTCCTTGAAAAAACAGAGTGATGTGATGCACAGCTGGATGCGCTCTGAGAAATCTGCTGCTGCCTGAATGCTACCTGTTCGTGTGATTGGAGGGGAGTGTTGAGTTGAAGAATAGAATATGTCTTTTGTGATTGATCTGTCAGGCGGGTTTGATAGCGCGGAAAAAGTAGTAGGTGTTGTACGTATAGAAACGTTCGGGCTTGGACTCTGTTTTCAGTCTGAAATATGAAGTGTGGTTGAAATTTGAAGGGAGAGAGGGACTTTGCATAAGCAAGTGGCAAGCACAGCTGAATGGCTTGCCTGGTGCATTCAAGTGATTTTTTTTAAAAAAATTTTTTTTGTTTGTTTCTAACGGCACTGGTTGCAGTGGGGATTGCAGTGTGGTAGCCTGTGGAGGTACTGACAGAAGCAGGGATCTGATGGTGAAGGTGCGATACATGTGGTATTCAGCCATCACTCAATGCTTCACATTCTTGTGAGAAATCTGCTTTAATCTGGGTCTGGTTCCAACTGGCAATGCATAACAACAAGGCTTTCCAGCCTTCTCCTCCCCCGGGGTTTCAGTCCTTAAAGATGCAGGTTCTGATAGCATGTTTTTCTTTCTAAGCCAAAATTTAGTTAAAAAATTGACAAGCACTTACACCCAGCAAAATATTTAACCTTACTTACTGCCAGGCTGAAATTAGCCTTTGAGTTGTTTTCTGCTATTTCATAGTTAGCGGCACTACAGTGATAAGAAAGCAGTGTAGCTCCTTCACTCCCATTCTCTTTGCATCCAAGAGTCTCATGAGGTCATTCTTCTGTCATCATAGCTGTTCTGGGATCTTTCTCCAGTAAGATGGCAGAGTTCTGTCTGATATTTCTTTCCCTTTAGCTTGAAGGCAGTCTTCTCCTGAAGTCCCAGGAAGGAATAGATAAGAGGTTGCAGCCTCTTGGGATGCAGGAATGGTCCTTGCTTTCCACTCTCAAGATGCACAACTTCCATGTAGTAGTGATGATTGCCAGGACCTATTCTGTGACTAACCAGGGCTATGTATGGATCAGAATATTTCTTTACTGATGAATTTCAGGGTAAACTTCAGTATTTTGACTCTGTTTTTCATATATCTAGCAGAGGGTAGATAAAATAGACTAGCAATTACATGTCTAGATGAGTATTCTATTACAAGCTGTTTATGCCCCTAGCCAGTGAACTGGCCCATTGTCAGACTTTATTACATGAAGTGTGTGGATAAAAATAGCTTTTATAGGCAAAATCAATGCCTCTGTATCTTTAAATGAGGCTAACTCAGGGGAAACCACTTTCTTTCTAGCCATAGCAACCAAACTAGGCTTGCTTTGCTCCAAAAGGCCAATTTTCCATGTCATTTTGCAGTTTTTGTGGTCTACGGTTTTTTTGTCCTACGAAGAAGCCTCAGTGGCTCTCTCGCTGGATACTGGTTTTATTTTTTTTTTAATGGAGAGTATAAAATAGCACTTTTCCTTTCCTGAAGACTTCTGAATTGTTGCTGACTTCCGTAAGTCCCTTTTAAGGTATTAATCTATAGCACTGTAAGAAATGAGGGCTCGGTGTCTTAAAACCCTGTGTAGTATCAAGAAGGGCTTGGTAAGCTGAATATACCAGCAACGTTGTTCTGTGCTGGTAGCTCCAATTCAGCTTGATGGCAGTAACTTTGTCCGTCACAGCCCAGTCTATCCAACAGTGAAGGGGTCAGTTTTTGGAAGGTATTACAGAACGTCTTTGTTCAGAGTCTTGCATTGCAGTTCCACAGTGAGCATCGTAGGGCTCTACAGGCGTAGCCTTGTGAGCATAGGTGCTGAATACAGTCCCAGGTACCAAGCATCAGCCTTGGTCTGGCTGGGCTCTGGCAGTGAAAGGATTTTGGTATTTTGCAGTTTGTGAATTACACTGACGCTCAACTATTTGTTGCTCTGGCACTTAAGAATGAGGTAAAGTTGTAGTGGACTGAGTTTCTAGGCAGAGAGAATCCAGGTGACCTCTATCACTAAGCCTCTAGATATATTATTTTTTGCATGTGCAAATCGACTTTCTCCAAAGGGAAAGCATAGGCGCTGGTTGTCTGATTTAGGTTATTTTTCCACTTGCTTTAATCATATTCTGAACCCATTTAACAAACAGACAAATGTGTAATGCTTGGGGCAGACCCAGTTCGCCTGTGGGAGAAATAGTTATTTTAAATAAAAACAGTCTGATTTTTCTGGAGGTGATGAAGACCCGCAATTCTGATTGACTAGTTCACCAATAGATAAAAATCAAAATATCATCAAACTTATCTATTTACAAATTGTCCAGGAGCAGATTGTGAAATTGTCAGGTTTGTCATGTAAAGTTATTCACTAATTTCTTCAGGGAATAATTAGATCATTAGACAAATATGCCATAGGCAATCTGTGTGGGAACTTGTGTAATTAACCAATCCAAAATGAGTGATAAATTGTATATCGGTAATTTTCACACTTAGCAATTTAAGATGTGTTAAGTAGTTTTGTCATCAAGTTAAGGAACAGAAACAATACATTATGACTTATATAACTAATTAACATTCCCAATTTTACAAACACAAACAATTTGGAATTTACCTTGGGTGACAGTTTGCTCATGTGAGGTAGAAGAATATTCATGAGCACAGAACTTTGCACTCACTTTTTGCAAATGCTTGAACGTTAAAGAGGTCATAAATCTGGTTAATCAGAAATTTGCCTTTCAATTTTAACAAATGTTCATGGTATGTTACTAAGAAAAAAAAAATATCTTCTTTCCCTGATATTGGCTCAGCTTCTTGTAAAATGTTTTTAACAACACTTTCTGAATCAGAATTGTGTTGTACTAAGGAATGGGCCTGTGCACGTTTTGTAAAGTACTGAGTGATTCCTTTGTTCACCAAATTGCTGAATTTATGGTGCAAGTTAAATTATGACTTTCATTGTAAATGGAATAAGGGGCAGTGGGGCTGGGGAGGTTGGAAATAGATTACAGCAATTTGAAAAGGTTAAATTGAGAATGAATTAGATAGAAGGGCTGCATGGCTGGTTACTGTGCAGAAAGGCTGTGATCAGTGTGGCATAGGAGAGGTGTAGCCAGAAGAGGAGTAATCCCATAAAGCAATGGAGGTTTGGGGTGAATATCAAAAAAGCTCCAGGTTCTCTAATCCATTTAAGATACTGATATAGCCACTTAAGTATCATAGAATCACTTGTTTGGAAGGTAGGATATGTGATGGTGAATTGAGGGCCCCCAAAGGATCTTGCTGAAAGTTAAATATATATATGTATCCTTTTAAAATTATTTTTAATAAATGTACATATGCACGTATATCATGTACAGGAAGATGGAGCAGACAACAGCATGGTGGTCTTCCATATCTGAATTTGAGGTCCACAAACCCCACAACTCTGAAAGTGTTCTTGGCCCAAATACTAAATTCTTCTCTCATCCCCTCCTTTTCTGCAGTGTCTTTTAGGTAGAGTGAGCTCATTGGTATAATATTAGGTCAAGCACTGTGCAACACGATGTGTATATAACAAGGCTGTGGTGTGTGCAATCCAGGGCTACTGATGATATCAAGGTCTTCAGGAAGAACAAGCAGCTGTCTGCTTTTATACATTGTGCTGATACTAAAGGAACTGTGAATGATCTCTGCTTTGCTCAGAACGCATAATTAAACAGAGATAAATCAGTGACACTGTCCAGTTGTATCAAGCCACCAAAAAAATACACAAACCCATCTGACTTGAACTCTTTAAAGATCAGTGGGTTAGATTCTCATTTTCTGCTTCAAAAAGATGTGCAAGAGTGCCAGGATGGTTTTGAGTGTTGTGTATTGCTCGTTAAAATTAAAATAATAATAAAAATCCACTGCAGAGTCAGTAGAGGGAGTGCGAGTTAGGAAGCCCTTCTTTGAATATCTGAATTGTTACAATGCAGCAGGAAGTAAACAAAAAGACATGTGTGAGCTAGAATTGCAGGTAAGAAATAGTCCTGAAAAAAAATCTTGGTGATAAAGTTAAGACGACTGCAGCAACACCCCTTGATGAAAATTGTGATATCCCTGCCCTTGAAGGCATGTGAGCTTGATTGAATATGTGCTAGAAAATGTAATAAATTTCTCCAAGTTACCTAAGCACTTCCAGCTCCTGTGATTTTAATTATTATTCTTGCAATATTTTGTGCTCACACCCTCTAGTCCATCAAATTATAGTTACATTAAAATCCTTTGCTTTTCTATATTTTGACTCTAGTTTCTACTGAAATGATATGGAGTCTCAATATTACTGTGATGGTTATAGAGTCAAACTTAAATTGTGATCTGAGTGCATTTAATGTGTGAAAAAGCCATAAGGCAAATAGCAAGATTTTCAGGGCTTGAAAAGTCTTGATGGTGCTTAAATGTTTTGAGCTGGCAGTGCTAGCACTGCTTCGAATGACATTTAATGAGAGTGCATTTCTAGGCAACTCCACAGAATCTATTTTACTTTTGCATCTTGTAGGGTGTTTCTTTTCAGTTACAGAGAAAATATGTAATAAAAAAAATCTTGAAATGGTGTTTTCACTTTTGTGTTTAATTTATCTGTTTCAAGAATACAGATTCATTTTCTAGAGCTATACTTTATTTTTTTTAATGCATTTTGCAATTTTTCTCAGTCTGAGACAAACCATTTTCTTGGCTGTGTTTGAGAAGGATGGCCAGGGGAGACCATAAAATTTAAACCAGGCTCTAGTTTTAATTAGAGAAACCTTCTACTTCTCAATCCTATAGATAAGCAGCAATATTTTAAATAATTGAATGTGGTTTTCTCCTGTCTCACGCTTCAGAAATACATAGCATGACCCTTTTATACTTCCCAATGAATCTGCATCTATGCTGAAGATTGAAATAAAGATAGAGTTGTATAGGAGATGCTTGTGGGCTACTTACATTTTTGCTTAGTTTTGAATGCTGTACTTTATCTGTACAATGATTTACCTTGAAGTATGTGCTCTGAAATAAATGCTTCTTGAGATTAAGAGGGAAATGATACTGAAAATCTCTGGGGAATGTTGTTTGTTTATTGTATTAACCCCCCCCCCCCCCCCCCAACTGCACAAAAACCCCAGCAAAAGTGCCTAATGTCCATTCTAGTTTTCACTGCTGAAGTTCACTCTTTGCAGGACATAGAGGTGTGGCTTTTAACTCTATCTGCCTGGTGTGGGCTATTGTGCTAGCAACTCCTCATGCATTTTTAGCTTGTTTCTATCCAGTATTATGTCACCCGGTTTATCTTCAGTGTGTTTCTTTTTTTTTTTTTTTTCTCCCCCCTCTCCCCTTCCTAAACTTCTGTCAATGTGTTATGGTAATGCAGCTCTGCTTTCCACTCATGAGGTGCCTGCATTCGTTGGTGGGTGATACGAATAACTAAAACCTGTCTCTTAGTGCGCATTCACAAGAGTGTTGAACTGAGATTACACTGACATCTGAAATTCTGGCAGTTTGTAACTCCAAGTGCTTACACTTTGTAAATCTCAATCGCGTCCTTAATGTAGATTTTATTTAATTTCTTGCTAAAGAGTAAAAAATGTAAATTTAGAAAAGACTGTCACTCTCCCCCTTGGTCTTTGAGTGATTTAAGTCACTCTTTTGTCAACCGATCTAATGTGTTTTTGCAGTGATAATGTCTGCTTAGTTTCCAACATCTGTGTGCTGGACAGAAACTGAGATTCCTGTGTCTCTTGTGTTCACCGTATCTTCACCATAACACAATGACATGTAGGTGAAGCACACGGCTTTATGCAACAAGTACAAATGTAACTGATTTGAACTGAGCATTGTTTGAAAGCTATGATGAAAGAAACTAGCATCAGGCTTATTTGATTTTATCGAAACTGTCCTCTTGAAGAAACTGGGAGCAGAGTAAGTCTGCTGTCCCATAACTGGCTCTGGTGCTGTTGACTCCTAGGAAAGGTCAGACGTAGGTAACAGTGACATGACTCATAGCTCTTGTTGGCATGGGCTGAGTCACAACAACAAGTTAACATGCCCTTCTGTTGCTTGCAAAGTCTGGGATCTGGGGCTACGGCCTCTCCTAAGAAGAGACTGAACCATGTCCTGGGTGAGTTGAGCAGACACCTGTGAAGAGCAGAACATTTGCTAGTGATTTATCTGAACAGACATCTCTTGCTGGTGGTTTTCTCCATTGGGACTGCAGGACGCTATTTTTTTTTCATGGGTTGAGTTTTGACACAGGTTTAGCTCTCATAACTGAACACGATCTGTTTCCTCACCTTCATGTCTTCTCCACAGATAACTGCCACCTCTTTGCCCACCTCTGCGTGCTTGCATCTGAAGATTTTCATCAGTTGTAATAGCCTGAATGTTACTGTGTGCTGCAGGCTGCCTTTAAATATGGCTTTTTTATTTAGAGCAGAGGGAACCAGAAAGAGTTAGCTCCATGCCTCTTACCATGAAATAGCCCAGAGGCTAAGCAGGTAACAGAGATACAGTTGTAACTCATGGAAGATTGGGAATTTTTTTTCGGCTTTGTTTAGTGAGGCTCAAATTAACATTGCCGCAAGGGTCTTTCTCTGGTCTAGACCTTGGAAACAAAGACTGTTCACCAGCAAAGAGCTGATGAGCCTCAACACGTCAAATCAATGACTACCATTTACCCTCATGCTGCTTCACCTGCTAAGCAAGGGAGGGAAAGTTCCAGCTACAAAATTATATGGTTATACAAATGCAAAATACTTCTTACAAAATAAGGATAACATGCCAAAATAAACCACCGTTCTCTGTAGCGGAGAAATGGAGCAGCTGCTGTTGGGCAAGATGAGGGGTGTAACCATAGATGCCAGAAGTCAACCTCTGTGCTGGAGAGCAATGATGGTGTAAGATGGTTTCTGTTGCGCAAAGCGTACAGTCTTTAAATAAGTATAGGGCTCTTCTACCTGATCTCATGCCTTCCTGAGGAGAGGTTCTGAGGTGTTGCCATGCTTGCTCTGTGGGCTCTCCAAGCTGGCTGGTTTCTTGATGCTCCTGTGCTCAGCAGCTTCTGCAGGGAGAAAAGGAGAGAAGGACTGGCAGTGGTGGGGTCCAAACACTGCCCTCAGCGGTGTCTTGTGGGAGATGTAACCAAGGTGGTGCAGGAGCAGAAAGCTAGGGCAACCTTTGGTGGTTGTTGGGGTTTAGGGGGCTCTGCCATGGGGCTTGGCCTGAGGCTGAGTCTGCTAGTGCCCCAGTGACTGTCCAGCTTTCCTCAGTCACTTCATTGTTTTAAGTACTTTTTTTCCTTTTTCCCATAAGAAAAAAATACAGGTGGCAATGCTCACAATTTAAATGCAGCAGTCAGACCCTCAGACTTCTCCATTCAATATCTTCCTATAAAAGATTGTTTTGGGTCAATTGAAATGGACTAATTCTTCTTTAATCACAAGCAGAAGTTGCTTCTAGCAAAACTAGTATCTTCTATTTCTTATCTGAGCCTTTTATCATTTTTATTGGAAAAAAAGGTGACATTTCAAATTAAACTGTTTGCCTGTTAAACTACTCCCACACCCCAAAACCCAGAACATTTTAAAAAGTCTGAGGCAAGTTTATCCTGTAGAAGTTGTTGTTCTCAATTCTTTCGATATACAAATCCAAGTTTGACATGCAATATCAAACCTTGTTGATCTGAAATAAATTGATTAATAAAATAGTTGTCAAGAACATTGCCAAGCCTTCCTCATATAGACATCTGAATGCCAGCTACATTTGGTTCTTATTTTTAGGATTTCTCCATATTGTAACAGGTGTAAGCTTTCAAAATGAGGGCTGACATCTTGAAGACCAACATCATCATCTCTGGAAGCCTAGGACAAGAAGCCAGAGTTGCAAGATCACTGACTTGTGTAACAATATATTTTTCTTGTGTTTTAATAATAAAAATAGTGCAATTACTTTTAATTAACTGAATAAAACAAATTTTCAAGGATGCTCTACTTTTCTTTCCCAAATGAGAGGTTAAGTGGGCCAGCAGTATTTCATTTAATTGGCAGTATTTTGCTTCTGTACTACTGCAGGTCACCTTAGTGGCTGGCCTTTGTATTGTGTTTGGAGCCAATAGTGGTGAATAATCTGATCCTTTAGACTAGGGGCTCTTGTGGTGGTGCCACCAGCACATCCACAGTCCTTTCCAGGGAGACTGCGTGGGAGGAGTACTCTTATGTGTTTTTGCAACATGTAGCCAGAGCAAAGACGCTTGAGATGTGCTCAGTTTGGTGGCTTTGAGTCCTACTGCCTATATTTGAAGACATATCAGAGAGAGTGGCAGAATCTCCTAGATATCTGTGCTATTTTATCTTTAAGACTTGCACCTTGGCATAAGTGGTTCTGTCTCTCGATCAGAGCACACCGGTTATGCCTTACCCTTTCAGGGGTAAATTTAAACAAGTGCAAGAGGAAATACTGACAGCAAAGTGCTTGGCTACGTGGGATAACCCCCCCCAAAAAAAACATTGTATTTGCTGAATCTGTAGTACAAATTGTTTCTCGAGCTCTGGTCTCGGCTGACCAAGTGCAATTTTCTTTGGAAACTGAATATGGGAACACCACTGATACCTGTAGTCACCCCAGTATTATGAATATTTTGCCAGTGCAGTCCCTTTTGCTGCAGAAAGCTCAGAAGGGAGCTGGTGCTGCAATCTAGGCACTTCAGCACTCTCTGCTGCTTGTAGTGAAGAAAGCTGTTTGTGGTTGACTGCAGCAGGTGCGATCAGTGATCTGTGGGGCAGCCAGTTGGGGGCATATCTCTCTCTCTCTCTTGTCTTTACCCACCATCTTGTACTTTTCCAAGAATCTATGAATTGTTTATCTGTGGGTTCAGGAGGGATCAGGTTGTGCTTAACCTACCTACTGAAGAGATGCAGGTACAGTGTTTAGCCTACCTGAAATATCAGCCTCAAGGGCCATGGCAGAGTTTGAAAATAGGTAGTGTGTGTAGCTGTTTGTTGATTTAAAATTTTTTACAATGAAAAGGGGTGGGTGGGTATGTGTGTGAAATACCCCACCCTTGTAATTGTTCATTTCTTGGCACTTCTTTCAGTGTGAGTTGGACCAGTGCTGCTTCATTGATCCATGTGAAGATTGTTGAGCCATATAAAGACCCTGCTGTCATATGCCTGTTGGATATTCTGTCATGTCTCTGCCCAACTAGCAAAATGTCATGCACAACACAGCCTTTCCTACACAGAATAGCCCTGGGCAAATGCACACTACCAGTGCCTAACAGCCCATGGGATCTAATCTCTGCTCCCTTACCAACTGTTTGTAACCTTTCTGTGCACTTCAAGACTTTTCAGACTAATCTTTTTGCATTTAGTTGTAGCGAATAGGACCTGGGGAAGGGAGCACAGCCAGGGTGGGATCTGGGTACCCAAATGTCTGCTATGGTAAACTTAAATTTCAGTCGCTTTCCCACAGTATTTTCAGGAAGCAAAGTCCTTGTGGTGACTGAACCACAGGGAAAAGCTTAATGCGTTGTTGCCTTTTTGCTAGTAAGACAAATCCTTTAGTTTAACTTGCTATGGACTATGCTTCCAGATTTTGGAAGACCCTCTATGTGTTATCCCTGAAGGGGAACAGCAGTGGAGCTTTGTTATACCTGGCTGTCCTTCTTGGATAACTGTGTCCTGTGTGCTAAGATCCAAGGAGAAGCTAGCAGAGGGATAGCTGATACTCAGTAGTAGTGCATATGTTTCCAAGTAACTGTGGATTTCTGTGGTCTGCCAGTTTTGGTTGATACACCCAGCGAGCAGCGTGCCTTTCTCGAGCTGCAATGGGAGAGGCTTATTCTGTGGATGTGATGATTTGGCATTTCCCACGGGATGGTCCACTTGGGGGTATGCTTGCCAAAAGTCCTGTGAGGTCCTGGAATAATTGCTATTATTGGAGATAATTTTAGAGTGAAGCAGGTGCTGTGAGGTGACATTTGAGGTTGGGTGGAGTTGAGATGCCTGATTAATTGCTATAGTTAATTAAATCCACCTCTGAGAGTGGAGAGAGGTGGAGATGCTGGCTGAGGAGGCATGGAGTGCAGCAAGTGCAGAACTGCAAATTGTGCTCAAGTGAGCTTAAAAATTTTGAAGCCTGCTTTTGATGTTTATATGTCCTTGCAGAAGACAATGTGTTTCCAAAATCTGATGATTATTTGGCCTGGATACCTCATGAGATTGCATTAAACTTCAGATCTTTTTGCACCTCTGAATCTAAGCCAGTTTAGATTATCTGTAGGAAAGCGAGTTAATTCAACATGTGCCCGGTGGCTGCTCTCTGCAGGGATCTCTATCATTGAACCATATTGCAAACCAAGCTCCTTGCTGTGAGTGATGGGACTCAGCAGAGCTTGAAGTTGCAGATGCTGAACTTCTGCTATCATCTCCTGCAAGAAATTCAGCCCTGCAGGTCAGGGCTGGGCTGAGACAGCCTTGCAGTGAAGGTGCCCGTAGATAAAGAGATCGTATTTTTCATCAGCTCTACCAAAATGATTTCTTTCACCTTGTGATAATTCTCTAAAATATTTTTACAGCTGCACTTTAGAGAGATGTAAATCGGGTGATTTGTATGTTGGCAACTAATGACGTTTGCACTGAAGTTGTATCAGGAGCAGCACAGATACTGTCAGCTCTGCTGGTGAGCTTGAATACAGCTCCTTTAGTGGCAGTAGCCCTGACAACCTGCCCTGCTCTCCCTTGAGCAAGGAAGAGCCACCTTGTGATTAAAGCAGGGCTGGGACCCAGGAGGTCAGCCTCTTAAGTCCCTGCTCTGCCTCAAATTAACTCTGTGGCTTTGGAGTGCCCACTCAGGAGCAACCTGCTCATGTGGTTGCTCCCACATTTACTTTGGTCCAGGCAAGATGTACTAGCCAAAAATATTTGCTTGAGCAGTGTCATTGGATGGACCTGGGGTGCTGGTGCAAGCAGCTCAGCTGGCTGAACTCAAGATAAGGTGGGAAACAGCTGGAGGCAGGCTGAAGCACAGCTGGGTTTGGGAGGACTCAGGGTCACATTGCAAATGGGAAGGTGCTGCTTCTTTTTTCTCCCCTCCTCTCAATAAACAAACAAATCCCTCAAGCTGCGAGTTGTTTCAGAGAATTACACCTGGGATTAACCTGTGCTGTTGGCTTCACTTATCTTTGTGCAAGGCCAGGGTAAGTAGGAGCATCGAGGATGTCCCTGGGAGCTGGGAGTGAGTATTGCTCCTGTACGCCTCATGTTGCAAGGGCAATGAAAGAGAAAGACTTTGCCTTATTCCTTGCATATGGAGCAGCTCTGAAAGTACCAGGGAGCGTGCCCTGGTTTCTCAGTATGCAGCAATCCTACAGAGGTGTTTGTGATAGCAGCTTTGATTGTGTGCTAACTCTGACCTCTACAGACTGTAGTGCTGGAACAGATTCAGCCCAGGATGGCTATGCTGGTCGAGGGGAGAGGTCAGATAGGCTGGGGACAGAGGGAGGAAAAGTGTTCATTGGGACAACTGGCGTCTGGACTGATAGGCTTTCTTTAGTCTTGGAAAAGGTTCAGCAGGCTTAGCTTCTCTTGAGACAAACACTCCTTAGAAAAATAAGTTCAACCACGGGAAAGTGCCCAGACATCACATTTTCAAAACAGAATGTTTCCATTTGCTTTCATGCATTCACAATGTTTTAGTCAGTCTGTCTGAAACTGTAACTGTGCTGTTGCAGCAGGAGACTCGGGACTCTCTATCTTACTGAATAATCCCCATGTTTGCTCTAGGTATATCTTAGGAAATGGCCAGAGGCTGGGTTCCCTTTCATGAACTGCTTACTGGTCTAAATGACAGATGTGATAAATGAGGATATAACAGACATCAGAAAAGGGTGGAACAAGATATTACAGTTTGTGGATTTGTGGTTTCTGAGTTTAGATGCACCTATATTTTATTGGGTTCTCTGTCTATACCAACACGGGAGGCCAGATTCCCATGCTGAGTGAACGATGAGCTCAGTGCAGGGCCTGCTCTTTGATGTTTGTAGGCAAAGGGGTTTCTCAGGAGCAGTTTGAATGAGGTGAGGGGCTGATGTGTGCTGACTAGTGCTTGGAAAGCTGTTCCAAGCATGAGAGAAGGTGTGGGAGATGGTGCAGAAATGCCTCTGTGATGAGGGAATGAAGGGGAATGCAAGGTCAGTGCTGCAGGACTCTTTGGGGGGTGGGTAGGGTCACATGTGGGACTGTGGGCAAATCCATTAACTGCTCTGTGCTTAAGCTTTAGTGCTGTAAAGTGGAGCTGGTAATGCAATAGGCTTGGCTCCTGTGGTAACTCACAGTTGATAACAGAGATGTCCCGAGTAAACACAACTAAGCCTGGATCTGGGTATGCATTTGGGTTTGTGCTGTTCATTCTTTTTGATGCTGTTAGAAAACAAAGTGAAGGGGATATGAGAGACCCAGCTTTCTATCGGCATCCGGAGGCTGAAGTCCCAGCAGAAGACCAGTTATTGTATTATTCTACTTCATGAAGTACCTCAATGAGGGGTTAAAGTAGCCTGTGGAAAAAAAAACATGTTATTGCAAGCAGTGGAGGGTCTTAGAGCCTTTGAGGAAAGGGAAAGTTATGCTCTCTACCCTTCAAGATCCATTCCTAGTGGCAGCCGTACAGATTGCACCCCCTTCACCCCAGCTCTCCTCTCGTCGTAGTACCTGAGCACTTCTGATGTTGCAGATATTGGCATTTGCTCCACAGAACGAGAGTTTCCCAAGCAATGTAAATTTGATACTGGCTGGAAGAGAGCCTCACATGCAGCAGTTTTTACATTTTCAGCTATGGACCTACGCAGGCCAAAATGCAAATACTAATCATGAAAAGAATATACACTCTGCTGCCCATGTAGCCATAGAGAGAAAAATAACTTCAGAGTCTTGTGCCTATGGAGAAAGCTGTTTTTTCGCATGGACTACTTTACTGCTGCTAGTCCGCATGTGTGTTAGCACGTGCTGGGATGCACACTATCCTGTCCGGGTGGCTACTGTCCCAAAATGAGCACTGCTTCAAGTTATCACTTTTCATGGAGTTCCGAGCAGTAAATACAGGGAACTTGTTTTCAGGACACTGTAAAATTTAAATATAAGTTCAGGAATTTGTAGGGTAATAGATCCTATCCTGTCAGATTCAATACCAGAGGGTATAACAAATGTCAGATAATTAATCAGCTGTTGGAATTAGATAACATAACTTCATTAAGGTACAGTTTTGCTGAAAAATACACACTAAAACAGGAGTAATGCCATTACTGAATACCATGTAGCAACATGTAGATGTCTTTTTAGAACAATAAAAGAATAAGTAGACATCAAAATGGATAAATCTTTTTCATGTACTGCTAGAGATGATAAAATAATTTACAGCAAAATGCAGCTTTGTTTTTCTCTCCAATTTTAAATCCTCCATAATCCAGCCCTTGCTTCTATTTGCAACTTGCTAGAGTTTGCCAAATTGCTTCTGAGCAATTTTCAGCCGATGAGTTGCTCATGAGGCCTCTGCTCTGTAACTAGCTTGTATTTGTTCATGATGTGCCTGACTGGCTACTGAAGTCAGTCTGCACTCTTTTTCTTTCTGAGTGAAAGGCTTAAACTTCTTGAACACAGAGGAATAATGGAGCAACGCACACTTAAAATGCATCATTTAATATTTTATAATAAAGTAATGAAATCTTTGGGTTTGGGACTGCTTATATAGGCAGTGGTCCAGGTAATCCAAGAAGGGACTGGTAGCAGCAGACGGATTTCACTGACTTTCACTTCCCCAGTTTTTATATTACTTAACTTTGTGAAAAAAAGGACTTGAGCTTCTGATTCTTGTTCTTAGTGGGGTGCAAGCTATCGGTGTGATGACTTCCACTTGACTGTAGGCTGGCTGATGTTATACTTGGTAAACCTTGTTGGTCTCTACAACTACCTGAAAGGAAGTTGTAGTGAGGAGGATGCTGGCCTCTTCTCCCACGGGACAGGACAGGGGAAACGGCCTCAAGCTGCTCCAGGGGAGGTTCAGACTGGATATTGGAAAGAATTTTTTCACCAAAAGGGTCATTGGGCACTGGAACAAGCTGCCAAGGGGAGTGGTGGAGTCACCGTCTCTGGAGGTGTTTAAGAGACAGGTAGGTAAGGTGCTCAGGGGCATGGTTTAGTTGTAGATAGGAATGGTTGGACCAGATGATCCAAGTGGTCTTTTCCAACGTGGTGATTCTATGATTCTATGGCTGACCTTTCTGCTGGGTTCTTGCATGGATCTAGTTTGGTTGCTCTTTTCCTGCCTGTACCATTACAACAGCACTGCCCGATACCCTCTGGCTGTAGGGCTGGTCCTCACTTTGCAGGCTTGTCTTGAGAGGAGCTGTGGTTTCCTGACAGAGATTGGACTAACAACAGGGAACAGTAGACAACCAGGATGCTTATGCTTGAGGTTCATTTATGGCCTCCTTTAACGCTGTAGGTATAACCCATGCGACTTATCCTTGATGTACAGAGAATTGATTCTTTCCTGTCTTGGAGAAATATCTCTGGGGAGGAGGAGGAATGTAATTATTTGGAGTTGTTTTAATAACAGACTGTTTTTGATGGGCAAAAGCAATTACGTAAATCAGAAATCGTTACCAGTGAAGGGTAACCTTCAGGGTAACTAATGTTACAGTGTTTCCTCAAAGTTGAAGTTGGATATGGATAAAAGGGAAGGACAGTGCAATTTCTGGGGTAGTAAAAACTTTGAGGGTGGCTCAAATAAAAAGGGTATGTAGTATCTCTTAGCCTGTAGGTCACTTCTATGTTGTCATGACTAGCAGACTAATGCGTGTGAAGATGATGTTTATTTATATCTGTGGTTTTACCAGAGGGGGTTGTCAGATTATACTTGATAAAGCTTGAAAATGTTTCTGTATTTATGGCACTCTTGATTTGCTGAAAGGAACAACCAAGCAAATAACTGATTTTTCACCACCTTGTGCAAAAATATGTCCAAGCGCATGACTTCAGCAGGCTTTCCTACCAACACCAGTGATGTCAACATCAGTATTGCAGACTTCTGGGGCGAGGAGGAAACTTTGCTTGGAATAAAGAGACAAGGAAGGAAGAAAACGATCATTTAAGTACGATTTTATGGGACATAAGTGTGTCTGCATATATTTTATCTTGCCTTTGTCTTGATGCACCCTCAGCTTTGTTTACCTATGTTCTTAAGAGGAACAAGGCAGTGATTCATCACCGATATGCAGGGATACCTCACTTTGCATTTGTATGGTATCGTCTGTCCAAGTAGCTCAAAGACTTTTACAGGCTTTAAGGGCCGTGTCTTCAGCTGGTACAACAGTGTTGTGCTGACACCATCTGAAAACCAGCTCCTGTCTCAATTCCCTTTTTTGTCTGTGTGTTGTACTGTAATGTTACAGATGCAAAACTACCTCCCTACCCCAAACCTAAATACAGCATGATTTGCTTGTGTGTGACTTCCCTAACATTAGCTTTTAGAGCTGTGGAAACACCCGGTTTCCTATTCTATAGGAGTTCTTTGTTCTTATAGTTTTACATATCTGTGCAGAAATGCTCTGTTTGAATGAGTCCAGGTTAGCAACTGATGTGAATTATTTTGTACAACAGCCCTACATTTGTTGTAATTTGCTATCTTTCAGTCTTAGGGTGGGGTTCACACGTTTTATGATGGTTTATCTTGTACGTGATAATTTTATGCCAGTGAAAGTTTCAGTGCTGGATGTGTGTACAGATGCAGAGAACTGCTCAGAACTCTATTCTGTGACTGCTTTCTGTACCAGACCTAATTATACATTAGTTGAGAAGCGTGTGCTGCTGATAGTTATACTGCTGTGACTTTCTAATGTCAAAATGTTGCATAGGACCAAGTGCTGCAGTAACTGTACTTCTCTGCAAGTAGCTGTATTGTCTTGTCACCTCTGCAAAGAGTTTGTATTTTATACATATATGAGGTCTGGCACAAAAAAAAAGACTGTGCCTGTAACTTTTTATTTAACAAATTAAGAAATTTGACTGTGATTATCTTCAAAATAGTTCCTTTCTGAGCTGACAAACAGCTGCACATGATGCTGCCGATGTTCAAAGCAATTCTGCGGATCATTTTCTGAAGGGCTGTTGAGGATCTCTGTTGGTTTTTCTTTCAAGTCTTCTGCTGACAAAAAGTGGGTTACTTTGAGCATCAACTTGATCTTTGGGATCTCTTCACCATACGCCTCTGTCAATAATTGAGAAGCTTTTGTCATGGATTTCTTCAGTTTCACATGAGTCCCAATGTTAACTCGCTGTTGACTCTTGTGTACAGACATTTTCTGACTGAGGGTAAGAAAACATCTATTTGGACACGTGTCCACTTGTACTGAATGAAATGATCAAGTTGAACCTTCTCTCACTATGACAAGTTGGAACACATTTTATCTCCCCTCCCCCTCTTGGTTCCTGAGCTATAGGGTTAGTCTCAGGATTTTTGTGTCAGACTGTATATGTGTGGAAAACTTTATATTTGTATAAATATTTGGTGGGTTTTTTTGTTTGTTTTCAATCAAATCATGTTGACAGGTGTTGATTAAAATTGTAACCTGAATTTTTCTTAGCTGGACCTTTATCAGGTTTATCAGACTTCCTGTTTGCTTTCACTCAGCCAGTTACCCTGAAATTCTATAGTTCCATTAGTTACCCTACTTAAAAATTTGTTTCTTTCCATGCTTCATTATCCTTATTTTTGGGATCTTCTGGAAACAGTAAAACAGTATGATGTTCCCATCTTAAAAAAAGTGACCATAAAAGAACATTAGTAAGATACATATTTTCTTAGGCAGCTATGTTTAGCATTTGTAGTTACAAGTTTTCCAGACCTATTCACTAACAAATGTTGTTTAATGGTTTTTAATGTTAAATTATCTTTGCTGCTAATAGAAAAACTCTGCAATTTTCAGTAATAATGGAAAGGGTTTAATATGTGTGGTTCACATGTAAGGACAAACTCTCATGATGTTATAGGCTGGTTGCTTCATGGAGATGGTAAAATTGTCAGTAACAACACAGAAAACACAGAAATTATTTTGGCTTATTTTAGGAATAAGCATTGGCTATATGGCCTCCTCCTTGGCTTCTCAATAAAGAACCTCAAACTTTCCTTCATACCTTTTGCTCTTTCCTCCCAGTTAGCTTTATCCTTGTTTTTTTTGAAGCAAAACTTTATTAGTAATATTGGCTTTGGGGCTGCCTGCACCAATGCTGAAAGTGTTTAGATCAGAATAGTCCTTTTGGTGACTGCCAATATGCGGTTTGGTAACTAATTCATTTTGAAACTTCAAATATGTAGTAAATAGAAAATAGAGATTCCTCATTTAGAGATTGTTATGCACAAATGCTGTGTTAAAAATTATCTGTAATTTTCAGAAATGTCTTGTTACAAGCTGTGGGGGCTTCCAACAAACTGGAGTAATGTGTAATGCAGTTTTTATTTCTGCATGTTACACAAGTGTTTAAGGATTAAATCATCCTGCTCCCTGATGTGATTTGGTGGTCTAAACCAAACATGGACTAATATTCCCCCACCTGGGCTTTTACATTTCCCTGAAGTCTTATATAAGCCATGTAGTACAACGGGATGCTGTGTCACTTATTCCAAAGGTATCATCACCAGTGGAGTCTTGCCAGGTGACTTCATCCTCCCACTCAGTTTTGCCTCTGTCTCACAGTTATGTTTCGGGGAGGGAGCATACCAGCCTGTTGTCCTTGTGCACCTCGCTGAGTTTTCTTTCCATGTTTCCTGCTGTGGGGTCCTTGAGGATTACTTGCCCTTATAGGAAAACTGAAAGGCCTCCTTTAATAGCTGCTTAATTTCTATAATAAGGTAACTATTTTCTCTGACCGCTCAATCTTTCTTTTCTATTTTCCTCTAAGAAGGATTCCCCGGTATTTGCTTTGCAAAATACTGGGTATTTCTAGCTGAGTACAAATGTCTTCCGATTCTTTTTCTTGTGGTCACAAATCTGTTTCTTGCATCTCCAGTTCTTGTACCATCTGTCCTTCCCCCTGCAGCATGTGTGGCTGTAATTTGGGTAACTTATTGTCCAAGAAGCCTTTGTTTTCTCAGATGTTGCGCATTAATGACATTTTAGGTTTAGACCTAGTGTGTACCCTTCTTTTTACTGGATCAGGAGCATATTTGGACCACTATCAGACTGGAAAACCTGAGCACAGCCAAATCAGGACCAGAAACTCTTCCTTGCTCATCTCCTGTTTTCTTACAGGAAACAGTGACCCTCTCCTACCCAAGCTGTCCCCCATAACTGATGGTTAACAGCCCCTTCCCCAGAAACTCAAATAAGCTTCGTTTCAGAGATTCAGTGACATCATTTCACAGAAGTGCTGGGTGAAGCATAAGTTCATTTCCCTCGGCACCACTTCTTAATGCATTTTTGTTCATCAATGCGTACAACTAATGTGAAGAGGCAATTCAGTCTCAGCAGTCATTCTACTGAGGGTGAAATACTGATAGGTACTTCATTTAATAAAATAATAATGCTGTGCAGCTGTACACTGTCTATCCCACAAGGATCTCTAGGTACCTGAAAGAGTATTAAATAATTAAGCCTGACAATACCCCTGTATTTCATTAGTTCCTTTTCACAGGTGGATTAGCAAAGGTTAAGTGACTTGACCAAGGTCAAGATCAGATCTTATTCCTGTGAGGGAAGCCTTTCTGGGGGATAGTTTGAATGTGGGTGGATCAGCTGGTCCTGCGTCAGGTCTCTGTGACAGCTTGGGGTCTGTACATGGAGGCAGAGCCAAAACCTGTGGCAGAGCAGGGAGGGAATCCAGGGAATCCTGGCTCTGTTTTCTTAATTTGTTTCCAAATGTCCAGGCCTAGGATAATCCATACTAAATGCGGTGACAGGACTGAAGGGTTTGATTTGCTGGAGCCACAGAAATATATAACCTGGTGCTCCAGAGACCTGTGAGCATTTGTTTCATATCCACTGACATCTCCTGTTCAGTTGGCTCTGTAAGTCATATTTTCATAACTTTATTTTGCACCATCTGTATTGAAAATGGCAACCTAGCCAGTTACAAGGGATTTTAAGTTTATTCTGTGAGAGAGTTTTACAATGGAAAGAATCCAGAAGTGAGTCAGGGAGGGGAAATACCTTATCTTTCCCAAGGAAAGTCAGGATTTGATCCTGCAGCCAGCAGAAATCTGCTGAATAGGTTGGGTGCTGAGTATTCAGCACCTTTTCAGAGATGCTCAAGACTTTGCAGAGCCAAAGCTCTGAGCTATAAGGTTAAGTATGAACATTAATGAAATCTTATCTCTCTACCAGATGGAACTAAGTGACAAGTACTCTGACTGTCAAGCGCAGAAAATTGTGAATCTGTCGCACATCCCATGACAACAGGCAAGGCAATCTTCTTAAAACTGACTTATACAATAGGAGCTGCACTGTGGTGGGGTAGCTCATTCATATGGTCAGACAGCTGACCCTCAGTGGGAAATATTCACTCCTGGGTTTTGTTTTTGTTTTGGTTTTGTGGGTTTGCTTCTTTTTCTTGGTAGGATGCATCTTGCCTTCTGATCAGCTACCACCTTGCAAATAATCCACTTAAGAGGATGTTTTTTCAATGCTAAAATAGCTACAAGGTAAGGCTCAACTTGTATAAAAATTACATGTATACTTGAAATCTTTACAACTGATGATTCCAGATAAGGACAGATGCTGCATTCTGATCAGCCTTCGGCTGAAAGGTGTAACCACTATGAGCCTTTTGCTGTCAATGAAACATCTTCCCTGTCTACCAGAATACAACAAAAACATTATGTTGCCATATCAGAGTACAGCAGAACTTTCCTGGAGCCTTAAGGGATTGCTTCATATTTTACAGACTTAACTAACTGCTGATAAATGAACAACATAACATTTTTTTATATGTGCATACTCTACATGAATGATCATGTAGTATTATCATTTCATCCACAACCGAAATACCTCCTTTATAGAAGTGGAATGCAGAGCATAAGGAGAATGTATAGGAGAAGACTTACATATTTGAGGTGGGAATTGAGATGAAAAGTGGTTAGGAAAGTAAAACAAGCTTTCAAAGTGATCTCAATCTGACTGCATCTCTTTGGTCTAACCTTGTAGCTGCAAGCTGATAGCAAATAAAATGATGTTGTTTAGAGGAAACTGAAGTCTCTTTGAAAGTTTGGCTTCTAGTAGTTTTCAGAATAAATTCACCTCTGCCATATAATTGACCTGCTGCTTCAATTCTCACCTGCTTTTGGAAAATGCCCTTGTCTGTTCCTTCAAAGAAGGGCTCATTTTATCATAAAGTTTAGATGAATGGTGGAAGCGGATTTTTTTTATAAAATATTCATTATGAACAAACTGTGAACTTGTGAATATGCATGATTCCCCTTTAATCTGTTTTTTTGAGAAACATTTCCTTTCAAAAAAAGAAGGCAAAAAATGGGTCTGCTCAAACTGACCAACAAGACTGAAATATGAGTTGACAAACAATCTGTGCACATGCTGATTATGGGCATGATTATTTTTCATGTGCTGAGTGACTTTGAAGAAAACCACAAATGTGACTGTAGACAAGTCACAACCAACAGAAACTTGGTCAGGAAGTTGTGTTTCACTCTAACAACAAATCAGTCTCGGACTAATGGATGTTACATAGTTAAGACAGAAGAAAAAAGTCTTGGGGGGGAAAAAGGTTGAAAAACTTGGGGATATACCAGAAAGTCCCTAGTGTACCTGGGAAGTGTTATTTTATTTCCTTTTCTTGGGTTAATGCTTGGACAAGTGTATTTAGGTGGTGGCAGACATCAGTTAAGTAATTGAGATATGAACTTTCCTTTATCAGTTGGTAGCTGCAACATTTTCAGAGATTACTACCACTTAAACTAGTAGCAACTTGTGGGATTCCCCTGCTGCCATGCAGGGTGTCCATGAAGTTGTATGGAAGCGTCGTACTGCAACTTCTCTTGTTATCCCCTCATCCAGGCAACGTTACTTGTTATACATCACTTCTGGGTGGCTAGTACTCTGTCCCAGTGGTAAACCCCTTAGAATATTTCTATGGGATGTGGCTGTAGGGAGGGGGGAAAAAGGTCAAATTTTGTCCCATGAAACAACACTAGGAGCCATAGCGGAGGCGAGAGTCAACATATTTTTTTGCACAACCAAGCTTAAGTTGACATATACTTATCTCTTTTATGCTGCTTGGGGATGGAGTTGAGGGTGAAATACTGGGAAACTTGTCCTCACAACAGTATTTTCCCAGGGTTTTCTGGGTAGTGCTTAATAACAATGATGGCTATCCAGGGACTTGATTAAGACAAAACAAGAGCATTGGTGCTTTTTAGAAAGCCTATTTTCTCTTCTGTTGTGGCCAAGTCTTGGGGATGTTGACCTTGGAGTTACTACGGTGTTTTGAGGTCCATGGCTAGTAGATACATGGAAACACACTTTGAGAAAATAGCAGAGAGGATTATAACCCTCTTCTGTAAATTGTTTTCTCATGTTACTTAATTTTTTCTTCCCTAACGTGTATTTTATTGTACAATGAGGGCATGGTGCTTCTCTAGCTGACTGCTGGAAAAGATTTCTTATTACTTAAGGTAGTTTCAGTTGAGGCAGTGAATAAGAGTGAAATATTCTGCTTATGCAATTGCTCCTGGTAATAAAACCTATGGTTCAAATGTATGCATTTGCATTAATGAAAGAAGGTTGCATTGCAAGTAGTGGCAGCTTCTGCATTGGTCATAACTCACCGCAGTCCCAGTTCAGCAAGTTTTAATTGATGAAACTTTAGCTTTCTCACAGGCAACTTCAAAACCATCCTATTAATTACAGTAGATGTTTATGTTGTCAGGAGATATTGAGGTCTCAAGGAGGTTCAATGCTGAACAAAACAGTCTCCTGAACGTATAGCTTGCAGCTTAGGTAAGCACAAGGTAAGAGATGTGTAAGGTAAGTGATGTGATAGGACCAGAGATAGGTAAGAACAAAGTTTTGTTTTCCTTTTCCACAGCAAATATGTAATTAAAAAATCAACCAACTACATCAGCTGACAAAGTCTGTGACTGTGAGCAGCATGGATCAAGTCAATTACATGAGAACTCTAAGTGTTCCTTGTACTTCTGAGTGCTTGGCAGTGCTATCCCATTATTGAAAGGCTCTGAAAACTTTCTGGTATTAAGTCCTTCATGTTTAGGGGAAAAAAGATCAGGGGAATGGGTCTCCATACTGCTTGTCAGATTCAGGATGTGCCTCTCATCCTCACTGCATTTGTGTAATCTTGTCTTAAACTTCTGTGTCATGTTTGCAATGAAGTGGGTGTCAGAGTTGGGGGAGGCAAAGATGTGCTGAAAAGCCATACATGTTTGTGAAGGTAGACAGTCAAGGGGTAGAACTCTCTATATTTAAATAGTAAGGGAGAAGGTTAGAGGAAAGCAAGAAATTTACTTTCAGAGTTCATCCAGTTTCTTCTCCAGAGCATGACCAGGAGTGTTGCATTCAAAAACCGTCCAAAAGCAGAAGCTGTCAAGGACTGCTGAAGCTTCACGTTACTGTGTTTTTGAGATAGCTCCTGTTGCTTAGTTTTGAAATGCTGCCAATGCTGGGGTAGGTCGTGCAGTTGCAACATGCACATCATTTTTGAGCAGAATATCAACTATGTGCTAGAGAAATCCAGGCAGAGTGGAAGCTGGCTTGGGCATCCGCGCTTACATCTCTGGGCTCATGAAAGTGAAAAATGAAATATTTGACTATCACAAACAGCTCCAACACTGTGATCTTCAAAAAAATGCATTGTAGGAGCACTGCATAGAAAGGAGACTGTACTTCTGGAAGCACCCTATCCTTTCCTTCCTCTCCCACTTGCATACTGACCCAGCTTAACTCCTTCTGGCAGGGTCAGGAAGCACATAAGTTCAGAAAGGCTACTTGCCAACTTTCATTTTTGTAGTTTAGTCATTCATGGTTTTCTGTGGAAGAAACACCCTGTTTGGTAAGGAGGTAAACTTATTTTGGCAGGGAGGTAAATTCACAGTTCTCACTGTCAAATTATGGCTAAAAAGAAAGAGAAACCTTCTTTGCATTCCAAGAATTAAACTCGTTAATGTATGTAGCATTACATTTTAGCAAAGTAATCACAGCTGAGCATCCAAAATGTTGTCTTGAATGCCTGAAAAATTTACTGAAAGTAGAAACGGAAACAGCTCTGCAATGTCCTTTATAAGAGAAGTTGCTAGTAATTCTCATATTGGGTCAGCAATTCAAGATGTTAACATTTTTTAATTTATGTATAATAGATACATGCATATGTATGTGTGTGTGTATAGGGCAAAAAAAATCTCGTGATGAAAATTTTCAGTAGTTTTCCATATTTCAAGCCATACTGCTGCCTCAAATTGAGCATTTATTATATCCATTATCTGAAGCTTAGGTTTCTGGAGGGCACATGTACAGATATACATAATGTGGTGATTCTGTGGTATAAAGATAAGTAGAAGTCACATGTAGCTTTTGAGAAGAAAGGGGCAGGGGAAATGCTGGGGGAATGGGGTTCCAGGTCCTGGTTCCTCACTGTTTTTGCAATTCCTATTCCAAATCTTTTGCAAGTTTTCACATTGCAAAGCGGTCTCAACTTTTGAGCCCCTTAGTCTTCCAAAGCAAAGTACTGAATATTGTATGGACACTTTTAAAATATTAAATAGAAATATGTATGAAGTAGTATACACTAGTTGGCAAATGTGAAACTTTGTGAAGGCTGGTTCCAAAGGGGGTTTCAGATATAAAATTGTTGGGGGAATATCCTCATTGATACTTTTGGATCTGGGAAGATCTGCCTAAAAGCTGCTTTTGAACAGTTGTTTGAGTAGGGATTTGTGAGAACTCCTTAGGCAGGTAGGCATATGTGTGTGAATTATTTATCAGGGAAGTTGAAATGGACGCTTCAGTCTTATTTTGTGTAATTAAGCCCCTAATATTAAAATATAATCAAACACATTGCTTAGGGGTTGACTCTTCTGATTCTCAGCCCCAGCCTGAAGATATTGTCTCTTTCTTCCTTTTTTCTCATTAGTTTAGATAGGCATGGAAAATCTTCCGAGTTTAAATAGGAGATCTTTGTTGTTCTTGTATAGTTCAAAAGCAGTTAATTTTTAAGACCTCAAACTTGGCATGTGGCCACTCTCAGCTGGCAAATACACCCTTGCTATTTTTGCTGTGTGTGATTTTTAGTTCATCTGGAAGCTGCTGCCAAACAACTTTAGTCTAATTCTCCTGCCCCTTGCCTCTTCCTATTGCTCTCCAAGTGCTCTCATGTGCTTCCACCCAGTTAATGAACCATCTGTAAAATGACGGAGTAGCTCAGTCCTTGATGTCTCTGCTGAATCTCCAAGCCGTAATGGCAACTGTGGTGGCTGGTGGATTGCACAGCGGTGACCAAGTCAGCTGGGCTGGCAGCGCTGTACTTGCCTCTGACCAACCCTGAGCAATCATCCCAGGGAGAGTGAAATTAGAGGCACTGCAAAGCTGGCCTGTTTCGGAGCTGTGCTCCCCAGGTTTAAATTGACTACCTCTCCACTGTTCCTCTCTGACATCCACTGGTACAAGCAACTGTATCATTACAACCGCATCATTTTGTCTGGCATTCAATCTGTAGCTTGGGAGATTTTCATACCTTCAGGTGTGTGAAAGTATAAGTTGGCTTGTTTTGTGAATGGCAGGTGGGAATTTTCAGTGGGAAGGTTAGATGAGATAGTTATTGGAAGAGAGTCTTTAGGCTAGTTAACAAAGACAGGAAAATTTCTGTAGATTTTCTCCTCTGTTTTAGAGCATTTTAGGAATGAAGGCAAATACAGTATCAAAATGGAAAGCAAAGGATAGGAATGGGCTGTCCAGAGGCAGAAAGTAAATACAGCAGAGTCAGGGTTGGACAGTATCATTAAACAGGTTTTTATAAAAAAAAATTGTCCTTTACTTTAAGATGTTTTCTTTTTTTTTTCTTTTTTTTTTTTTATTTTTTTCTTTTTCTTTTTTATTTAAAGTAGATCTAGCAAAATGGTATAAACTCTCTTTGCTGGAAGTTTTCTAGACTAAACTTCTGCAGAAAATGTAAAAGAGGTTTGCAAATCTTTGATCTTTTCCCATCGTCTGTCCCCTTGTTTATCAGTAACAGATAAAATCTGTCTAGGAAAAAATGCAGAGAAATACTGAATAACTTTTGTTCTGTCTGTAAAAGGAAACAGCATATCTGAAACACTAAAAATGGCATATCCCTCTTCTGTATCGTCACCTTTATTATATGAAATGTTACAGTAGTATTTTGAAAACATGGACAAATAATGTAGTGTATCACAAACTTGTTGTTTGGTTTCTCCAGGACTGCGATGAACACCTGATTCATCACTGTGCATGAATTGCTAATGCTTCCCTTTCCAGAACTGCATATTATCTGTGCATAGTCCACTCACGCTTCCTGGCATGCTTGGTAATGCCTACAGTCAAAGGTGGCTGGAGGGCTGAAGTCCCTTTGAGATAGAAATACTGCATAGATGATAGAGATGGTATCCAGGAGAGGTAGAAGAGAAGCCATTAAGTGACAATATGCATTTTTTAAAAAATAACAAAAACCTTGGAATGGTGGAGTTGGATGTTAATGTTATTTTTGATCCTTTGGAGCTGTAAAAGCCTTGGGTAGGCCAGAGGAGTAGACAATTACAGGCACTTTCATGTTATGCATGTTCTGCACACAGAAGATTGAGTTTGTACTGAACCAGTAGTAGCTTGAATTAAGCAGACACCACTGGCAGCATAGCCATAA
Organism: Piaya cayana; assembly: GCA_013389865.1. Taxonomy (NCBI): domain Eukaryota; kingdom Metazoa; phylum Chordata; class Aves; order Cuculiformes; family Coccyzidae; genus Piaya; species Piaya cayana. The sequence continues at coordinate 135,912 of WAAB01025308.1, forward strand.
CTTGCTGAGAGTGACAAAGCTGAAATTGCCAACTGCAAATTAAACATATCAAGGTTTTTGATATGGTTTTGTTTAAGATAACAAGGGAGACATCTGCAGAAACTGATGTGAATTGTCTAGATTCCCAGACGCTTTTTGCATCAGTTGAATTTGGGACTGTGTCTGTCTGCACGTGTGATCTCTGCTACAACTGTCTGGCACGGTGTGATCCTCAAAAGCCATCTTCACTCCATCTGCACAAGGGTCTTTGCTGATGTCATTAATTAGGAGGATATCTTTTAGTTTTAACAGAAAGATACGGAAAGGATGGAGTTTAGTCTTGCCGTTTGTAAAACCTCAAGACTCACTACAAGTTCCTCAGTCCCTCCCCTGCATCCAAGATGGAAGGTTATGAAAATGATGTGGGTTGCAGTATCACTGAAGCTTGGTTGATACTTGTATCTCTAATCATCTTCTCATTGGACCTGTGTTCAGTGGTTCCTTTGCTTCCCTAGCTCTTGGCAGAGGTGTTAATGAGCTGGTTGCAGCTCAGTGCTGAGCAGGTGATAACAATGAGGATTGTTCAGGAAGAATGGGTGGGATCTTCTGCCTGCCTCAGCTTGTATGATATATGTCCTATACTGTTTTATGACCTGAAGGCTTTCTCTCAGTCTGGAGAAGAATCAAGCAATTTGAAATCAGCTACGTAGTCAGCTACTTGCTTTTAGACAAGTATGTATTTGTGGATCTTTAGCTTTCTTGAACATAAAATGCAGACACAAAGTAAAAATTAAGGGAGGCAAAGAAGTTTACAGCAGATCCATTACTATAATATCTATTTTTTAAAAGATGATTTATGTCAGTTTTTATCTACTGGTAGCAAAACTAAATCTTGATGAAAAGCTACTGGAGAAAAAGTAATTGGAAAGAATGAAGGACTTGGGCATCAGAATATGGGTAGGGTGGGGAACAGATGGGAACAAGGGAAAAAGATGCAAAGTGTTTTGGTCTTGGGACTTTTCTGACTTTCACTAAATATCGGAGTAAGTTTGAATTTTCAGTTAGGGTTGTTAAACTTGGCAGTGTGGGCTGCACAATCAACAGGAGAGATTTATGAACTTAAATAATGCAGGTGGTTAAACCTGTGTTCTGTTAGCTATGAAGGAGCTGGTAACGCTGATATGAAGTCCTCCACACCTGGTCAGTTGAAGGTTGTGATATAATAAACCCCACAGTATGGCTGATCCCTGAAGAACCCGTAGCTCTCTATGAAAAATGCATTACTACTACTGCTATTTAATGCATGGATTATCTTTGCATTTAGCTTAATTGACCATCCAGTGCCTACCTTGAACTGTAGATCATGTGTAATATGTACAGTTTTGTTCAGTCTTAACCACCTTTACAGTGCTAATGAGATCTAGGATTTTTGCCTTAAGACTATGTTGAAGATTCCGGTATGAAAATTCAGGCAGATGCATTTAAAATGTATTAGGAGGCTGTCCTGAGCTGTAGGATTAGTGATGGGGAGCTTTTTTGGTTTTGGGGTTTTTTTGTGTGTAATTGCACAAGGTGCTTTATTCATTTGCTGGTATTTATAGGTCTCCTAGTTTTCCTATATGAATTGTTGTAATTCTTTAAAACAAACAATTATAATTTTTCTGGTATTATCTTTCACAATGAATCTCCTTTTTGTGGATCAAAGATACGTCTTCACTGTTAAAAAGAACATGTCTTTTCAGCTTTAATGCACCATAGCTAAGTTGGGCTTCAGTGTTTGGAAGCATGTTATACACACTAAATCCTACAAAATTCCAATCAAGTTAGTAAGTACTTTTTCCCACATTGTACAGATGAAGAAACACAGTCAAAGCAGTTCAGCTACTTGCCAAACCACACAATGAGTTAAAGACAGAGATATGATTGGACTTTGTTGTTCCCAATCCATGTTCAGACTAGTAAAGTATATGGAACCTCTGGGTTCTTATTGTAATATAATGTAATATCCAAAAACTCTCCTTGATTTCTTCATGTAGAGTGAAAATGTCATGTAAAGAAAGACCATTTGATTTTTCTCAGCCTTGAGGAGAATACGAATCTTTTTAGAACTGACTTTTTAATCAGAAAATTGTCTGCTGACTTTTATACGTCACAAATGCCATATGGACTCCTAAGTATGGAGAGAGAATAATTATGAGCCCCTTTGTACTGGCTGACTTCTCTGATTTTTTTTTTTTATAACTGCATTTTAAGTATTCAAAAGCTGATTGCTAAGGTGGTGTATTGCTTCTCTTGTTAGATAATCTTAGCTTTTTGACGGAATACAGCTGAGCAGTGCCTTATGATTAATTACATGTACAACAGGTGTTGATCTTGTTGGACTGAGATTATGAAGTTCTCTGCTATCCAGGTGGTCTGTTTTAATATAAAAAGACCAGTAACATAATGAGCAAGAAATTGAACTAACAAACGGGGGTAAAATACTTGAATGCGTTAATCACCTTTAATAAGCTTAGCCAGCTCAGCACAGCTAATCAGCTGGGAAGTCCTTGCTTTGAAGAAGCATCAGTTGTTGTATACCCAGTAGGGTAAATAAAAGATAAGCCAAGAACGGTGGGAAGAGTGTTTGTACACCTAAAAGCTTTCAAGATTTTCCAAATATAAGGCACCTGGTATGATGGTTTTAAAAATTATATTAGTCAAAATGAAGGTGCAGTTACCTTTTGGTAATGAAGAGATACGTCATTCAGATATTTCCAGATGCACTATTGTGGCAGCAATTATTGAAAAGTGATGGTTATTTCCAGTATAGATTGTTTTAATTTTCACGCTTTGAAGGGAGCTGCAGGCCTAACTTAAACCCCTGTAATGACCCTATTCATCAATTCTGAGCTCAAAAATTTGAGGCTAAGATGCTACTTCCATTTAAAAAGACATGCTGGTGAGTCCCCTCCTCCCACAATATTTTCCATTTCATATACAACAATTCTTTGTGTTTCAAACATTTCATTCACTGTCAAAGAATATGTCTAATGCTAAGTTAACAGCCGTTTTAACATAGCATGTGTAACTTTTTCTTTCCCTATCACTATAAATACATTTCCTTCTCTTAACTCCTGGTTTTGCAACTCTCATCCATACAGAAGTAATGACAGTACTTGTGCTATTGTTATGCTGTAAACTATTGAGCAATCGCAGTGCACAGAGACGTAACAAATGGATAGAACCTGAAATGGTGGAATCCAACTTTTCTTGAGAACTTCAGTGGCACTTCTGTGTTGCTTACATTAAGAAAAACTGCTTCTGATTCCACAGTTTGCAGGTTAGGACTGTGCATATTTTAACGATACTGTATTGTCTTTCATGCATATTCTTTCGGCAGCTTCCCAAGGACTGGAAAGGAAGGACAGGCAGTGTTCTCAATACTCTCAGTGCACTCAAGATGCAATTTCCTTGGGTTATTCATATAACTTTTCTCTCACAGCTGCTTACATGCTTTCTTTTTTCTTTCCTCCCCCACCCCATGAGTTTTCTTTGGCAGTTGAGACACATAGTGAACTTGGAGGGTTTTTTCTCCTTCTGCTCTTTTTTTGTTATTGGTGAGAAAATCAACTTTAACTTCTCTGGTTTTTTCTCATTGAAAAACATTTTCATTGCTCTCCAGTAATTCTCTAATGGCTAGACAGATCTTCTGCAGACTTCTAGACCAATTTATCTTGAGGATGAAACTGAGCAAACAAAATTTAAACATTTTTGAATAAGTGAGAAAGTAGGATTGAAAGGAAAGTTTTGACCACGCATCACAGCCATCAGCCAAGCTAGAAATCCTGGTGTGATAATATAAAGACATTGCTGGACATTCTGAAGGATTTTCTTAGAAGCAGATAGGACACATTTTTTTTTAGATGTAATGTGATCTGTCCAGTCTGATGCTCCGAGTCAGCGTGTAAGGTGACTGTGTCATTGCAGCTGTGTAGAAGCAGTGTGTTTCAGTGAGCCACTTGGATGCTTACCTGGTATCTGGGTTTAACTTTTCTGGTATGGTAGGAACCTAACCTTGATCACGTCAAGGCAAAAGCAGTTATTGTTTCGTTTTCTTCTCACAACTTACATTCCATTACTAATGGTGGTTATATCAAACTTAGGCCTTGTCTATACAAGCAACACAACATAGACACTGCATGTCTGCCAGTTACATACAGACATTGATCCTATATCTGGGTGCCTGGGCATAAACGTCCTGCAGCAAGCATGATCTGATGCTGTTGTAATCAGCAGATAGGTAAGACCTAAAATACTGGCATCATGTGGACATGTTCAGTAGCCACTTTTAAAATAAAGCTCCTGGGGGTTTTGCAGCTGCCTGGTACACAGTTTGGCAGGACGTATGCTGAACTGACTGAGGAGAAGGTGATCTCATCTTCATAGTATTTTCATGTAGATGTACCTCATCCTTTAGTGATGTTGTGATCTGACTGAGGCTGTCACATATTCCTTAACATGTTTGGACGAACATGATCAGATTTGGCATGCCAGGCAGAGATGTGCAGCCAGGATGCTGGAGGGCGAGAAAAGACTCCAGAAATTGGACGTTCACTGCAAGGACCATGGTGTTATTAATTTGAAATGGAGTCCTCATGAGGCTCCCCTTGTCATTTGGTAATTTCCACAGTGGTGTGGCACAGTACCAAGTTTACAGGAATCCTGGCTGTCTCAGTCAGGGTTTTCCACCTGAGAACTTTACTTAGAGTGAGAAGGAAACTGGGAGTAAAAGATATGGGGGCAGTCCTGTACTTGTATTAATGCATATGTGCTAATGACAGCGCAAAGTATGGCCTGAATGTGGTGACTGCAGATATTACCTTCTTCAATTATAAGAAGTGGATTGCATCCAAGCTGCAGATAAATGTTGAGTCTGAAAACGGCTGGTTCTTATTTTGGGATATCACCATCAAAGTCCTTGACTCATAATTACAGTCCTTGAGGCTGGAGTATAGCAATTCACTTTTCCGCTTTGTGAGTGGGAAGGTAGGGAGAACAGCTGCTTTCCTCCTCCCTGCTCCTTTCCCAAAAGCTGCAGATTCTCAACAATTCTGGGTGCTTTCAGAAAGACATTCAACCCATGTGCTTGCTTGCTGTCGTTAACAATGTTGGCATCAAACATTCCTGTTTCCCTAAAATAGGAAAACTTCCTTCTTGCATTATCTCAAATTGGATGTGTCCAAATCATGTCAATTAGACCTTGTGCTGGACGTTCTACCAGGCTGTAGCATTTTTTATTGTCCTACCTTTGCTTGTACCCCTTTCAGGTAGCATGGGACAAAGATGTTAATAAAGAGCAAATGGATGTCTTGGGCCAAATCCAAGCTCCACCTTTTATGAAATGTCTTTGCTCCAGGACTTTGCTGTGGTTAGACTGATACAGGACATATTCCACTTTCCCAATAGACATCATGTGCTGTGGTATTTTAATAACCTGATAGTGGGTTGTAAAATAAGACAAAAAATTGGTACAATTGGTTTCTGTAGTCAGAAAGTATTACTGAAAACTCTCCAGAATTATTTCCCCTATCATTCAGAGAATTTGTTCATCTACATGATAAAACTGAGGTTTGTTTATTCCAAATGGTAGTCACTGAAGGTAGAAGAGGTCGATGAGATGGGTTAACCCCTACCAACCTTACCCTCAGGAGCAAAAATCACCTGCAGTCATGGATATAAATCTATCTCATATTTCCCTGAGCAATGCTATAATAACGAGTACCGTACATTAAGGGAGCTGACCTCAAGATACCTACTTCACAGATTACTTCCTGCAAGGTTACAGTGTTTGTGAGTATGTGTTCATGCTGTCAAAGCATGATTTTGAGAGAGGAAATAAGGTTCTAATGATAATTTGGGTTTTGACTGCACTGGGTATATTTCAGTAAGGAATCTTTTTTGTACCAAATTTCCATTATTTTTTTAATGCTCTTTTAGATATCTAAATTGTCATCTTTATTCTACAGAGTAAATGCACAATTTTATAGAACTGGCAGTATTTTTCTGATTTTGCAATGTACTAGAAATCCCATTTTCTTCCACATGTCCTGCCAAACCTGAAAGTCTTGCACTTCAGTCAACATATAGATGAATAAAACAGATTGCTGAAAACTTTTTTGAGCCTCTGTTCTGCTTTCAGTATTGCCAGAGGTCAAGATGACCGTGTCCTCACAAAGGAAGTTAAACAATAACACTTTCTTTAGCCATACAAATAAAAGAGAACACGGAACGAGGAAGCAAGGTTGTCAAGCAGTGATGCAATCAAAAAAATTGTTGTCTCCTAATAAGTAAGTTGATAATTTGCCTCTAGTTTTTAAATAAAAATTATGATTAGAAGTGTGAAGGTGAAACCAAGACTTCTAATGAGGATGATTGTGTAGAGTGAAAATTGGCACATCTGACCTGGAAGTATGACTGAAGAACTTAATGCGCTCAAGATGCAGGTAGCAGATAGTCTGCATTCCAAAAAAAACTGAAAAATCTGGCAGTGCACAGTGGAATTCCACTGAGGGTTTTTAATGCGTTTGTCAAACTGATGTTGTGACTGTGGAATAGCAAATGTATTACCCACAGACATAAGGAAATATGGAAAAATTATCCAGGCAACTACAAACTTGTTAGCCTGGCCTGAGAAGTAGGCAACTCCTTGGAACAAATCACGAGGGCAAGTATTATTAGACACGATAATAAGTGGAGAATGTGATAAAAAGGTAGTGTAGTTCTAACAAGGGATGATCATGCCAGACTAACCCTATAGTGTTCTTCGATGTGGTAAGTAATGATAAGCCAACTGTGGTGGATTTGACATATTTGTTTTTTCAGTGACATATTCAGTGCAGTGTTAGTTAGGAGAGTGTTAGCTGAATCGAAGGTTGGGTTAGGTATTGTAAAAGTAGTGAAAGGAGGAAAACATCATTGCTTGTTCTAGGGAGATGAACAGTGAAAAATTTCAAGGGTTGCAAGGGGGAAAAAGTGTGCCAATGAGATCTGTTACTGTCAACAGTGTTGGAGGCATAGATGCATGCGTTGTGATGCCTGGAATAGCCTGGGGTTTGAGTGACCAGGATTCCAATATTGTGTGGTACAAAGGGTAAGATCATGACTTGGGGAACCCCAGCATCAGCTCTTGTTGCAAACAGAGTTCATCAGCCAGAAACCATGCAAGAGAAATAGTAATAGCTATACTGTCAGGATATACAACAACTACTGCAGGGCACAGCAGTTGAACAGAGGATCATTGTAAGCTACCTTGTGATCTGACCACGAAAAAGGCAAATAGAGTGCAGGCAACTATTTACAGTAGATGTATGAGCTCTTAATGCTTGTAAATAAGGCTCTGTATACACAAAATAAGATGTAACTTTTAGTTACCCATATTCATCAGAGAATGGTTTACTGGAGCAGCTTCAAAGAAAGGTTGGCATAGAGGTTTGGGAAAATGGAGAGTCTGTTTTTTGAGTGTAGTTGAGAAGTCTGGCACTTTCAGTAAAATGAAGGCTGAGAAGGGGCATAATTGCTCTCTATAAACAAATTATGTCAGTAAATAATAGAGGTGGGGAAAAAAGTTAATCTCCAGAACAGTGTTGGCAGCAAAGCAAAACATTAAGTTGGTCATGAATATGGTTAAGATAGAAATCAAAGATTTTAATCATCAACAAAACTGCGGAATTCTGTAAAACTTTTCTAAAAGACAACAAAGGCAGCCAACTCTTAAGCTACAGCAAGACAAACCTATGAGCAAGATTACATGTCATAGTTGTCCAGTTCTGAGGGATTGTATTGAATGTTCCTGGTATTCCTACTCCCAAAGCTTGTGTCATCATTCTACCATGAGACCAATCTGCAGTCTGCTCTTATGTGTAGCCCCAGCACACTCCAAAGGAATTAATGTTTGCAGTTGTGAGTGTAGAGACATTCTTTACCATTGTCATATTACTGTAAAGTACAGGCTAATGACAGTTGACTACATTAATGGTCTAAGTTGCATAAAACTAATGGTCTAAACACAAAACCAAAAATTGTCTGCATTTGAAAGTGCATAACATGTGGCATTGATCTGTGAAGACAGATTAAGAATCAAGTAAACTTAAATTAAGACTTGGAAATTTTTTTTTGAAAAGACAAGGCTGGTACATATTAGCAAACTGAAATCCATAATGGAACTACATCAGTTCCTTTGTTTTAAGCTTGTTGGTATGGCAACCTATGACTGAAATTGTCCAAAAGGAGTTTCACTAGCGCGTGGCTATTTGTCTCTGTATCTATCAATGCTTGCTGCTAATTTCCACCATGGCAACAAACTCAAGGGGTTTGTGGTTGTTTTTTTCTGCTTGCTTGTAAGTCTTTTCATTCCCAAAGTCTACCACTTTCTACAAGGTGATCTTCTATTCAGAAAATTTAAATAATCTGATTTGCGCTTTAATTGTAGCTTCTGTGTTAGTCTAACAAGTCAAATTTCATAGAATCATAAAATGGTTTGGGTTGGAAGGGACCTTGAATATCATTTGGTTCCAGCCTGGACTTGAAAACCTCCAGGGATGGGGCATCCGTGACTTCTCTGGGTAACCTCTTCTAGTGCCTCACCACCCTCAGTCAAAATTTTCTTCCTAATATCTCATCTCAGTCTCCCCGCTTTCAACCTGAAACCATTAGACTTTGTCCTGTCACTGCAATCCCTGATAAAGATTCCCATTCCACCTTTCCTGTAACCCTCTTTAAGTAAGGGAAGGCTGCTCTAAATTCTCCCCAGAGCCTTCTCTTCTGTAGGCTAAACAAGGCCCAATCGCTCAGTATGTCCTTGTATGGGAGGTGCTCCAGCATGGTCCTCCTTTGGCCTTACTGCCATCAGTCCAAGTCCTTCTTGTGCTGAGTGCCTAAGAACAGAATGCAGGTGGGGTCTCATGAGAGCAGAGCTGAAGAATCACCTCTGCCAACCTGCTGGCCGTACTTCACTTCAAAGAGCCCAGGATATGGTTGACTTTCTGGGCTGCAGACACACATTGCCAGTTCATGTAGAACTTCTTGTCAACAAGCACCCACAAATCCTTCTCATAAGGGCTGCTATCAATCCATTCTCTGCCCAGCCTGAAATTGTGCTTGGGATTGCCTCAAACCAGGTGCAGGATCTTGCACTTGTCCTGGTTGAACTTCTTGAGGTTTATGTGGGTGCACTTCTCAAACCTGTCAAGGCCCTCTGGATGGCATCCCTCCCCTCCAGCGTGTCAACTGCACCACACAGCTTGGTGTTTTTATCAAACCTGCTGAAAGTGCACTTGATCCCACTGTCTGTATCACTGACATAGATGTTAAACCACGGAATTCTGAATACTGACCCCTGAGGAACACCACCTGTAATTGGTCTCGCCTTGGACATTGAGCTGTTGGCTGCAACTCTTTGAGCATGACCTTTATCCACCAAGTGGTCACTCTATCGCATTCACGTGTCTCTATTTAGAGACAAGGTTGTTGTGTGAGATAGCGTCAAATTTTTTGCACAAGTCCAAGTAGATGGCAGCTGTTGGGGCTTGGCCAGGCTGAGTCCTGCTGCCCTGGCGTCATCCCTTTCTTCCACCCCCAAATAGTTGACGAGTAATTACTTGGGTTTGATTTATTATTCAGACCATAGTAGTTCTGTTTCAAAGTAAATATTTTTGTTGGCTGTGTCCTAATGCAAAGATCATTTCACAACCACCTCTTATTTTAGGTTTTAATTGCTTGGCTTTGCTGTCAACTGATGGCCCCCTCCCCCATGCCCTGGGCCCTCTTCCCCTCTCCCCCATCATGGTATGTTTTTTTCCCTGTTCCCACACTGCTAATGTGATGAGCAACAGTTGCAATATCATGGGGCCCTATCTGAAGGAGGAGAAAAAAAAGAACACTACCTTGTTTGCTTTTAGAGCTCTCCCGTCTTTTCAGTAAAGGCCATGTTAATCCTTGCACTATGAAGGGAAACCCCTATGTAAATCAAACCAGTGCTTCATGGTCTCCTCATTCCCCCCTCCAGCTCCTGTATATCAAGTGGTTGTTCCTCCTCCCTTAGAAAGGACAAATGATTAGTTGCTCTACTCTTGGCTTTCAGTATATTTTCTTTTATGGACCTGGATTCTGCTTGACTCTTTCCTATTTCTATTGACACAATCACACCTCCAAAACTATTGAAAATAAATAAAATTATGCATTAATGTTAAACTGAGCACAATTCTTTTCTGTTCCCTCATAATATGCTGAACATTCTTGTGAATTTATTTTGTACCAAGATGCTCAGAATAAAATGAGGCATTTCTAGATGTGAAGATGTAAAAACTAATGCAACTCAACCCATAGCAGATTGCAACTCTTCATTTTTTTTTTCCCCTTCCCTCTAATGCTGGGTTTTTTTTAGTGCTGCATAGCCTTTTCTGGTTCAGCCTGCACTCCAAGGCTAGATTTTGATGTCAATGATTAGTATTTCTAATCGGTTGAACAAGGACAATGTCCCTTCTGCTGCACAGAGGACACAAAGGCCCAGGCACTGATTCTGATCCCCCTCACTGCATTTTGGCTCCACTGGGCTGTTTTCCCTGTGGCTGTAAATCAGAGGAAATTCCACTCATCCACTGAGTGAGCATGGTTAGAGATCAGAGCTTGCAACTGCAAGGGAGACAGTTCCCCAAGGCAGGCGAGTGAGAGCATCGTGTACGGTGAGGCCCGTGTGCGTTCCTCCACCATGGGTTCTGTTTTTTGCTGTAGATGGGGGCTCCAGTTGTCACCCTTCAGTGCTGACTCAACAGCTGCTGATTTTAGTGGAAATTACTCTGGATTTCTACCTGTAAAGCAGATTCCAGGGCTTTGTTCTGCCCCAACAAGGAGAACTTTGCTGCCAGCAGCCTGTGTCCGTTTGGTTCTTGGCAGCATCCAAGGGGCAGAGGCAGAGGGCCTGATATCAGAGGGAGTCTGCAGTTCTTCTCTGCCCCCAGGATGGATGGGTGAAGTGGTCGTAGAGGTTCAGGCTTCACTTCTTTTATTTTTCCTGAAACAGTTAGTAAGTTAATTTACATGAGATGTGCACCCTGGCAAATGCCATCCTCTAGCTATTGTTTCAGCTAAGCAGCTGTCATTTGTGTAACATTATGCATCCTTCATTGTACCATGCTAATTTTTTGAGGGGCAATTTTTCTACAATGAGCACTGCGGCTTCTAACAGAAACCTCTTTATGGCATTGGCCCCGGGGAGCTGCAAGCCCTGCCAAAGCAAACAAAGGCTTATTGCTCCAACTGGGCATGTCTGTGCCTTTAATACAGCGTGAAGTTCACAGAACACTGCATCCAATCTGCACATAGTTAACACCTGGTCCAATGCCTTCTGGCAATTAATCAAGATATCAATCAGTGATGACAAAAATTAATAAATAATCCATGCTTGCATATTGCACTTACTCAGATTGGGAGAATTTGCATTGACACTTACAGCCCATTTACATTTTTGACTGCTTTTTCAGCATGTAATATCATACAATACAGTAATTATTGATGTGTATAAATAGTTGGTACCTTGAGCACTTATGAAATAGTATAAAAAGGCAGATTAATCTATCTTGGGAGAAAAGGTTTTGACCTCATTGAATTAGAGCCTCAACTTTTGATGTAGGGCCGTGAAATTTCTCTACTGCTAACAAATGCATGAATGGGGTTCATCTAACTTTGTCTTCTTTCAAAAGTATTGGAATTGTTTTTGGTTGTGCATGCCTTAATCTTATCATGCTAATTAATGGGAATGTTTTCCTATACCTTAAGCCAAATTCCGCTGTTATACCTTTGTTAATTCTGAGCAAGTACCCAAACTTCTTCCCTTTTGAAGTAACTTGGAAGTTAGCCACAACTTCAAAGGGAGGAAGATCTGTTCCTCTCTTCATGTAGAATCCATAAAAGTACTCTGAACCATTTTTAATTTATCAAAACACAGGCAGCACTTTGCAATATAGATGCACAGTCATTAGTACTGGCCACGCGAAGGCATTATCAAAGGAGTGGCTTGTCTTCCCTGAAAACAGAACTCCCTTGGTTAGGTATGAACAAAGGTATCCTGTCTTTTGTCGGCATTGGTACTTGTTCTCTAGTGATGCAAAAAAAACCCATTCTTGGCAAAGAATGAAGCAAGTATTTTTTGTTATCCTAGAGAGTCCTTACTCCAGCAATCAGAAATGGTCATTATAGATCATAGTCACAAATGATTGTTCTGCTTTGCAGTCCAAGAGATGCCGTGGCTATGTGAACCTGAAGTTGAACATTTGCTGCTTCTTTTAGGTCAGGGTTGAGCCTCATGAGTGGGGCAGGGGTGGAAAGTTTCTCCTGCTTTCACAGCATATTTCTGTTCTACCTGCTCACTGAATGAGCAGCACTCTCCTTGGGTGTCAGCTCAGCTAATTAAACGCACTGATGAATGTCATGGCTTTGAAAGGAGGAGTTGTACCCTGTCCTTACCTACTGTGCTGCCTTGTTCTCTCTTGAGCAACGTCTGGCAATTGTACTAGACTGGGCAGTGGCTTTCTGATGTGGGCAAATATAACCTTGGATATATTTGGTGGTACCAGCCTAAGCGTGGAAATTGTGCCAAGACTGGGTAAATGTAATAGTTTTGTAATGGTCTGGTATGTAAAACAAGAACATAATTCTGTCACCTGAACCCACACTCTAGTTTCTCCAAAAGGTAACTTCTGAAATACTTCTGGTTTGACTCCTGAATTATTTGGAGTGTAATAGTTCCTATGAACTTCATGATTTAAATACTTTCCAGAACAAGGAGACAAGAACATTTAAACTAGCTTAGTAGAAAGGCATTTAACATAGAGAGTAATAAAAATACATCACCTGTCACATGTGATCTTTATATGACCTTAGCCATAGAACAATAAATATTATATAACCACACTAAAAGCAGTTTTTAACATCATGTATTTATATTTAATAAGTCGTGATTTTCTTTCCTTCAAGATGCAATTTTGATGAGACACTTTAAGTGTGATCTAAAGGCAAAAACTTTGTGACTGGTTATGTAACGCTTCTAGTGGGGCATCATTTAAAGACTGTTTGAATGAAAACATAGTCACTTTGTTTTACTGTGTTCCTTAACAATCTGACAGAGCAGTAACTGTACAGTCGTTCTAGACACAGTCCTTCTAGTCCTTCTCTACCCTGTTTTCTACCTTTTTTTGTGTCTTTGTTAGTCAATTCTTCACCTGGATGTACAAAATTGAACTAGCTGAATACTGTCTAGGACAATGATCAGTTGATATCCTCAATTATCAGTTTAACTGTTAGATTTGCTCTTGTAGTACTCTCTAAAACAAAAACGGTTGCAAGCAAGTTAGACTCTAATTGTCCCTTTTAAATTAATTGTGTGAGATTCACACTGCAATGTAAAATACAACAAAGGAAATCAAAGTATCTAGCCTTAAATTTACTTTTAATTATATTAGAAAGCTAAATATTGCAATTGTAATTATTTTTTATTGGAGAAAGACTCTGATTTTTTTTCATGTGCTATCTTGTCTTACCATGGTTTTGGGGGGCAGTACCTATTAAGAGCAGATTTGTATAATGGGAAAGCTGACAGTGTTTTCTGTGCAAATACAGATAATATAAATTTTCAAAATATTTTTAAAAATCTTTTTGTTTTGACTGATGTTTCTTTCTTTCAAAATTTCTAGGGTTTTATACTGGCCACTTTCAGATTTGTGTGCTGTCCACCACTCAGTCCTTAGATTCCCATAAATATGTAATATACGATGTAATATAATCCAACTCAAGAGAAGAACAGGTTTGCCCCTTCTTCCTCCAACAAGTTATAACTATTCTGTGCAATCAACCTTTAGGCACTAGTCAGCTGAAATGGAAAAAATATTTAATAACAAGAGCTCAATAGCCTGCAGATCTCTGATGTCTGAGATGACTTCAACTCTTATTATGAGCTGCGCTTAACCGAAGAAATATGATTTAATTCCACTTCAAAAGTATACTGAAATCTTTGATATATGTTCTGTGGTCTATTAAGCTTGATCTTAGCCTGACCTCTTAAAGGAAGAAAAGCTTTGTTTCTTTTTAAAAAACACAACCAAACAAAGTACAGATATCTCTGTGTGGGATCCAGTAGTTGCAGCTTCTAAAAAGAAAAGTATTTAAATATGTGCTTTACTTAAGTGCTTCAGTTGTCTTATTGGCCTCACAGCTGAGATTTTTCTTTCTTGCCTGTTAGAAAACATTGACCTCAAACTTGCTCCTTTCATTGGAGTTCCCTGATTGACTTTACAGGATCAGTTGCTTGAAAGAAGTTATCTGAATTGTACTTGCTGGAGGGCATCAAATATAATAAACCTGCATGTGGTTGAATTAAACTCTTAGATATTTAATACACACAAGCACTGAGAAAGGAGCAGCATCTATGCCAGAGGATGTAAACACTCAAAAGAGACTTATGGGGAGAAAATGTATTCAGTGCGTAGTCTAGGTGATCAATAAGGTTGTGGGTGTGCATTCAGGTAAGGGACATTTTGTGATATATTGAAGGCACCTCCATTTTTCTTTAAAAAAACCATGGCTCTGAAGGGCTGGAATAGATAGTTATTTCATCTCTGAATTAATTCTCTTATTTTAGAGGTAGCCACATCTCTATTTATCACACTTAAAAAGAAAAAAAATTACTGTTTTCATTTCTTTATACCTTGTAGTGGTGGACTGTCACACTTGGTGGACAGAGACCTTGCTTCAAATCCCAGTCGACATATATTCATGATAAATTCATACCCAGTTGTCATGTGCCAGCTTTTTCATTTCGCTAATTAATACTTTTTCCTTGGTGATGCTTATCCTGTGGTCCATCTATAAAGAGCGATGATAAGCTTTTTAGCCATTGTTTGGTAGGCTTGTCACAGCATCCTGTTTCAGCGTAGTGCACAGCCAAGGCTTCACTTCCCCAGCCATCCATGCTGTTGCTCTTTAAAGGTTTTCCAGTAATCTGAGACTGAGACATGGTAAAAGGAAACATGGTTGTATAGACCCGCTTCACTGCTTTTCTCTTTGATCTCAGGTGGCTGTAAGGAGACGAACAAAGGGACTCGTCTAGTTAGATGAACTATTAAGTGGTATGAAGGTCATCAGGGAGATTTTATCATCAGCTGTGTAGTTACAGTTGGTATGGGATGATCTCAAAACTATTTAATGATTCTTTGTTGGGTAAAAAATAATTGATAAAAGCTGAGAACAAGCCTTTGGTCATAGTATGTGTTGTCACTGCTGTAGAACAGACTTCTGGGGACTTTTGAGTGCTTCATCAGAAGGTCTCACTGAGAGTTTTCAGTGGATGTTTTCCAATGTGACATGGTGCAGGGAGATCAAGGTAATCTCAGGTTTTCCAAAGTGTAGCTAAATAGATGTGTAGGAGTAGAGAGAGTTAAGCTTGGTTGGGCCTTTCTAGATATCATGAAGAAGTGAGCATAGTGCAGGAATGATGGATGATGCATCAATCAAAGTGGAACCATACTTCAGGGCATACAGGAAAAAATATTTCAGAGTAAGAACTCATCTAGAGAAACCAATGGGAAATGAGGAATTTGCAAATTGGAGACATCTGCTAAAGATGCTGGTAAAGGAAAGAATTACAATAGAGGGTGGGATGCAAATAGTAATTGAATTACGGGGGAAAAGAGATGCGACAATACATTATGTAAAGTCAATGGCATGTGAGGTTAAGCTAAAGTAAGTGAAAAACAGGCATGGCGAGAGAAGTTGCAAGGTTTTGAAGTAACAGGAAACTCTGTGGATTGTATATGGACAAAATTGTAACAAGGACTTTTGCATATAAACTTGCTTTCATATTCACCAGAAACCTACTAGGTAAAGGAAGGCAACGATGTCTAACACAGTTTGTTATACATAGCTAAATGATAGGATATTTTATCTGCTGCCATATAGAAGACGTAAAGCTTCAAGGGGGTCTATTTTATGCAAGCAGTTTCTTGACATGATATATGTGGCTTTTTTTTAGACCAGCAGTTTTTAATGAACCTAAGTGGTTGTTCACTTAGTCTTACGGGAAATGAAGTTTAGCCGTAGAGTGACAATAGCTGAACAAGAACAGAACTCTTTTGAATTACCTTCAGTGAATAAAGGCAAAATAAGGAGAGTGACAGCGATGCAAAAATGGAGAAAAACTCTATCAGTTAGATGGAGTAGTTAAGTCAAAACTCTACCTTAAAAGTAAAGCGAATAAAATCCTTTCACGTGCTGTGAGAAATGCTTTAAAACATACTTAAAAAGACACCTCTATTATTTTCTTGGCTCTAAGGTCAGTTAGGAAAGAGAAAGCAAAGAATTGGATTCAAAGTCTCATTTCATCATGAGATGAGAAATCTAGCTCAAGTTTGATTTAGCTCCTGTGTTACTTAACATGATAGTGGTCTGCAACATGTGTTGAGAAAGAAAGAGGCAGCAGCATTTCCTAGCTGACACAAATATGGTGAGTACTTTATTTTAACCAAGCGGTGAGTTGGAGAAGGTGGGTAGCAATGTTTACACATGGATTTCTCTGCAGTTTTTATGCTTTGCACCTAAATCTTAGAGGATTTTCTGTGAAACAAATCTGAGATTTCTCCTGTCACCCTCCACGGTGAAATACAATGCTTGCTTGGGGAATCAGTTTGCTTTGGTGCTGGATAGTTTATATTTATTGACTAGAATCTTATTTATTTTCTTAAGCTAGAAAGTATAATTTAAAATAATTTTTTTGTATTCTACTGGATCAGTAGGTCCCAAGTAAGTTACAAATATATGTGAAATCCAAATTGTACAGGGATTTATTCTTCCACCAGTAAATCTGAGGTAAAATTTCCTTCAATCATAAACAGCAACAGGTTCAAGACCTTTTATTAGTCACCTTTTAACTCAATTGATGTGGTTAGAAATTGCATGAATGCTTTTTCAAACAAGAAACAAAAGCTGAATTAGGCTGCAGTGATGAAATCTGAATCATTTCCTCCTCAGACTAAACTTGCTAAACTGGTACAATCTGGAGAATGATGTAATAAGGAAAAATAACTATTGTTTGTCTCTTGATACTATTCTTGAAAAAAATAATTGCTTCATAATACAAATATAGTCATCACCTTTTATATCCTTTCACCATTGCTGATATTGGAACTCTTCCAAATAAGTAGCATTCCAAAACTGGCTATAGCTCTCTTCATAGATTTGCCTACTTAATTATAGGTTAACACTGGTTTTCCTCCTGTCCCCCAACCCCCCTCCTGGTTTTAAATAAAGCAATACAGTTCAAAATATTGTTTCAACAAGGTATATAACAGTATTTTCATTAATTGCTGTCATACAAATATCTACCTTCAATCTCGTTTTCAGATTGACTTAGAGCTCCATGGGATTTTGGCTACACTTCCTTTAGTCATGTATCACTACAATTTTGATGCTAAAATAAGAAACTGAGGTATTTGAATTATTCATGGGAAACTCCATTTAGGACTCACAGCTACAGCACATAGGAGAGTAAAAGTTCAGAGGTGGCATTTTATTTATTTATTTATTTATTCATTCATTTATTTATTCTTTTATTTAAAATAAAAGACATACCAAATTGAATCAGCTAGGTAACTTGTGTTAAGCTATAAATTGTAGACATCTTTGACTCATCTCTATGGTCTTTGTGAATGTTGTATAATTTGAACATTCAAGTTTCTTGATTGCCTGGCCCACATAGTTTCCCAGAAGTGTGCTCAGCTTAAGAAATACATTCTTTATTTCTCTTTGTCAATCGTACTGTGGCCAAACTTATTCATTAGAAAATGGAGAGAACTTGGAGCAAGATAATTTATATTATTTTTAAACATGAACCAAAAATGAAAATCTTGTATAGGTCTTACACAATAAAAATCTAACTTTATGATGTGAGATCGTTATGTAACACCAGCCTTACACAGGCATAGTGTTGCAGAAGTAATTAATTGCTACAAAAGAGGAAAGGTATTCTCCTGCATTTAGAGCCCAGCAGCAGGGGTCAGGAGATGCTAGTTCTGTTTCTTATCCTGCCTCTGATTTGATATATCACCATGGGAAAGTTTTTGAAAAAGACACTGGCCTTGATCCTGGACTAGGTGGTTTATGGGTAATCCTCTGAACAAACACTGCTTCTGTGCCTTTCTGACTCTAACAGAGGCTCCTATTCAAATGGAGCTCATTGGATGAGCAGGGTGATGGTCAAGATACCCTCTGCACAGATGGAGGAAAAACCATAATACTTCCTTATGTGGCAGGGGAATTAATTTTAGAGTGTTCTGAGCCCTCAGATGGGAGAGGCTTGTATAGTAACAATGATAGATTTTAACTGAAGAGCAATCTCTGGTGTTGGAAATGTGAATAGAGCTTATCAAGGTGTCTGCAATACTGTGTGGGGATTTACTATGTAAAATCTACACAGGGAAAGATTTCTTGAGTATAGTGGATTGTAGGTAGCTGGGATATTGTACAGAACCAGGAGGATACAAACCAGAAATGGATGAGCAACTACAAGAGATAAAGTAAAGGGAACAGAGATACTGTTGTAGGAAATGGTCAAGTATCAACCTTAGCTACAATGGAGAAACAACTTGTTGTTACTTGATGACAAAACAGACTGGGTTTGGGTTTTTTTCCCAGTGAATCCAGGGCTCAATAAGGCATCATAGTGTGACTTTTTTTTCTTTCTTTTTGAACATTCCATGCCTTGCAAAGATAAGGGGAGTTTTACCTGAAGAAAAATTAAATTTTTGCCCCACAAAACTGTTAGAGCTTATGATTGAGCCATTTGAATATGTGGGAAACTGAAACATAAGAGCTTTTTGTAAGACATACTTTGTGTTCTGTGCTATGAGATAATTATCTGAAGATGCTTTATCTCCTGAAAGCCTGATTCATACCTGCAACAGGTTCATACAGTAGATTTTTTGTGTATACCAAAATCATATGGTTGAACCTTCAGCTAAATCCAGGTAGATGCTTCATACAACAGGAAATAATTCTGCTCATTCAGTCATGAGCATGACTTCTGCAAAGTCGTCCTCAGAAAGAGTGATCAGCTTATCTGAATTTCTGCATGACACAAGCTGTCAAGTGTCACTGTAATAATCATGCTCATCATTAACCTGGCATGCTAGTGGTACGAGCCACAGAGCTATGGTAACATTAGAGTGGATCTTTTGGAGAACTATCAACCACTGCATTTGTATGTTGTTCTAGAGGCTTAAAGCTAGCACTACATTTCTAGGCTAAAGTTGTCTGACACTTACAAGAGCTGACGAGCAAACATTTGCGAGGTTTTTAAAATGGTTTTTCATGTCAATGAAAAGATGAAAATATTAATTTTGAGGAACTTGTGGAGGAAGGAGTAGAGGAAGGAATGACCACGTCCTTCCCTGTTGTCCCCGGTGTCTATGAAGACTAAGCAGCCCAATGACTAGGGCAGAGACCAAGGATTTAAGACATTCTGGTGCAATTCCCTGCTGGGTAACAGTTAGAACAGGAATTTGAAACTTGATCTGACACCTTGAGCTTCAGGCTTCCGGCTACTTGGAGTACTCTGGTGCAGAATTGAACGGTTCACTCTGTCTTTCAGAAAAACATATAAAATCAATAGCCTTAGTGATTTGATAGCATATTAGCAATGACAAATTTGTTTTATGCTGTACTGTAGAATATCTTACTAATAGGTTCAGAGGTTTTTGCATAATCTCTGCTTCATTTTCTAGAGATTGGGGCTAGGGGATGGATAGACTTTTAAAGTATTGTTATTATTACTGCCGCATTTCCCATGGCCCCAAAACCCAGCTAATGACCAGCCTTGACAAGTTCATTTCTGTGGAAGACATTCTCTTACTTCCAATTCACTACCACCCACAGATGACACTTCACAAAATGTCACTGTTACATAATTGATAATCACTCAACAACTGAGAAAATGGAACTTGGAAAGAAGCAACATTTCTGTGTCCAGAGAGGAAATTCTCTTTCAGCTACTCCATCCCAGTGCAGATAAGGTAAGTGTTATTCTACAAGTCAGGAAAAAGATCACTTTTGGGTGGAGATGTCTTTCCTGATTGATGGCCATTCAAGAAAATACCCAAACCAGAAATGCTTATTTAATATTTATTTAGTAAAATGATGATAATCATAAATGTATCTTACCTTCCGGAGAACAAAGACCTTAAGAAAATTCAAAGCAAGCACTCCTTCATAGGGAATGTGATATGCTAAATGGGAATCTTGACAAATTGTAGTGGTATATTAAAGTTGGGACACTGGAGACAAGAAGTGTGAAAGATATGCTTTTCCTTAAGATACTACATATGGATGGTCCCACTGTAACTGGACAGTCATTGTGATTGTACAATCAATCCTACTGGAATCCTGCATGAAGTGTGCAGTTTTTAATAACCCTGTCTTTTAACGCTTGTTCTTTTATCTGTTGCACAAGATAACACATCTGTCTTTTTATTCCTCCATCTCTGGGTAAGACTTACAGAAGCACATGTGAACGGAAGATGTAATTTATTTAGTCTGCAATATATGCAGCTGATACCAATTAAGTTGGTGGCTTACTTGCTGCCATTCACAGAATGCCCAATTGTAGCTTGAGAAGGCACCAATAGTTACATGAATAAGCAAGTGTGCATAAAATATTTCTAGTTGCCTTAAGAGTAAGTCATTCACCAGTGTGCGGTGAGCTGCAGTGTAAGTGGAAGAGAAGGGCCTCAGTTAACACCTCAGAAGCACGAGTCACAAATACTACTGTAATTAAGCAAGATAGATACATAGCATTTTTACACTGATATTTCAAAACTGGCATTCACAGGCGCTTCCGATTCCTCTCATTTATTATTGAGGCTTCTCACAGCAGTCTACAGATTCCTTCCACTTCCCTCTGTGCTTGCATTCATCATATACATGACACCTTGGAACTGGTGTATGCATCCATGATTTGTGCTGTGATTAACACATTATCAGCTTCCCCCTTTCTCGTTAGCTAAAAATAGTCCTGGCTATCCCTACTAGTCTGTCGCTCAGGTGATTGAGATGGAGGCTGCAGGAACCTTCTGTGGTATTTGGCAATCAGGTCCATCTTGGTCTTGCATTTCCCAAACCTTTACGTGATCTCCTGGCATGGGGAGCTGTTTAGTGTTATTTTTTGATGTCTCTTGCTCAAACTGCAGTGTACATTTTCTTTCCTTTCTGCTGCTTTCATGGACACTATCAGTATTTCTGAGTCCCTTTCACTGCTAGGATTTATACCCATGCAAGGCGTGGGAGGGTCAGTCCCTTCTTCCTGCCATGGTAGCTGGTGTCATTGGATCACTCAAATTTTTCAAATAAAGCAGAATTTAAAAATACTTTGAAGGTTAAAAGTGCTTTGTCATCTTGTATGACTCAAAAATGCTGAACAATATTTTTCTGAAACTTTATTGTTATATTCAAGGTGTATGCTGTAAGCAAGAAGAGAAGAGGTTTTGGGAAGTGATGTATTTTGTTTTCAGGTGAAACTTGTATTTTAATACACATTCTGCAAGCAGAACTTCAGGTTGGTGCAAATACAAGGAGATTAAAATATTAGAGATCAAATTAGCCTCAGAATTTAAATCTACATACGTACCTCTCTTTCTTTACCTCTAGGCACTCAGCTCTTGGAGCTCCACAATCTTGATCTATTTGCAAAACAGAGCATTATAGAGAAATTAACGTGTATCGTACAGAAATACAAATTCCTGCCACTTCTCTCTTCCATGCTGTCTGTGTCTCCAGAGTAAAAGCTTCTATTTCAGAGCTGTGTCAAGAACCATGAAGCGTTATAGCCTGACCAAGCATCGACCTGGCACTAAGCAAACTCCTAAACCCTGGAGAAAAGTCAGCAGAGAGATTAAATAAACTTCTTTCAAAAATACTGCCTCTAAACAGCTGCAACAGTGGCACAACTGTATTGTTCCTTAGTTTTTCTTCTATTTCTGATATATGTAAATCTTGCAGATTTTTTAGCAATGTATGTGGCCTATTTTAATCATTTTGTGCCCTCATAAAAAATAAAATGCAGTACTCAACTTGTCAGTGCTTCTAAATCTTCCCAAAATCTGGAGCTCTAATCCTTTGACTTTGTATTCCATCGTGTTTTCTACACCACCCCAGAATCCCCTGTACCACTTTCAGAAGGAAAAGATCTGTTCAGACCCATTTCTGAAGCCTTAGCAACTGGGCATGACTAAATCAATTAATTGATCATTTGATCACATACACTGATATGATGCTAGGTGTCTATTTTAAAATATATGTAGAAAAACTTAGTGTGTGTGAGCACATTACCTGCAGTTACTTTTATTTATTCTAGAAGTTGCTTGATCAGAAATGGTCAAATTGCAATGCCTCAAAGGGGACTAGTTACTGTAGGTATCTCAGCTAGGCTATCTGAACCACTACTTCTTCAAGTAATATGTTCAAAAAGAAATAAAGACAAAATAGATTGGGTTTGCATAACCACTTTTCCCTATCTTCCAGCTATCATCCTTCTCAAACTCTTTTCCCACTGTTTGAACCACAAGGGTGGTCATGGATCTGTAGCAGACAGCCTGAGTTTTACAACTTCAGAGATTTTAAAACTGTAAAAAGTCGCTATTGCAGTATGTTTTGGCTTCTTGAAGATTTATTCTTGAACATCTATTCTGGAAAAATGCTGAAATTTGGCCTTGATATTGAGAGTGAGGAGCTGGATTGCCACTTAGCTGGTGATTTACCATCATGTTTTGAGATGATTTCTGTGCTTTTTGAAGCCTTACACGAGGAGTGGGCAAGTTGGCATCACTGCTACGTGTATGGACTGACCCAGGGGAAGGTCCTTTGCCCCAGGAAAGCTGGTGTGGGGAGACAACATGCTGACAAGGGAGTGTGAGTTCTCCTGTATGCACAAACTCTTCCCAAACTCTTGACATTTGTTACAAATGTATGTTTGAAAGCTGTTTCAGATGTTTTAGTCCCTTTGCTCCACTTTGTCTTTAGATTCAATCCTCATTTCCCTTTGTCAGCACAGCATCTAGAATACTTCCAGACACCAAATGGGAAGCATGGCTGTTACATTCTCTGTAATTTTCCTTCTTTTTTTTCTCTAGAAGGAGAACAATGCAACTTCCTAAAACACACATTTAATCTGTTTATAGGTACTGTGCTTTATTTGTTATTTACAGGAAAAATAAATGAGAATTACTTACGCTCGACATTAACAATTATGTGATTTTAAACAGTTTTCCTGTGTCTGGGAAGTGCCAGGTGCAGGTGTGAGTGGCAAGGAAAGGTAAATCCCAGGTTTTGGGATGCATTTGCAAGAAGCATTACATATGGACAGAACCTTAGAATAGAGCACTGTTTGCACATCCTTTGAGGTCTGGCTTGAACAAACACAAAAGGCCCTGAAAACATTCAAATAAGACAAAATGTAGGTGATCTTATGCATTAGGGCTAAGAGGAATGAACTTTGTAAATAGATTTTTCTTCCTTTTACTTTCTTTTTTTCTTCTTTTTCCCTCAGACCTCTATGACTTGTAATAGTAGGTGAACATATATCACTGGACTGCAGTGATGTTTAAACTCAAGGTATATAGTAGGTCTGTGGGCCATACTCTTAGTTAGGGTCAACCCTCCATGGCAGAGCTGGCTCCAACCAACCTCTTCAGCTGAATCTGATTAAACAACCTGGATATTTTTCACACCTTGTATGTCCTCACCAGGTAGACAGGTTTATCATGTAGCTGTTCACTAATGCCCCTAGGAAACCACTTATTACATCACATATTTTGCATCCATCTTTAGTCTGCTGAGGTTCACTTTTGTTATGGAAATGAAAACTTTAATAACTAATGGATGGATTCCTACACTTTCTGTCATGAGAAACAACCTTGACAACTTCATGTGGCAGAACTTTACTGTTGGGGATGGGGGAGCACTGCTCTTGCCATCCCTGAGCAACAAGAAGCACTGAAGGCCATGGAGCAGCACATAGCACACAGGGAGACTGGGAAAATGGCTAATCCCAGCTAGATCCCATTGCAGAACATCTTACTATCTGGCTAATCAGGATAAGTGCTGAAAAGCTTTGAGTATAGTGTCAGATTTATTTCATGATGAGCAGGGAAGATCTCTTGATCCTCAAACACTTCAAGTAAAAGTTAAAAGGGGGGGTGTGAGGTGCGGGGGAGGAGGCGGAAAAAAGATATTGCGCTTTTTTTCTTTTTTTTTTTTTTTAAGTGTGATGAACTGTTTTCTCCTCTAAGTGTTTTAAATAGCATCGGTGTGAAAATTACATTTGCTTTGAATAATTGCTAGCATTTTTTCCCATTGCAGTCCTTCTATTGGGAAGACTTGTATCTAATACTTCTCTTGCGTGAAACTTGGAGGAGCAGTATGAATGGAGAGGGGCAGGTCAAATTCCTAAAAAAAAATATTTTATAATATTTTATTTGCCTAACAGTTCTATGCTGTGGCAACACAGGCTTACACAGCACTTTATGAGTGTAGGCCTTGATCCAACAAAGGCTTATAGTGCTTATATTTAACTTTATGCTGATTCCAAAGGGAATATCATGTGTGATGGGGACTGTAGGTAAGGTCCATTTCCTGCCCCTGAGCAGATTGCGAGTGAAATAAGACAAGACGCAGGACAACCATGCATGAGCAGGAGTCTTGAACAGATAAAAGATCCTGGGAAGAAAGCCCTTCTTACAGGGAATTTTGAGGAGGGAGTTAAAAATGGATTTTTCATGTTGCAGGTTAGTGTCAGCAAGAGTAAGAGCCTGAGGGTGGCAAGGGGACTTGTGATGGTAGGACAAGACAATAGCTGAAAGACTTGAGGGTCTCTTAGGAGCTGGGATGAAGTATAGTAAAGGCCCTAGTGCAGTCTCTTGATTTTATCTGTTGACTAAATAAAACTGGTTGACACTTCAGGGCATTAATTTTTATTCAGTCTAATGAATACTGTCAGATCCTGAGAACAGCTTGTGGAATTCATACATAATTGTTTCACTGATGAAGAAACCAAGGCAGGGAGACTAATGATTTTCCCAAGGACACAGAAAGAACATCATAATTAAAAAAAAAAATCTTTTTCCCAGGCCTGGGCTGGGCTACTAATTCATCTCTGTAGAAAGGGTAGTATTTTCAAAGGTGCTATCATCTCATTTTTGAGTCATTTATGCACCCCTAGGAGTCTAAGTGCCATTGGAAGGCTCCAGTACTATGCAGGCTCCTAAAAATCTAGATCAAGTTTAAGGAGGATTTCTAGACTCCAAAGATACTTGAAAAGATTAGGTGAAAAGATTATTTGTGAGGATATTGGCATTTTCTCTCATATCTATAGCTGGTCTGGATTGTGCTGTGCTGGAGTCAAGCAGATCTGGTCTAGTAAAACTAGCTGCAAAAAATCCTAATCCATTCCAAGCTTGGCAATTGGTTCTAGCAAGTGTCCTGCTTCACTGCTTTGTCTAAGGAGCCACATCAGCCAGGCTTGTCTTAACAGTCAGTAGCACCTTCTTTTTTTTTTTCCCTACCCATCAGTTTGGAAACCAGGTTCTAGTAGGCAGCATCTTGCTCTTGTGTGGGTAACACTAGGAAAAAATGACTGGTAACTGTAGATGCTCAGTTTAGGGAAACGGAATCCTCTCCCAAGGATATATATTGCTTTCCAACTTAGTCATGTGCATATCCAAGCATGCATGTGAACTGCCTTTCTGTTGCATGATGCACATTCCCATTTCATTCAGGTGGAGTCCTGGTAATATCAAATGAATACCCACTTCTAGCTATTTTGAAGAATAATGCTCTGAATCACCTGCTGTTCAGCAGCATATCTGATGTGTAAACAAACTCACTTTAAACCACTGTAGGGATAAGTGCTTATAGGAACTGCAAACAGTATGCAGGTTAGAAGAAAACTTCTATGTGATTGGGTAGAAGGATTATCTAAATGATTCACAGTCTGGGTGGTTACACACTGCTCCAAGTTGCTGCAGGCAGTTGCAGGGTTTACTCTTGACTGCGTTACAGGAGGTGGAGGAGGTTCAGAAGGGGGTCAGCAGAGGGAAGACCTCTCAGCATGTGTTAGCACGAGCATCTCTTGCTAGTTTTAGCCAAAGGTTATGAAAGCATGGTCTTGTCCTCGTCTCTGCGTTCGTACCTGCCTTTGCTCTGTTGAATCAGAAATATTGCCTAGTTGCAACTTCGCTTTTAAATCTATTGATTTGAAGTGTCGATTTTGTATGTTTTAATAGGAAAAGATTTGGTGTGCCTTGTTGCCCATGTCCAGAGCAGGAGCCATGTGCTCTGCAGATGTGATTTGGGACCTCTGTGCCTCTTGCGTTTGAACCTATGGGACCTCTACCTGAGCTAGCCCTTTGAAACTGTGCCCTAAGTGTTTGAGCAAAACCTTATGTTATGAAAGGTCCTTGTGTAGTGTCCTTTGGGAAAGGGCTTAGGGTGCTCATTTACATCTCTATACCCAGAATGCTTTTCCAGCTCATTGCTGTTTCATAGCTGTGCTGATGTTAGTGCTACACAGCAGCTGAAAATGTCTCGATGTGCTTCTGCATGCTGCTACTTCTCTGGAGCAAAAGAAAGGATGTCTGTCTGGAAGGGGAGGATGAGACAAAAAGTCCTTATATTTCCCTATGGCATGAGTAGTCTCCTGGCCACCCAAACAACCAGCAAGAGCTGCTAAGAGGACAGATGCTGGTACTTAAAAGCTCAAGCTGCCTGCAAAATATCACTGTGTTCTCAGGCAAAGACGCAGCTGTGTGAAATTGTGAACCTTTAACATGATCCCACCTTCCTGTGCAGACAGTTCGTGGCAGCTTGAAGAAGTGCTGTGGGTCTGGAGATGTAAAATCCAGACTTTTATGTGCGTTATAGGGAAGAAAATCTGGTAGATTCTACACCGAAACATCAAATGTGGCAATTGCGAGTGCATCTGTTAATGTTAAAAGCACTGGGGTTGGATGTGAGTGCTACAAAGCATCCTATTGCACTTCAGAATTAAGAGCCCGCATGGAAAAGAGCCCAACCAAGTGGTCATCAATTCCCGTCCCTGACAGGCAAAGGCTGTGCCCTGTAATGAATATACTAGTTAACAGTACATCCTTGAAGATTCAGTGTGTAATGATTTGCAAGTTGTAGCCTAAGATAACTCAGAGGAAGTACTATATAAATGTCAAAGTTACTCTTAATACACTGGTGGTGGTACTTTTTTAAGGAATTGTCACTGAAGTAAAATTAACATGCAGAAGATATGGCAAATCTACTAGCAAATTATGTAAATATTTTGCAAGGGGCAAACTTTCAGTGCCAGGCGTGAAAATTGGGTCACAATTCCCATTAACAATTACACAGTCTGCGTGCCTAATTTTCCAGGCACCATGCTGAAAATTCACCCCACGTTATGGAAGCAATTAATGGCTTAAAATTCTTTTTAGTCCAGTAAATGTGTAGAAGTGATGATAACCTTTTCTGTGTGGCATTTAATGAGCTATAATCTGATAACTAGATTAGATTGTTCTCTCATGATATCGACAAAGATTGCTTTATATCATTATTATTGCTATTTAAATACTACAGCAATGTCAGATGCACGGATCAGAGCCCTGTTGCGCTAGGTGCTTTACAAATATCTGTGAACATGTGGTCTCTGCACTGAAGACAGATATAATAACTACTTTGCTATTCTGGTCTGCTTAGGCACAAGGGAAATGCTGAAGGTTCCCACACAGTATGAATCTATTAAAAAGATAATCTGAAGCTATTTTGGTTTCTCATATAGAGGATTTTTTTTCCCTTTTCAATGCTTACACACGACTTTCATTAGCATTAAATGTGTGTGGAGGGAGAGTTGATCTTAACGTTTGTAGCTCTGTACCTATCCCTTTCATACCAGTTAAATCCCAG
This sequence comes from Piaya cayana, assembly GCA_013389865.1. Lineage (NCBI taxonomy): Eukaryota > Metazoa > Chordata > Aves > Cuculiformes > Coccyzidae > Piaya > Piaya cayana. The sequence continues at coordinate 163,911 of WAAB01025308.1, forward strand.
TGACTATAACTGTTTAGTAATTGTCTGGTATTTAATTAAAATACAATAACCCCTTTCCAGAGACGCCAGTTGTGAATCTGGTGGCCCAGTCATAAAGATGCTAATTTAATGAATATTCATAAATCATGAATATTCATAGAGTGTCAGGGATGTTCTTTTGTACCCTGCTGCTATGCCAGGTCTCGCTGGCACAGCAGACGGCACATGTTGAAGGAGATTTACTCCTAGGGGAGAAGAGAAATATTCGTGCTGGAGTGGGACGTATGTCTGGGTATAACCCTGAGTGGAGGCACTGGGAGGAGAGGTGGTGGCTGGCAAGGAGTGTGAGGGCATCTGACCTGCTGAGTGGGATGTGCAGTCTTGCTGTGGCTACCAGGTGGCGGGATGCATTTCTTCTCGGGGCTATTAATACCTTCATAGTCAATGTACAGTTATGACAAAGATTTTACATTCAGTCTTTGCAGTCACAGTGGCCACAACAGCCACTGCTATTGATGCCTAAACAGAGTCTTTCTGCTGGGATTCTCAGTTACTCTTGCCCCAGCCAGGCTGTATATTGGGATAGGCACTGTAGGAAGCCTCTTTGAAGCACTACAACTTGCTGCATTTAGTAGGTCTGACCTGCTGGGATAGAGGTGCTGAGTGCGGCTTGTGCAGGAAAGCCTTCCTTGTTTAGGATGATCCAAACTGCTTCTTGTAGTAGGACCTTTTTCTAGGATTTCCAGGGATTTGACAGTCTCCTTGGTCAGCTGGGCTTACTGCACACATTCTGCTAAGGAACACGCTCTTTAGTGTGCCCTTTTGTATGGTTACCTGGTGGCCATGACCCTGCTGCAATAATCAATACTGCTGTTGTAGCCAAATAGCTCTTAGATCTTTATTACCCAGGAAAAAATCACAGTTGCAGAAAATAGTATTTTTTCATGTCATTTAGGATGCAGCTGGACAAAACCAGCGCTCCTCCACAAAGTTCACAAACTCTGTTTTCCTCATGAAACATTTCAAAGAAACTCTGTGTTTGCCTTTTCTGTAGGAATCACTAACATGCCTTCATAGGAGCAGGCAAGTCAGCCTTACAGTCATTGCTCCTACAGGTTTCAATTGCCCTCATCTTTCCAGGCTGATGGCTGAAATATGCTTGAATGCAAATGCTGTGCGCCCTTATGGTGCCTGTGTGATGACAGTGTGGCACTTTGCTGTGACTTCACATTGCGAGGCACGTACCTATGGGTGTGGAGCAAGCCCGCTTCTCACCCTGCTGCACACTACCACGATGCAAATTTGTTCTTGTGAAAAAATGTCAGCGCATACGTTGATCTGCTTTGGCAAAATGCAGAGCAGGAGTGAGCATTCATCCCTCGGTCCAGACTGACATGCCAGAAATCTTCCAAAGCCCAGGTGACACTGGCACACCAAGACACTGCTACCTCCCTCCTGCAGGACCACTGCAGTGCAACTTAATAGGAGAGATCCTTGCAACCCCCCATCAACACTTTAAATGTGTTCACAAAAGCTGGTAATGAAAGCAGAAGGGGAGAAGGGCTGCCTGAGCTATCCAAGACAGCTCTGTTTTCTCTGGTAATTTATTTCAGCTAATACACTTCTCTAATAGCTGCCGGCTCCAATCTTTGCTTACATAAACGCTTATTTAAAGCTCTTACGATCAAATCATTCATCTGGACTCAAACTCGCTTCTAAATTTGTGCATGCAAATTTTATTCATGGGCCCAGCTGTGTTCATGCAGAATTTGCATTTGTGCATATGAATGTGTTGTTTTTTTTCCCCTCTGTCAGCATACAATCACAGGCTGCAGCTGAAAATATGGACCTAGATTTCAAAAATTTTAATGACTGTACACTGAAAGTTTTAGTTCCTTTCTCCAGAGCTGACAAACTTGTCTGCATAAGCCCTATCTGTATCCTTTCCTTTAGGGAGCCAGTTAGTGTGTGATTCTGAAGACTTGCTTGCACATGGTATTCAAACAAAAAATGAGACTTTATTTTGCCAATATGGGTCTTGACATGAAAGGGCAATTAACTTTTTGTCTTGCGTTTTATGCAACTAATCCTTCCTTCCTTCCTATGTCTGTGCCACTTCAGTTTACTTTGTCTACCAAAAGCTTGTTTTGAGAAGAGCTACAATTTATTTTTTTCTATGGGTGTGGCGTGGTAAGAAATCAGTGCACTGGAGGTTGGGAAGAAAAATACCTTTCTGCCTCTGTAAGCAGGGCCAAATTTGAGTGTAAATAAATACCATTCAGAGAAGGAAACAGTAAATCAACCCTGCAGAACAGTTTAGAGATCTGATGTATGCAGGCATGAGTAACTCCACCCAGTGCACTAACACAAGCGTGAAGTGACGGTGGCACTGTAGGTTACTCACTACTCTTAATCACAAGAGTCTTACAGGAACCTCTTCCTGATGCTATATGTAGAGGATTGTGGTGAGCGCTTGTGTACTGCACCCCTCTTTTGCTGTAACTCCTCTTTCTCTAATGTCTAAGAGGGAGCTACATGAAAACACACTTCAGTCAAGCTCTGGTAAAAAGTTTGTTGAATGAACTTGCAGTAATTTCTGAACTTTAAGTAGTTATCAACTTATTAAAAAATCAAGAACCAGTGTAATCTGTTGAGTGCAAAAGTATTGTACAGCAGATAAACTTGTGGACACTAAAATTTACTCAAGGGCTTCTGATTTATGCTCTTTAAATGGGTAACCTATAAGGCAGCATAATCCTGGAAAAAGTGTAGAGTGCATCAAGAGGATTCTGAGCACTTGGCATGTAAGGGTTCTTCTGAGAGACATTATTTTATGTAAATTGTATCTCTACCTTTTCATGTGGCATAGGCTATTTGTTTGGGGATGGGGTTTAGGTAACTGTAGATTTTATGCTGGGAAATGCAGTCATAAATCACAAAATTTTTCTAGATCAGAAAAGGTGTTTGTGCTGCTTTTCATCTTCAGTGCTAAAATGTTGCACAGGAGCTGCAGGCACTGGGAGTGAAGGACACAGAGTGGTGAAGCCCCCACCAGCACCCTTCGTTGTGGTTATATTTCTCCCTGTGAGAAAAATCGGGCACTCAATATTTTGCTAGAGACTGGAGACTTTGAAAGGAAACAAAAGGAGATCTTTTCTGATATTGTAAGAGTCTGAAGGTATTTAACTTCCTTTGGCATCTGACAAGACTCTGGGAGTTTTGGATGATGGCAATCAGTAATGTCACAGCTTTGTGTTGGAAGCACGCCTTCCCCTCCAGTAGCAGAGCCACTTTTGGAAAGCTTTAGCTAAAGTGGTTAGACTAAGGTTAAACAGTGACTAGATGACAAATCTGGAAACAATCCTAATTCCTCTCATTGAGCTGCTTATACTGTTTGAACAACAAACATAATTGTATCAGAAACATGGCATAGGAACCTGGGCCATTCCAAACTTGAAGAAAAGCTCTGTGTTTAGAATGCAACCCTGGTTTTCAAATATTTTTTTTTTCTTTACTTGGAAGTTTTTCTGTGGGTTTTTTCGATACCATGCTCGGCTGTAGCCTGTTTGCGTGCTGCTGTCAGTGGGGAGATGTGGTGTCCATGCACCAGGATTGCACACAAGCGCAGAAGGTGGAGTAGAAATTCCTTTTCTTAGGTAGTCTGTACTATGCCGAGGGCTGTGGAGCATCTGGACTGTCTCCTACCTTGTGCTTTTGTGCCTTTAAGATTTTGGATGAATGAGTCATTCCTTGAAATAAGACTGCTTATCTTTTCAGTGCAGCCTTTCTCAATAGAATAAGATCCCAGTCCTGTAACCTTTGCTCACCTGAGTTGTCACATATGTACTCCAAGATTTGCCAGTGTGACTAACTGGAGTTGTGAGATTTCAATGTTAAAACTTTAATGGAAAAGCATTTCTTTTTGGATGTTTTTCACATAGGCCGCTTGTATCATCTTGCTTAATAACCTAAAAACAAAAGTGTTTTTAAAGAGGACACAATTATGTATTTATTCAATATTCCAGACTTATCTAAGGGTTTCAGTGGGATACTTTCACTCAGAATATTCTCTAGCTTACATCAGGAACAAAAGGTAATGTTCAGAGATCAAAATTTTCTGCTATAGAATCCAGTAGTACTTGTTTGAAGAAATAGTGGATACAGAAGGGAAAATGACAGTCTCTTTAACATATACTTAAGTGTGGTAAGTGCAACGATGAAAGCAGACATAAGGAGTGAGAAAGATATAAATGGAAAGATTAATGACAGCATTAATTTGTCTGCATCTATCATAGATAAGTATTTGCAGCATAAAAAACTAGCAGGTTGTGAAAAGTAGTGTAGTAACCTAATTCTCATCTGGGTATTAAAGTTAATACGTGTAATATTTCTATGGTTTCACCTGACTCCCTTCCTTGTTTTGTTGTCTGCTTTAGAATTTACAATGCCCTTTTTTGTTCTTATTCATGGGGTGGTGAGCAATGCCTTGACCTCTTTTGCACTTTAGACGTGAAGCATGTGCCTGACCTTTTCTGATGAGTACAGCTGTCTTTGTACCATTTAAAGAAAAAAAATATGTGCAAGCTATTATTACTAATTATTTCTTGGAAAACACTGTAAAACACAGAGACGTTTGGATATTCTGTTTATGTCGCAATTCCCTATTCATTCAGTACCCAGTTATATGTTCACTTGGCTGCTGAAGGGGGGTGTATTTCTACCCCTTGTTAGTATTTTGATGTGGTGAGTGGAGGTCTACGTGTCACTTGGAGGGGCCGCTGCTCAGCAGGTACCCCTGGACCAGGACTGCAGCCAAGGCTTGCTACTGCCCTTTTAGCTGCAGGATCTCCTTTGCAGTTTCAGGTAGCAAACCTGTAGTAAAGCTCAGTTCTGTGCCAACTGACACAAAGAGGAAAACTGTGTTTCGTTGAAGCTGCGGGGGCTGGGCAGGAGGAGAGAGGAGTTATTAGGCTGACACAGAGTAATTGCCGGAAGCGGAATTTGGCCAAGCCTCTTGGTTCATGCTGGGAGCACCTTATGCAGTTTATATTACAGTTATAGATTTTTTTCTTGTGATATCTCTTACCTTAAATGACCATTGCCTCCTTAAATGACCATTGCCTGAAAGACAGCACATAATGAGATAATGTTCGTCCTGACACCTTTCTAGGAAATGGCTCAGTGTTCACTCAGGAAGAAAAATTCACTCTGAACAAATTAGCTCTACAACAATCTGATGGGTTTTTTTTCTTAGAGGGCTTATATCAAAACACTGCCCAAACTTTGGGGAAAATTCCACATATTCTAATTCAATAGTTTCTAGAGAGAGACAGCCCACAAAACAAATGCAAAAGATTGTATTGGCTCATTATTTATTAATTGTTAAAAAAATTCAAACAAATCAAGGTTCTCTTGCTTTTAGAAAGAGATGCTGTTTATGATAATTAATAGCTTTCCCTTTAAAAAAAGGTGAACTCGAGTATGAATACCAGAAGAACAAACTGTTATGGCAGTGAGGCCATTAGGCTACAATTTGTCTTATAACAGATGTTATAGAGTCCTGTCATTTCAAACACTAAAACAGATGGGATATATACTTGAAAATGTACTAGAAGTATTTAATTTCCTTCCCAGCACAGGAGATTTCTTCTCTCCAAGGTCTTTGATGCATTTTGCGTGTTTGTTAGATCCTATTGCATTGGTTGGTGTGGCTTAATACGTGATTAAACTGGATTCTTCAGAAGAAAAGAAAGTATAGTTTTAATATGTTGCTGTTTGATAAGAATATATCCACTAGGTTTTGACAAAGATTGACCCTGAAATTCTCAAAGCTAAGAATTTGCCCATGTCTAGATCTCCTTGGAAAGCTTTGTCATTTGTTTTCTAATGCAATTACTCTTGAATTGTTTTAGTTTTGCTGAATGAGACATGATTCAATTTTAAGCTGACTTTTCATTAACCTCTTTGAAGATCCCTTGTAAAAATTGCTGTTATCATGTAGTGCAAAACTGTAGAGATGACACAGCATCTCACCCTTATTTTCAGCAGTTACAGGTAACATTAACCAAATGCACACTATGTATATGTGTGTGTGTATATATATATACATATTTTTTAAAAATCCTAAGTAATCTGTGATACTCATATGCACATCAGACTACAGAACTACTGTATACATTGTAAGGTTACAGTTGTTTACCATAACTATGATTTCCCATCATCTGCAGGAAGGCTCAGCTGACTTCATTGGACTCCATATCAGGTTTTCTAATCCAATGCAGCTGCTTTTTCAAAGTCTGGGGATTATCAAGCCAATCCCCAGATGAACTGGGAAGTTGTTAAGTGAAAATGACAGTCTTGTAGAGGTGGAGGAGCGGGGGTCTGAAAACGTTGAATGATTCTCCCCAAGACATGTGGTGGGAAACTAAGGGAGCAAGTATTAGCTTTCATGAGCTGGACTTGGATGCCCATCCTGGCGAGCACTGAACAGCAAATGTTACAGACAGATCCATGCCTGTGCTTACAGCTCATACTGTATAATCCAATTTCTCCCCTTTAAACTCACTTTCCACATAAGACATGTATTTGTTTTCATAAGTCGATGGAAAAGCCTCGATATTACCTATGTCAGTTTAATTCTTGCTCTATTGTAAAATGTGCATAATACTGTGATAAAAATTACTTTGTAAATGACAGTATATAGACAGGTAACACGAAGTTCAGCACCTTTAAAGTTCTTGGTGCTGAGGGTATCTCAGTGCTTTTTCAGTAAAGCAGGGGAATTCAGTGGCTGTGTCAAATGGCGTTCTTATTTTCAGCTCTTGAGAGATTTTTATTGCACATATATTTACAATCAAATCTAGAAGGAAAGGCCATCAGGCTTTGCTGTTTCACTGTCTGAACTCTGGAAGGACAGAAAGTACCATGAGTACGAAAGTTCATAAAGGTTTCTTTTTCTTGTCGTTCCTTTCTGGGTTAGAAGTCTCAATTTTGGAAATCAGTAAAGAAAAACTTTTTTTTGTGGTATTTCTTTCTGACTTTTTAATGAACTCATTTTCCAGAGGATAGACCATGGAACAAGTATTAACGATTCCTCTGTCATGCCATTGGATGCTATTCTACCTTTAATCCTGCCTCACCAGTTTGTCTTCAATTTTTGTAATTTGAAGTTAAAACTTAGGCTATTGTAGGCTTTATTATTACATTAATTTATAACTGAAGTGGATTTCCTTGGTGTAATATTGCAGTCAAATACAATTAGTCTGCTTTCCAAATAGCTGCATCTTTTGGAAACAGAAAACTTCTAGGGCTGTTCCAATGCACTGAACTTCTTGGTGATAATGAGTAACAAGAGTTCAGAAGTTAAATTCTGAACTGGCACAGGATAGAGGTGGTGAACAAGGTGACTTCCATTTCTAGTTCCTCTTCTGTCTTCATGTGTCTGTTGCAGTTTCTAGATCTCAGTTGCTGCTTCCTAATTACCATCTTCAGCCTCATAGTCTTGGGGGGGTGGGACATGGCAGTTTGTGAAGAAAAATATGAACATTTTATGAATTTGACTGTTGCTCCCAAATTTTATTTCCTCTCCAGTTGCAGGTATAGGAACGTGGTATGCAGCTTTTTTTTTAAGGTAGCTTTTACTTAGCTATTGCTCAAGAGAGTAACACTATTCAAAGTTTATACTTGCCATTCTCTGAAGTGTATACAAGTAGAGAAAAACGTTACAACCTCAGGACATTCAACCATCCTCAAACAATTTGTTTATTAAACAAAATATTGATCTCATATTTCCTTAAGCTTTTTCCCATCCATACTTCTCCATATTTCTTCTCTAAGAAAAAACTTAACAGTTTTTCCTAATCATCTACTAAGTAAGTCAAGCAGTAATTCAGCTGTTAAGGCTTCACATGGCCAAAAAGTTATGTTAAGAATTTATTGGCATCTTAAAGTGACTCTGTTAAAAAAATATCAGGTGCTTGAAGCTGATGCTTTTTGTGTACCATAAAAAGAAATTAAGGGAGCAGTAAAACTGTGTAAGACTCAAAGACTCAACTGAAGAGAATGAGATTTGTGAGGAAAAACATTAGAACTTCTTTTTCTCAGCTAAGTAGTTACAGTAATTTAAATGGCGAATTTCAAATCAGAAAAGGAACTGAAAAACACGTGTACATGCAATCCAGAACCTACTGATAGTTGGACATTTGAACTTTAAAGGTGACTTCTGTAGAAGCTACTTAGCTAGAAGCAAAGCATCTAATCTTCCCTGAACTTCACAAAATGTGTGGCTTATAATTGAATCACAATGGGAACGCAATTTTCTAGATTTTTTTATATTGCCTGCGTAGCAAGAGTACAAAAGCAACTACGTGCATTAAACACTTCTCTACATTCTAAATATAGCAGCACCCACTTGAATGAATATTTCATAGAAGAATAACCTATATAAAGGGAATAAAGGCAGGCAGAGATGATATTGGTAGGATATAGTTTTTAAATGGAATAGATTTTAAGTTAGTAAATGAATACCTAGAAAGTGGTAGCTCCTTGTATGAATAAAAATGTGATAGAACTGTGTTTCATTGCCTACTGGCTATAAAACTTATAGAAATGGGGAGAGCATGCATAAATGTAAGTTGGAGTAAAATGGAAGCTAAAAATTTGTGCATGTTCCTGTAGCTTAGACTTTTTTGCCACTAAGCAGTTTACATAAGATAGGATGCAATAAAAGGAAGATGTAAAGACTGACCTGTTGTATATTGAGCAGGCAACAATGCCAGGGAAGATCCATAGGGTGGACTGCCTCTTGTCTGGCAGGGGTAATGCAATGTACTTTGGTAGTTTTGGTCTAAATCTCTTTGGGAAGTATCCAGGGTCATGTTAGGCAACTGCTTTCCTTCCCAGAGGATCTCTCTTGTGGGGTCCTGTGAGGCTCCAGGCTGCTCCACTGACCGACATTGCATTGGCAGCGTATTACTGAGGAGCACAGTGTGGGATGCGCTAGGTGCAAAAATGACACCAACCTTTTCTTTTCCTCCATCACCCAGCTCAGATGCTCCACTTTTGTCTCAGAGAATGCTTGGAGCATAAATCTGCTAATGCTGGCAGGAGGCTGACATAGCTAAATGAGTTGCATTTTAGGCTTGGGCCAAGGTGATAACAAATGCTTGAGTCTGCCCTGATAAGGACTACAGCTTGTCCCCTGTGCGTAAGCCAGTGACTCGTTGCATTCCTGACTGGGGCAGTTTTGCAAGCAGTGGTATGTAGTGGGAGATGCTTTGTAACTCTTGCAGTCGCTGGAACTGAGCAGGGCAGGTGGGGAAGTGCTAGTTGAGAACAATGAAGTTCTTTAAAACTCACAAACCTTTGACTAAGTGTCATGACTTTGCTACTGCAGCTTAACAAGGGGCTATGAAGAAGTTGACAAAGATCTTTGAAGAGAGAATATAAAGGAAAGATGAGGACGTAGAAGACGTATCCTGGGGCCCAGACTCTGGGGGCTAACAAAGAGATCTGATGAAAATGTGTAGGGATTGAAGGCGTGATGATGCATTGCAAACCACCAAACCAAGAAGATCTAGATAGGTTAGGATTTTTCTGAAGTTAATGAGAATTACATGCTCATCTAAAATTTTAACTGCTTGCAGACACCTCTTGGGAGAAAAGCGATAGTGGGAAAAGAATGGTTCAACAAGTTCTAATCTAGGAAATTATTGGGTTTTAGTCTTGATTTTCTGTTTGTTTGTTTCTTTGTTTTACAGAATAAAGAAATACATGCAGAGGAAAAGCTTTTAAAGATTTTGGACTGTGAAGGGGAAGTGGCTTAGAGTCCAAAGGCAAGTTGGGTGAAATTGAGCATGAAATGAGATTTCATAATCTTTGTGAAGAGATGGAGGAGGAATAGCAATGTAACAAAAATGGTCATGAGAGAATGATAGCTAGGATCTCTCCAGAGGCAAATTTAATATTTGAAAGTAAAAGTGAATTAGCTGCCAGATAACCAAAGATTTGATACTATGATACAAGTACAAACAACCCCAATATAAAGATTAACCTCGTTAAGAGTGGGCTCTGCACAGTCAGCAAAAAGGATCAAAGACAAAAGAACAATGAATACACAAAAATGGTATAAACATGGAGCAATGAAATTATGAAGGTCCAGGCCCTAGATGAGTTGCAAGTACCTCCTACAGGGAGGAAGTGAGATCATGCAGAGAAAATATCAGGAGGGCTAAGGCCCAACTAGAACTCAGATTGGCCAAGTCTTTGAAAGACCACAAAAAAATCTTTCTATAAATATATTAACAATAAAAGGAAGGCCAGGGAGAATATTCAGTCCCTATTGGATGCAAATGGAACAACTGTGATAAAGGATGAGGACAAGGCTGAAGTTCTTAATGCTTTCTTTGTCTCAGTCTTTAATAGTAAGAGAAGTTGTTCCCTCTGTGTACACACCCAGGAGTTAGAGGAGCAGAACAAAGCTCCCATGATCCATGAGGAGGTGGTGAGAGACTTGGTTGCCCAGCTAGACACACACA